>JAGWCC010000287.1:0-569827 GCA_022651775.1 Drusus annulatus
TTTTGGCAATTAATATTCGGCCCCGGGGGCCGAACACGGTTTGGGGGAGATTTGTATGGGGAATTTTGTTTCCCCCTTTCTCTCGCTCAGGTCGCTGGCAATTTTGTGGGATAGATTTAGCAAACCCTATCCCTTCTCCTTTCCACCAGCTTTCACCTCAACTTTATTTCGCCCTCTATCATTTTTTATTAAGTTCACAAAAAGAAGTACAAATATTAAAATTACAAATAATGCCCGGTTTTTGGGGCTTGATGCTTAATAACTAACTTATCCTAACATTTTACATACTTAATTCTATAATGAGTGTGTAGCCGAAAGTCGAGTCATCACGATGGTATAATTTATTTGGCCGTGTGATTGACTCGGCTCGCGATAAAGCTAGACAGGTCAATTCCACCCGCGTGGATCGGCTCTCTTTGCCAGGCGCGGACGGCGTCGGTCCGCGCCTCACCGTCATCGCGTTGGAATTCTCCTACTCGGGGTGTCCCAGCCCATGTACGTCCGACACAATGGGCGGTAATACGTTTCATAGTCTTTCATAGTTTTTCAAATGAAATGCGATAAGCATTTTCCTATCAATAACTTTAATGACAAAAGTTACGATTAATAATAATTGCTAATGAAATGCAGAGACGCATTACGGCCATATTCCCAGATACAATTTCGAGCAGCCTCCTGGAGTTGTTGCACGATCACTTGATTTTAAGTCAGGAGTTCATTTGGTTTCTGTTTAAGTGGAAAAAATGGATGCGTTTTGCATTTAATTTGTTAATTTTTAGTTTTAATCCATGCGTAGTCAATTTGCTTTTAGTAAGTTAGTTTTATTAAATTTCTCTAAGCATAGAGGCCGGAAAATCATCCTACAGCCGGGTCGTAAAAAACGACCCGTTCTCATCTCACCCTGAACAAACTAAATTTAGCTGCGAGAAAGTTTTCGTACCCGAAATAATAAAAGGCGCTATACTCTCACTAGCCAGGGGAAGAGGAACCTTCACGTGACGCTCGAAGAATATCAGATTTCCAATGTTTCCACCACATTTAGATAATCAAGTATTAGGTTCATATTTTCGCGACTTATCTCGCCCACCCACATAGCACATGGTATTATTTCAGATGAGAATGCCGAGGTGAACGTAAAAGCCTTTTAAAACAGGATAATTGTACGAGGACTTAACGTTTATTTAATAATACCTGGTAGATGTTGGTTTGGCAGATGCAAATGCGCAATACGTGTTGTATGCAGTGTCTTGTAATTTAGTCCGGTTCTGTTGGATAACCATCTTCGGTTTTTATTATAACGTGAACACGACCAAACGTGACATAGTAATGATATAATATTAATTAAATAAAGTGTAGCGAACGGCTACCTGTTAAAAAGAATTAATTACGTTAGCTTCGAACTGTGTGGACAACCTATAATTGACTTTTCCGTGTCAAGCAAATACATTTTTAAACAATGATTCTAATGAGAATTTTTGCATCACTATTCTTTATTGCCTTGTACTTATTATTATGGTATATCATGTGTTCCGATTCATCCACTGATCGTGATTTTACGGATGCTGACACAGTAGTGAATGAAGGAGTCAAACTCAAAAGAATTTTGTTGTGGACTTCTTTTTTTCGGTGGAAGGACTACGGTTTTGGTTTTGGGAGAGATCCATTTTTCCGACACGAGTGCGAGTACACCGAGTGCTTGGTGACAGATAACAGAAGCTTCACTTCTTTGGAAGATTTCGACGCGGTGGTTTTCCACGGTCCAAACTTTCATCCAAAGACTAATGAAGATTTTCCAGCGACTCGATCTCCTCATCAACTCTATGTATATTACTCGATGGAGAGTCCTCACATCTTACCCCTGCCAGTGACAAACACAATGGCAGGTTCAACACCACCATCACCTACCGCCTGGATTCTGACGTGCACTGTCCGTACTTCAACATCTTAGATTTGGAAGGAAACGTCGTGGCTCCAGCTTGGCGACCGCAATGGAAAAAGCCAACATTCGACCCGCTCATTATGGCAGTAATGGAAGAAAAATGTAAGGGCAAGAAAAAACCTGCCGCCTGGTTTGTACTCGAATTGCCCTACACCAAACAAGAGAAAGGAATTAGTCAACAAAATTCAACAACACATCAATGTCGACATCTATGGAAAGTGTGGAAACTTAACGTGCTCCGCGTAGTAAAGAAACTGAATGTTACAAACTATTAAAGAGCGACTATTTCTTTTACTTTTCTTTCGAGAATTCTAACTGCCTTGACTACGTCACTGAGAAGTTATTCAACGCGCTGAACAACGACGTGATTCCCATAGTGTTCAACGGCGCCGATATGAAGACCATCGCTCCACCATATTCATACATAGACGCCTCGCAGATGACCCCGCCCGAAGTGGCAAAACGAATGAAGTTCTTGATGAACAATCCAAAAGAGTATGCCAAATACTTCTGGTGGAAAAAATTCTATCGGTTACATAACGAGAGTGTAGAGAATTCATTTTGTGGGCTGTGTAAATTGTTACATGACAAGCAACGAAAGCCAAAGGCATACGAAAACTTCGAGGATTGGTTTCGAGGGTCGGAGGGATTTCCGATGTGCCAGTCGACATAAATAACGTTTTATTTTGGAGAATATTCAAATATGAAGTCATGAAAACCCATTAACTGCGTATTTTGTTCAAAAGTAAAAGGTGAATTTCGAATTTTTTCGAAAAGTATTTATTTATTCATCAATATCCATTTTCTCCCCTTCAAAGTAATCCCCCTCAGATATTATGCACTTATGCCAGCGCTTCTTGAATCCTCGAAGCACTTCTGGAATGCGCTTTTCAGTGTGGCCATCAGCTCGTTCTTCGATTCTGATTTTATCTCATCAATTGTGGCAAAACGCTTTCTTTCATTGGTCTCTTTAGTTTCGGGAATAGGAAAAAGTCGCAGGGAGCCAAATCGGGTGAATACGGTGGTCAAGGCATGATTACGGTCTTGTTTTTGGCCAAATAATCACGAACAAGCATTGATGTGTGAGCTGGTGCATTATCTTGATGCAAAATCCATGATTTGTTTTTCCACAATTCCAATCGTTTGAGCCGTATTGCTTCACGCAAACGTTGCATAACTTCCTTGTAGTATTCCTTATTAACCGTACGACCTGTTGGCGAGAATTCATGATGCACCACGCCATTGTAATCGAAGAAAACAGTGAGCAAAACTTTCACATTTGATCGAACTTGGCGTGCTTTTTTTCGACTCTTCTAGCCTCTTCCATTGGGATGATTGGGCCTTGGTTTCGACGTCATAACCATATACCCACGTTGCATCACCAGTTATGACCCTTTTGAGCAAATCTGGATCGTCGTTGACGTCATTCAACAACTCCTGAGCGATACTAATGCGACGTTGCTTTTGCTCAAAATTTACCAATTTCGGAACAAACTTCGTCGCATGTTTGCTACGTTTCATGCCCAAAACATCGAGAAAATTGCATGGCATGAGCCGATTGATATGCCAACATCCTCTGCAACTTCCCTAATAGTGATTCGACGATGTTCCAAAACCATTTTCTTTGTTGATGTGGTTGCAACTCCAGGACGCTCATCGTCATTAACATCTTCTCGGCCTTCTGTAAAGCGCTTGTACCACTTATAAACACTATCAACTGCCACGTGGCGATTTAAAGAACACGTATTGAGGACACACGTGGAATGTCTCAACGCTTTACTTTCTAAATTTCAACCCGTAAGTTGACTGTTTTAAATTTAATTTCACTTTTATTATTCACGTAGAAAATAAAGGTTTCTTTTTACCTTCAAAAAAATATATATTGTGGAAAAAGGTAAAGGAAAAATTAAACATAATTCAATATTGATTTTACCTGATTTATGTTCCGCAGAACGAAGGGGCTTATTAATTTGTTGATAAGCGAAAAATAAATCATTTTACGGGCCCGGGTAACACGATTACTCCTTATAATTTGTATAATGCATATAAAGCTGTATTGGGTTATAATTACTGTTTAAAAAATCAAAAGTAAATGTATTGTGTAAAATTATGCCAAAATCGTTTATTTCGTTGACAAGGGTTATGAAAGAATTATTAAGTTTATATTGGGTATTAAAAGGCTGATTTATTCTGAAAAGAACCTATTTAATGGCATTTGATTATGTTGAAATAAAGTTTTAATTATTATTAAAAAAATACGATGTCATTGATAAAGAGTAAAAATAAAATTGGGCCTAAATGTGAACCTTGTGGTACACCAATGGAGCAAAAAATAAATAAAATAAAAGGTTTTAGAGTTGTTTTTAACTTGGAGAACTCAATTGGTTGGAAAGATTTTTATCCAATTTATTGTTTGCTTTCTATACCTTTCTTACGAAGTTTTTTGAGCAGAATTTTATGGTTGACTTTATCGAATGCTTTTACAAAGTCAGTATAAATTGAATCGACTTATTTTATTTATTTGATAATGAACACGATCTATAATGTACGTGTAAATACAGATTTGTAAGAGTAAATCTGCCTGGCATTTTATGTCTTTATATCATTAAAAATACGAATCACCAAACCCACTTTCAAAATATCAAAAACTTTTGAAAAACTTGTACAAAAATTTCTTATTTTTACCGCTTTTTGGGTCCTGTTAGTACATCCACGCATTTAAAAAATCGCAAACAGTGGCGGCTCGTAACTTTTTTTTCTTTTTTCTGCTAAGATTTCGATAAGAAACAACATTTTTGGAGTTGTTATAGCCGAAAATGATTTCTATTTTGTTGTGTGAAGTTTTTTTGTAAACTGATGCAGTGCACTATCTAACCTAATAAATTCCTGAAAACCTTCATACAATAAAACACATTTTTGAAAAGAATTTTTTTTTTCGGCTACAACTACATAAATAACGTCGTATTTTTTAATCTTTAGTTAACGGCCTCCATGGTAAGACGCTGCGGCGTGCGCCAACAACTTTTATTTAATTAATATGTGTCATAACACATTTAATTCATATAAAAAATAGTAAAAAGTATATTTGCGACACGTTCCAGAGTGAGAGATACTCTAAGTATCGCCCTGGTGAAAGACCACCACTCAGAATCGAAACGTTGCTTGAAATGGCTTTAGCCGTGTTTGGTGACCAGATCTGAATAGCCAGGTACTTCCCAACCTTCCTCTTCTCTATCTCCTTCCCCTCCCCACTACATTCAGCCTCACAACATACCCTATTTCTGGATGCCATAGTCTCACTGGCTCTAGACGGTTGGGAATAATAATAATATTTCAATAAACGAAAATATAGAGAATAACCTACACAATGTTTGACATTAGTTTTTCCGATGAATAATGTGAAGTTTGCGCGTAAGCCGGACATGATTACATGTGTCGATGCGGTGCGATATTTAATGACATCTTGTTTTATCTCTCTTACCGTATAAGAAGCGAAAACCAGGAGAAAGTGATTTATCGGAAATTTGTATAGATTGGATAAAAATATCAGCTCTACCTTCTTATATATTGTTCCTCCAAGGCTCTTTCCATAATATTCAAATACAGAGTAGCGCGGTCCCCGAAGAATCTCACATAGAAAGAGAGTAGAGATATAAGACAATGAAAAATGGTGTACCCCCATACAAAAATAGTGCAGTATATGCATGCCACAGCTAATACTGGTTGGGCGATAGCACGTTTCAGGTTTTTGCATAGTTTCAAGTAAAGTACGATAAGCATTTTTCTATCAGTAAATTTGATAACGAAAGACACCATAAAAAATAGTCGCTAGCGAAATCCAGAGATGTATAACGGCTGTATTTCCAGCCTTTTTCTGTTGGTTGATTTATTTTGGTTAGACAGAAACCAAAAGAAAAAGTGGAAAAAATATTTAGGTTGTTTGACGGCCTTCATGGTCGAGTGGTAAGACGCTCGACTACGAATCCAAAGGTCGCGGGTTCAAACCCGGCGTGCGCCAATAACTTTTATTTAAGTAATATGTGTCATTACACATTTAATTCATATAAACATGTAAATTTGCGGCACGTTCCAGAGTGGTAGATACTCTAAGTATCGCCCTGGTGAAAGACCACCATTCAGAATCGAAACGTTGCTTGAAATGGCTTTAGCCGTGTTTGGTGACCAGATCTGAATGGCCAGGCTCATCTCAACCTTCCCTTCCTCAATCTCTTTCCCCTCCCCACTACCTTCAGCCTCACAACATACCCTATTTGGGGATGCCATAGTCTCACTGGCTTTATAAGGTTTAAAAAAAAAAAAATAAAAAAGTTGTTAAATTCTTGTTTTTAACCCATGCGTAGTAACTTTACTTTTAGTAAAGTAGTTTAATTAGATTTTACGAGGTGTGAGAAACATAGAAGCCGGCATATTGTCGTGAAAAACGATCCGTTCTCATCTCACCCGAGACAGACTAAATTTAACTGCGAAACAGTATTGTATTTTGTAAATAGTAAATAGAGAAGAACCCGAAATAATTAGCCGTCGTCTCAAAAGCCCGGGGAAGTGGAACTCTCACATGACGCTCGAAGAATATCAGATTTTCAATGTTTCCTCTACATTTAGATAATCATGTAGCACGTATTTTTACAAGAGCGACTCATCCTACTGACACAAATAGTAGGGGAGTTGTGGCTTGGGGAAGCCGGGTTTTAAAAGAGCCGGTAGCTACCAAACGCATTGGGTAGTATTTACTACAGAGTCGTATTTTTATTTAGTAGCCATACTGTCCACAGATCATCCGCTGTCGTTTTAAAGATGGTAGACAAAAAAAATGCGTTCGTTTGAAGTTTTCACCGCTAAAAAGTAAGTTTTTGAATAAAACTTTGTTGATTTATGACATAATCTGTGGTGAGTTGCATATATTGTTGCATTAATTAATACAATTCGAATATAGTTTTGTGTACAAATTCAAATAACATAATTTTGCATTCCCAACGGTTTGCTTGATTTTGAGGTTATTTAATATGATTAGCGAATTTTATAACAGAGCCAATCGACTCAGCATTGAAGGAGCCGTGATAATATATATTTTTACAATACTTATTTCTTCGACAGTTTTAGTGACGAGATATTAAACTCCTAAATTGTAAGAATAAATAAAAACGAGTCAGGAAAACAAGACAAGAACAAAGCAGAGAAACAGGATAAAAAGGGGGGGGGGGGAGGGTATGATAATTTTTGGTGGTGCAAAGAAAAGTAGGTATGAAAAAAGTTCGGTGAACTGGATCAAATGTAAAATATGTAATTTTTGGGACCATGAATTCTGTGACGTTAAGGGTCGTTACAACATTTTTCGTCTTCATTTAAAATAAAATAAGCTTGTTTATCAAAATACCTACGTTTCATTGATTCCATGAGTTTAGGGGGCATTATTTATATGTACCACCTACCCGGATCCTTCAGTACGTCATGTGGCTTTTTCATACACACTGGTTATGAAAGTGCCAAATTTCGAAGATTTTTAAAATTCCAAAATAGTAAATTTTCGAAAAAGTTAAAAGAAAACTTTGATATGCAAATGTTAGCTTAGTGAGTGTATTTCTTGTTGGCAGCATATTTTTCTATAAATATGCCTTCTTAATATATATGTATGACGTTATATATATACGAAAAAACCCCTTTATGTCACCTCTCCCCTACATGGTATTATCTCAGATGAGAATGCCGAGGTGAACGTCAAAGCCTTTTAAAACGCGAGAGTTGTACTAGTACTTATGTTTATTTAACAATACCTGCTAAATGTTTGTTATGCAGATTTTGAGATTAGCAAATGCAATATACTGCGTGTTGTATGCAGTGTCTTGTGATTTAGTCCGTCTCTGCTGGTTACACCATATTCGGTTTATACGTAGCGTGAACAGAACCAAGCGTGAAATACTGATTGGAAAATATAAATAACATAAAGTGTGGCTAATAGCTACCTGTTTACAGAAAAAATATTTTGTTAGCTTTTATCTGTGAATAATCTATTCTTAACTATTCAGTGTCAAGCAAAATACAGTCTAAAACAATGATTTTAGTGAGAGTTTTCGCATTGCTAATTTGTGTTACTTTGTTCCAGTTTTTATGGTATATTGTGCGTTCCGATTCAACAATGGGATGTGATTTTACGGATACTGAGACAAAAAGGAATGAAGGAGTCAAACTCAAAAGAATTTTGCTGTGGAATTCTTTTTTTCGGTGGAAGGACTTTCGTTTTGGTTTCGGGAGAGATCCATTTTTCCGACACAAGTGCGAGTACACCGAGTGCTTGGTGACAGACAAGAGAAGCTTCACTTCTTTGGAAGATTTCGACGCTGTCGTTTTCCACGGGCCACAGTTTTATCCAAAGACTAACGAAGATTATCCAGCGACTCGATCTCCTCATCAACTGTATGTGTATTACTCGATGGAGAGTCCTCACATCTTCCCTGCCAACAAAAAACACAATGGCAGGTTCAACACCACCATCACCTACCGCCTGGATTCTGACGTGCACTTGCCGTACTTCAACATATTAGATATGGAAGGGAACGTCGTGGCTCCAGCTTGGCGACCGCAATGGAAGAAGCCAACCTTCGACCCGCTCATTATGGCAGAAATGGAAAAAAAATTCAAAGGTAAAAAAAAACCTGCCGCATGGTTTGTCTCGCGATGCGTTTCACCAAACAAAGAAAAAGAACTAGTCAATAAAATTCGAAAACACATCAACGTCGACATCTACGGAAAGTGTGGAAACTTAAAATGCCCGCGTAGTAATGAAACTGAATGTTACCAACTCTTAAAGCGCGACTATTTCTTTTACGTTTCTTTCGAGAATTCAAACTGCCTTGACTACGTCACTGAGAAGTTATTCAACGCGCTGAACAACGACGTGATTCCCATAGTGTTCAACGGCGCCGATATGAAGACCATCGCTCCACCATATTCATACATAGACGCCTCGCAGATGACCCCTCCCGAAGTGGCAGAGCGAATGAAGTTCTTGATGAACAATCCGAAAGAGTTCGCCAAATACTTCTGGTGGAAAAAATTCTATCGATTACAGTTCGGGAGTGTAGTGAATCCATTTTGTGGTCTGTGTAAATTGTTACATGACAAGCAACGAAATCCCAAGATATACGAAAACTTCGAGGATTGGTTTCGAGGGTCGCAGGGATTTCCAATGTGCCGGTCGACATAAATAACGTTTTGTTTTGGAGAATATTAAACTATTATCACTATTGAAAACCCATTGTGTACATTCAAAATGAATCTTTTTTATTGCACGAATAACTGTATAAAGAGACGATCAAAATAAAAATCAAATATTTACATTGGCTTAGTATTTTCGACACTATCTGTATCTTTAAACAGGTAAACAGTATAAAAAAAAACAATTTATAACAATATTTTTAAATTCAGTAAAAAATTGTGATTCGTTAAACATGTTGATATTTAAGTGAGAAATATTTTAAATTATGTGGCCATTCATAATGTTCTTCATAGTCTAAAATATATATATTTATAATCTGCTTTGACAAAATATGTGTTATTTAAAAAAAAATGTTTTTTTGGGGTTGCATCTACAAAATATGAATAAGTCCATCGAATCGATGAATATAACAAAAACATTTTTTTCGTTAAGCTATTGTTTTGAATCAATCTAAGCAATTAAAGCAATTTTTCTAAAAGATTATATTTTTAAGATACTTTACCTACTTACTTCATTCCTTTGGTTAAATTATTGTCATCATCTTTTTTCTCCCAATAAAAACGCTTCTTTTATACCACCATTTATTATAAAAAAATTCTATAATTACTTGAAAGTTAATAGTTTAGAATGAATTTCCCCTTTAGAAAACACAATATTATTTCTCTTATTCTCGAAGTATAGCTCACGTGAGGAATAGTCACGTTCCCTTGTCTTTAGAATTACAAAATATAATAGTTGCCTTAGTGAGAACGTACGTGCGACTGTGAACTTTTATATTTGGAACTGATGTTAATTGAAAAAATAAAATTATACTTTTAAATACTCTACCTGCCTAATAAAGTAACTACCTATTATGTCTTTTAGCAGACATTATTCTATATTTGAAATGGGTGTCTTCCCGTGTTTTCTTACATATAACAACTAGTTTGATACCTTATTAATATAAGTATGATATTCAGTATTTGGAAGGATGTATATTAATGTAAAATAATTATCTCAATTAACCCAAATAATGTCTTTAGAAGGCCTTTTTAACTCCTGATGTTTCGGACACATCTCACTGTCCATGTTCAGACTACATTGTACGGGTTAACCGAAAAAATGATATATTGTATTATATACAAGATGTAAAAGTATTTTAAATAAAGACAAACATCCGCAGGCAACGAGTAATCTTACAATATTGAACTTCTCCTACTCCGTTATTAAAATCAGAAGATGTTGCTCGTGTAAAGGTGGAGGACTTAGCTTGCTTAGTATAGAACCAGTGACGCCTGGGTGGGAACCCGACGCTTAAGCCAATCGGCTTCTAAGTAATTTATATGATATTTTTATCTCCTGTAAAAGGCCTACAAAAACTGATAAATCATAGAAATCAACGTATGTTTGGATCGGTTTTTTGTAAAAAATTGTAAGAACTAATCGCATTTCTTTGGGCATGTAAAAATTTCAAATAATTTATTTTATTTTGTAGAAACCGATACATTACAAAAGCGATAAAAATAGTTACAAGTAAGTAAATAATAATGTTAAAACTTAATAGCTAGTTCGTGCTCAAACTTGTTGTAGGTAATGTGGAAAATATCATAGGCAGTTAATTAAAATAGTAAGTCTTCCCAGGGGCATCACAATTGGTAAGTTAGTTCTGCACCTGGGAAGAAACAGAAGCCTGTGTTGGCGGTCTCGCGTGAAATTATCAGGAACATAGAATTCTATTTCAGCCAGGATGTCAGAAGTTAAAAATACACTTCTCAGGAGTTTATAATGCTATATCCCTCCTCGAACTAAGGCTGCAGATACTCAGCATTCCAGAGATGAATGCTGTTGGAAACAGCTATGGGTAAAAAAAGAACTAAGTAACTATATAAAAGAAATGTAGCGGATTCAGTCATGTTATTCAAAATTGTAAACAACTTAGTTTATAGCCCTGATCTCCTGCAATTCCTACTATTCCAAGTTCCTAATCGCACCAGCAGACAGCCACGTATTCCTCACTTTCCTTTAATTTACAGGTCCACAAATTCATTCAACATTAACTCACCATCGACATCTTTAACTCAACTATACATAATATTTCAAACTCGTTGTAACACAAACTGTCCTTTTCATTTATTCCATTCCCATGGTCCACCAAATTCATTCTAAACATCAATATCATTGTCACACATCGAAACTTTTAACTCAACTAAACATAATATAAAAACAAAAATTATTATTATTATATTCATGCATCGCTAGATTATTAAAAGGAGACACATTATCCTTCTGCTCCCAATGCTGATCTCATGACAATAGGCTTTAAAATTCCATTCCCATGTTCCGTTCCACCTTCCTCTCCCCGTACCAGAAAAGTTACTGTCGCAGCAGAAATCATAACGTTGTATATGGTCGGACAGATGTTTTGGCTCAGCATAGCATGACAAGAGGTATAATTCTGTTAAATACATCATCTATATATTTTGATATATGTTGATTTGCTGTCAATTTTCCCAAAGTAAATAAATTAATAAATATATACTGAAAAGGAATCGTAACAATTTATTTTGAATTTTCTAAACCATTGATAAATGAGGTTCACTCTCGAGAATGCTACGCACCAAGCTAAGGTAAAGCAGCCTTATGACTGCAAGGTCTGTCAACTGCTAAGAATGTGTATGACAAAAGGTACTATTTTTGTTATTGATTTGAAGATCTTTTCAATGTGAGCATGAAGGTTAAACGAGCGTCGAACACAGTTTAAAAGTCTTTAGAAGTCGTCGTGTGCTTCAAAAATGTATATTTTATTATGTAATTTAAACATACAGTCTCGCGTGACCTCGTAAACACACACTGATAAGATTTTTAAAAGTTAAATCCGAGTTTAGAAATTAGAAAATACAAATCGACGTAATTATTTCAGGGTCGCTGAGCTGCATTTAAAAAATAGCAATTTATTGCTTACATGATTTATAGATTTAATCAGATTGTCGCCGGAAAAGGGCTGAAACGCCGTTCTGGGAAGTTTATACCAAAGTTTTTTGTTTGTTTTGAAATAGAGTTCATAAATCTTCAGTACCTGGTTGGATTTTGAAAAAAAAAGTTAACTCAATACTCTCACTGGGTTGCCTAAAGGGACAAAAAGCTAAAAAAGTACAACACTTGTGATGAAACTAAGTCAAGTCTTCTCCCAAATAGTAAATATATTTGAGATAGCTGAAGGTCACAAGAGTTTTCAAAATCAGAGCATTCGATGCAGGAAAAAAACTGATCAAAACTGCGTATCAAACTAATTTTTGATCAAAGTGTCGCTTAAGCCATTTTGCCTTTCCAGGGACGATGCTATTTATTTAAGTAACTGTATTTTTTCCTCAATTGGTAATTTAAGATATCCGCAAAGGCCCTTAGTCAAGCAATATTTTAGTTTTTCCACTTACACTTGTGTAGTGAAAATGAATAAAATACGTCATTTTTTATTATCAATCGTTACAGCTGTTTCGCATTCTAACATTTTGCACTTGATTTAAGCAAACATCTTTTTGATTGTTGTTCAAACTAAATAAAATTTAAATACCGAACAATATTATAAAATTGGAATTATGTAGTGTAAACGCAAAAAAAACTACGCTTGTTTTTAAACACTGTTAAAGAATTCTAATTAAAACTTTAAGCCACACATTTAAACGTATAATAGGATACATAAAAAAATACGATTTGATTTCACATTTACTGATATTAATACGCAATAAAACACAATTTTTCAATTCAAAACAATCAACATTTCTCTGCCTCATAATAACGAAACGAATTGAAAAATAATTACTTACGGTTTCTATTTACATAGGGGAAGCACGGGCATGGAGGATAATGGCTTTTTTCGCTACTAAATCATAGATTGCTCCACTAGAATTTATCGATAAATCGCTCACGTGTCGACGTAGTGATAGTACAAGTTATGTAGTTGTTGCGGGTGATAGTGTGTACTGGCGCAGGTAATTTTTTTTAGCGCCCCTTGTCAAAATCTAATGTTAAACATTTTTTTTTTTCGAAAACTTTGGACTGCTATTTTCTGCAAAATTAATAACAAAATAACAAAAAAACTCTTTTTTGTCCCCCGTATGAATTTTTGGTTCGAAAAAAAGATAGGTACCAACTCGTATCAAGTATAAAACCTTAGAGTAACGTAGAGACCTAACATTGCGAAATTTTGTCCGCACTTTTTGACCAAGGATTGACCAAGGGAGGTATGACGTATATGCTTCCAGCCAATCGGATGAAGAAAAACCGTAAAGATAAACATTATTCCGTCTTTATCTGTTCGCGAACAATTTTGCGTTAGTATCATGAGAAAGAAAGAGACCGGGATACTTTAAGAAGCCGTACAATATGGGTATTCCCCCTTGTAATGGTTTCTTATGTGACAGCTAGTAAATATCTCTAAGTTAAAAATATTACGAATCCACTAAAACTCATTTCAAACGGAAGTTTATTATATTGGAACGAATAGTCCAAAGATTAATTACATATTGGTGTAAGTTACTAGTTGTTTTGTAGGTTAGAATGTTAAATATTTGAGATCTAACTAAAAAGACGATTTTTTATGGTACATACGTGTGAAAACTGTTTGTTTTTGGTCCTTTTGTACTTCGATTGAAGCAACCAAGTATAGCACATATGGCCATGATGTTTTGCTAGATATCGTACAAAAAATAACTCAAGTTTTTAACTATTTACGCACTTTTGACAGTCCGTTCGCCTGACACTCCAAACCAGAATGAAGCTCGTACAGATCAAATCTTGCGGACATGGTATTCAGCACGCCCCAAATCGTGTATTGGTTTCAACAATTGTTTGTCTCTTTTTCTCATATGCGTATAGAACCGAGCATAAAGAGAGAGCTATATTTTGCGAGTTTGTCAACGATTTGTCACAAATTAGTACGGTCTCTTTATATTGTTACTCTAAGTATAAAACTATAGTTTGTATTTTTTAGGCACTATCAGCGCCTTGGTAATCTGACGCCTGGAGCGGACTGCTCCAATTGCGTCTGCACAGGACCTATTACATTAGTATGAAATGCTATGATTTATTTTATTTATTTATTATTTTACTTGAAAATACATTTTTTTTTGTTGGTTGGTATATTGCCCATCCCACTAGGCATAAGCCTGTGTATACAATATATATACCCATACTAGTGAATTACAGATTACAAGTTATCGTTTTATTATTTTATAGAGAATACCGCACAAGCGTCCCACTCCCAACTGTTCCCAACCGTCTGGAGCCAGTGGGATTATGGCATTACCAATTGGGGAATGTTGTGAGGATGAAAGTAGTAAGGAGGGGAAGGAGATGAGAAAGAAGAAGGTTGGGAAGTATGTTCGATATGTTCCTCTACCTAAAAATAGATATAAAGCTAGACTAAAACATTCATTCAAACCATTATTTACTTTGCCTGGGGGCGGTTGAGCAAATCGGATAAAAGCTATTATTTTAATTATTGTTAATCAAATAGGTTTAAATATTTAAGTTTGGTTATTTCAATTTTTGTAACAAATACGAGGTTTGTTCAAAATAAAAGGTGAATTTCTGATTTTTTTCGAAAAGTATTCATTTATTGATCAATATCCATTTTCTCCACTTCAAAGTAACCCCCTCAGATAAAATGCACTTATGCCAGCACTTCTTCCAATCCTCAAAGCACTTCTAAAATGCGCTTTTCGGTAGCGCCATCTATACGTCTTTATCTCATCATTTGTGGCAAAACACTTTCCTTTCATTGGTCTCTTCAGTTTCAGGAATAGGAAAAAGTCGCAGGGAGCCAAATCTGGTGAATACGGTGGTTGAGGCGTGATTACGGTGTCGTTTTTGGCCAAATAATCACGAACAAGCATTGATGTGTGAGCTGGTGCATTATCGTGATGCAAAATCCATGACTTGTTTTTCCACAATTCCGATCGTTTGAGCCGTATTGCTTCACGCAAACATTGCATAACTTCCTTGTACTATTCCTTAATAATCGTACAACCTGTTGGCAAGCACTCATGATGCACCACGTCATTATAATCGAAGAAAACAGTGAGCAAAACCTTCACATTTGATCGAACTTGGTGTGCTTTTTTCGGTCTTGGCTCTTCTAGCCTCTTCCATTGGGATGATTGGGTCTTGGTTTCGACGTCATAATCATATACCCACGTTTTATCACCAGTTATGACCCTTTTGAGCAAATCTGGATCGTCGTTGACGTCATTCAACAACTCCTGAGCGATACTAATGCGACGTTGCTTTTGCTCAAAATTTAGCAATTTCTGAACAAACTTCGCTGCCACACGTTTCATGCCCAAAACATCCGAGAAAATTGCATGGCATGAGCCGATTGATATGCCAACATCCTCTGCAACTTTCCTAATAGTGATTCGACGATTTTTCAAAACCATTTTCTTCACTGTTTCGATGTTTTCTTCGTTTGTTGACGTGGTTGCAACTCCAGGACGCTCATCGTCATTAACATCTTCTCGGCCTTCTGTAAAGCGCTTGTACCACTTATAAACACTTTTTTGTGACAAAGTAGACTCGCCAAATGCCACAGTCAACATTTGCGTTGGAGCACTTTATTCCATTTTTAACGCAAAATTTAATACATATTCATTGATCCATTTTTTTCAAAAGTAAAAAATCTAAGAGCACACAAAAACGTGACTAACCTTTCCAGTTGTCAAAAACAAACCACTAATCCAAAATGGCTGATAATGCTAACATATGATAAAAATATGTGTACCAACATAACAAAACAAAAAAATCGATAATCGAATGTACACAGCCCGCAAAAATTCAAAAATCACTTTTTATTTTGAACAGGCTCGTTCAAATGCTTGTAGAAAGTAAAAGAAGTAAGAATAAAATAAAAGTTGTTATTAAAATATTTGAGTTTTTTCACCGTCTTCCCATAACTTGTTCATTTTACCCGGGCTTCCCCTATTCCACGATGGAACAACAAATTGACACAAACTTGTAATCAATTTATACGACGGTTGTTTCTTATCAAGTTTGCCGCTGCAAATGATTCATGCTAACTTATACTTGTTGCTTTTTGTTAGTTCATGGTACACGAGTAGGAATTGAGGAAAATAATTATTGTAGGAAAAGTTTAAAATAATGGAATTGCAACGAATTTAGTACAAAGTCTGGCAAAAGAAGTATCAGAAATTCTATTGCTTTTCTTTACATCTAAATGAAAATCTCATAAATTGTGAGTATGAGTATTTTATTCGTAAAGTGTGAGTAAATCAACTTATTATAGCAACTACTCTATGACTGTAGGAATATAATATAAATCATTTATGGTTCATACCCATATAAAAGGCTTAAAAACTATTAAAATGTAATAAATATGAATGTTTCAAATATTAGTTTTGTGAAAGATAATTTCAATTGATTATTCAAAAACCTAACTAACTATATATTAATATTTTATTTCAAATAAGCATTTTTTTCAAATTTAACCGTTACGTATTCGATAAATAGAGGGCGATTAAAAAAAACATTTTAAAACATGCAAGTAGATAGGAACGTAGGGTAGTGTAGATATCGCAACCATAGTTGAACCGAATATGGTACTCACACACAGTGGCGGCTCGTGACTTTTTAGTGTGATAGAGTGTTAAGATTGAAAAATACGACATTTTTGATGTTATTGCGGAAAATCTTTTTTTTTCAAATCTTTAATTTTTTTCTATGAAGATTTTCAGGATTTTTTAGTTTTGGTGGTCCACTGCACGGCTTGCTGAAAAATCTTCATACAAAAAATTATAATCATTTTCGGCTACATCAGCATCAATAATGACGTTTTCTTTCAATATTAGCACTTAAGCACACTAAAAAGTCACGAGCTGCCACTACTCACACATAGGCATTGCTTGCATACAGTATGTTTCAAACTAGTTATTTAACTTCATTATAGCAAGTAAAGGCAAGGCGGTTTGTTATTTTTTTTATTTGAAAAAGAAACAGATTGTAACAAATCCCGTCCCCGGGCAAGGTTGGCAAAATCAGTCCCCCTCAAACAGAGAGTAATACAATCAGGGGCAAAACGACAAAATCCCGTCCCCGGGCAAGGTTAGCAAAACCAGTCCCCCTCAAACAGAGAGCAACGCAATCAGGGGGCGAAACGACAAAATCCCGTCCACGGGCAAGGTTGGCAAAATCAGTCCCCTTCAAACAGAGAGCAATACAATCAGGGGGGCGAAACGACAAAATCCCGTCCCCGGGCAAGGTTTTCAAAATCAGTTCCCCTCAAACAGAGAGCAATACAATCAGGAGCGAAACGACAAGATCCCGTCCCCGGGCAAGGTTGGCAAAATCAGTCCCCGTCAAACAGAGAGCAATATGATGAAATAATTAATTTAATACGAGCTACCAAAAATACATTTAGGAAGATTTTGATGTTATGACTTTGTATGTAAAAAAATATACAGGAATAAATCAATATCATTAAAGTAGTTTTTGAAATTAAGGTAATTTTTAAAAAGGTGCGAAAATCTTCGTTTTCATAAAAAACGTGTGATAAAATTATGATACAAAAATAATCTTGTTTTCTTATCTTTTTTATAGTAGTTCACTGTCCAAACGTTCTTAAGAAAAAACTGCCATTGTTCTAGAACCAGATATTTTGGACTTATATGCCGCTACTTTTTGAGTAGCATTTTCATATGTTCCTGCGGACATGACCCAAGATATTTCAAGATTGATATTTTCATTATTATTGTCTGTTGTTTTCTATTCCGCTTAGTTTTCTCATTACAATATTTTTTATAGTAAAAAGCTGAATAATGTTGTAATAAAACTCGAATATAAAACAATATGATTAATAATTCCTAGCAAAACCAAAACAACAATATACTTTTTAATGTTGTTCGATAAAGAGTTTTTGTACTTTTTTTATAACAACTGTCATTGATTTCTCCACGTGCCTAGGGCTTTGAACATAGTGTCAACTTATAAGAATAAGAAATATAGATTTTTATTTTTAAAATTTATTTAATATTATTTAGTTCTGCATTTTTTTATTTTCAGTGATAGCTGTTTCGGCGTTTAAACAAACTGTGTCAATATCCGGAAGAATGCAAGGCTGATATAAGCTTAATGAATAGGATCAAAAAGGGACGCTTAGATGGTTTGGGCATGTAGAGCGAACGAACGAAAGAGGGAGTATGAAAAGAATATATGATGCAAAAGTAAATAGAAGAAGAAGTCGGGGACGCCCGAGGAAGATATGGCACAATCAAATACTTGAATCAGGCCATCTAAAAAGTCAGAATAACAGAAGAGTATGTATGAGACGATGTATGAATGTGAATGAAGCAAAGAGTGTGTGTCAAGACAGAATTGAATGGCGATCCGTCCTCTCTGCCTACGCCTGTGGGAAAACGGCGTCGTGGTTGGTTAGCAAACTGTTTCTTATAATAAAAACTAAAAATAACAAAACTAAATAATAATAAAAAATTTAAATCAATTAAATTATTTAAAAAAATAGCGTTCTACAAATTAAACATAAAAAATATTTAAAAAATAAATAAATGTAGACAGTAGAATTTTTTTTTTATCATTTGATTAATTTATTTGATTTTCAGTAATCGTAACTATTTATATCTTGAAAACGTCTCTCCATCAGATTCAAATAGACTAACTTTTGTGTAGTTTCATGTTTTGGCAATGTTTAGACCTTCTATTTCCTTCTCAATCAATCTACCATTTACATCATTCTCATTTGACTTTTGGGGAGTTTTACGTTAAGAACGCAGTGAAGTTCATTACCAACAAATGTATAAAAATAAACTAGATCTCTCTGAAACTCTACAATATCTCTCCTTGGGTTGACTTCGTTGTTTCTAATCAAAACTTGGGGAGGTTGATCGAGATTCCGCAAACACGTTAATTATTCTAAAGAAGCTAGGTTTTCTGTCTTTATGTTTATGTCTTTTGCATTACCAAGCACTCGAATAATCATTGAAGTCTGGTCATGTAATGCCTTTCAATTCCGATAATAAGTTCAACTAAAACAATACACACACTATGAAATGAGGTTGATAATGTGTAACATATTCTTATTATTGATGAAGCTAAGTTTACTAAAACAATCAACAATTAACAAGCACCGGACTACGGATAAACACCATTCATAGAAACATTAGAAAAGGGTTTTAATAAATTACCAAATTCTTACTACAATCACGACCAATAGTAATTGCTAATGGAATCTGGATGCGTATTACGAATAGAGTGACCTGTCTTATGATGAGAATGCCAAGCTGGACGTTGAAGTCTTTTAAAACGCGAGGATTGTACGAGTTCTTTTTCTTCAAAATACCTCTGGCGTCCATCTCTGAGCATGACACAAGCCTGCCTTAATTTTCTCCAGGTTTACCGATCCTGGGCGGCTACATCGTCTAGATCGTCAGCCTATCTTAAAAAAAAAGAAAGACAAACATTCTCGGGTTATAAATCTGTGTGCGAATGGAAGAACGGAATGAGTGAAAAAATCAAGTTTTGAGTTAAGTATGCAGGCTCCTTAGATACATATCTAGCAAGGACAACAAATGATACAGAAAATAAAATATTGTGCGATAATTTTTTGAAAAAGGACACATGACATATGACATGGTTACATACAAAAAACCAAATTCCAAAATTTTTTTGGCTTACCTGAAAACCTGCGTTTTTTTACTCATTTCGTTTTTCCTTGCGCACACAGGAATAACCCGACGATATTTAAAAAACTCCAACTACCACCATCAGCGTCGGATCCACCATACGTTTAAACTGTGCAAAAAACATAGGCGCAATCGGTACTTACTGCACAGGGGCCCTGGCCAGAATAATAAGCGAAAAATGTTGCTTGTGCAATGATGGAAGACTTATCTAGCAGATAAATTGAACCCACGACCCCCGGGTGGGAATCCGACGAGTTTGTTTACTTAGCTACTAACCGGACAATTTATGTTACTTGTGTATACTTTATAATACCTGCCACATGTTTGTTATGCTGTTTGTGCGGGTTAGACAATACACAATACGTGCTGTATGCAGTGTTGTGTGATTTAATCCGGCTCTGCTGGATACACCATCTTCAGTTTATATTTATATAGCGTGAGGGCAACCAAACGTAACAAAATCATCGTAACATACTAATTTGATCAGTGTGACGGATAGCTGCCTGTTTAAAGGAAATAGTTATGTTAGTTTTTATCTGTGCGGATAAACTATTATTAACAATTCGCTGTCAGTACGGCAAGTGCATGTTTAAACAATGAATTTATTGAGAGTTTTCACATTGCTATTCTTTATTTCTTTGTACTCGTTATTATGGTATAGGTGTTCCAATTCATCAACTGATAAATGTGAGTTTGCGGCTGCTGAGACAGTTGTGAATGAAGGAGTCAAACTCAAAAGAATTTTGTTGTGGACTTCTTTTTTTCGGTGGAAGGACTTTGATTTCGGTTTTGGGAGAGATCCTTTTATCCAAAACAAGTGCAAAGTTAATGAGTGCTTGATGACGAATAACAGAAGTTTGACTTCTTTGGAAGATTTCGACGCTGTAGTTTTCCACGGGCCAGAGTTTTATCCGAAGACAAGTGCAGATTATCCTGCGAGACGATCTCCTCATCAGCTCTACGTGTATTACTCGATGGAGAGCCCGCAAAGCTTTCCTGCCAGTGACAAACACAATGGCAGGTTCAACACCACCATCTCCTACCGCAAGGATTCTGACGTGTACTTGCCGTACTTTTACATCTTCGACATGGACGGGTTCTTCGTGGCACCCGCTTGGCGCCCGCTGTGGAAGGAGCCGACATTCGACCCGCTCTTTATGGCAGAAATTGAAAAAAAATACAGGGGTAAGAAAAAACCTGCAGCTTGGTTTGTCTCAAATTGCGCCACACCAAACAAGAGAAAGGAACTAGTCAATAAAATTCAAAAACATATCAACGTCGACATCTACGGAAAGTGTGGAAATTTAAAATGCCCGCGTAGTAATGAAACTGAATGTTACCAACTCTTGAAGAGCGACTATTTCTTTTACTTTTCTTTCGAGAATTCCAACTGCCTTGACTACGTCACTGAGAAGTTATTCAACGCGCTGAACAACGACGTGATTCCCATAGTGTTCAACGGCGCCGATATGAAGACCATCGCTCCACCATATTCATACATAGACGCCTCGCAGATGACCCCTCCCGAAGTGGTAGAGCGAATGAAGTTCTTGATAAGCAATCCAAAAGAGTATGCCAAATACTTTTGGTGGAAAAAATTCTATCGCATATATAATGGGAGTCCAGCGAAATCGTTCTGTGATCTGTGTGAATTGTTACATGATAAGCATCGAAAGCCAAAGATATATGAAAACTTAGAGAATTGGTTTCGAGGGTCACACGGATTTCCGATTTGCCAGTAGATTTAAATGACGTTTTGTTTAGAATAATATAAAAATATTATCAGTCTAAAAAACCCATTAATTTTGTGTGCATCACAAATTCATGTTTTTTATTTGATTTTATTATTTGAATTGGCCTACTAGTTTTGACACTATCCATGTCATCGTTTGTCATCGCACAGTATTAAATAAAAAATTACAGTAAATGTTTTTTAAATTACGTTAATCATAAGTGAAACGTTAAAAATTAATTATGAAATAAATCACGTTTTCAAAAAACTGGAAAAGGTTGTAAGTCCATCGTTAAAATGCACTAAAACTGATTATCCCTCCAAGTAAGAAATGCTGCACGCGATTACCGCAATAAGCGCTAGCACGTATTCATATAATCCCTTAAAGATGACAAAGCAGCTTTCTGGAAGCTCTTGAAAGCGCTAAAAAGCCTTAAACCCGTATATCTCTCCTACCAGGTTAAAACGGAGTAGTATACTCCGCTGCATATAAGGAAGAAGCCTTCGCAGACAGCCTTGAAGCTCAATTCACGCCAAATACAGATCGCAACGATCCGTCCTTCGTATTAACGGTGGATTCACACGTAGTTTCATTTAGAAACCCTGAATCTGACGAATTACCCGTCAAAATAACATCACGAATATTCAAGTTCCCTTATCTTCAGAATATGATAGATAATTAATAGAAGCATATTCAGTATTAACGAGTGTGTATATATTATATTACTACCTACTTTATATATAACGGGTAATCTTACAATATTGAACTCCTACTACAATCATTCAAAGCAGAAAATGTTGTTTGTGCAATGGTGGAGGACTTAACTTGCAGAGGATCGAACTATCGACGCCTGAGTGGAAACCCTATGCTTGGACCACTCGGCCACTAACCAATATAATAATATTTTTCTCTCCTATAAAGGCCTTTAAAAATGTTTAGATGCAAAAGTCTTAAAATAACAGTTTATGTATAATGTCAATATTTTCAACTTGATTAGAATCATATGAATCAAAGTATGTTTAGATTGGTGTTGTTTTAATAAACCTTATTAAAATTTCACTTCTCTGTCGGGGTCGACAATTTATTTTGTATTTTAGTAGTTGTAACTTGATTTGAAATGTAATATGACACATCGATCAAAAACTAAAGATCTGAGAGCTAAGTGTCGATCGTCTGCGATAAATGACTTTCCTCCAAGTTGTGCCAAACGGTGTATTAAGCAAGAAACCACAGAGAAATGAGAAGAACGATGTAAGACATCCCCACCTTAGTTATGGTTTGGGCTTTGAACCAACCTAATTCTTCACAGAACGTGGGGCAATGAAGAGTTATCTTCGCAAATTTAAAATGGTTGACAACGAAACTTGTCCATCCGATGATGGATCTCAGCAAAATGTTCACCACCTCCTGATGTCCTGTCCCCTTTTCAGCATAGACAGATTTTAATTAGACGTAGAAAGCAGATGGTCCAAGTCGTAAATAATTATCCCTCCTTGTAGTACAACTTATAGGCGGTTCTACGACTGTAGTGACGATGTCAGGAAACTGCATTTTAAGACGTACTAAACTGCCCTAAAAACATCTGAGCCGTGCACACTATACCCAACAGCGCAATGGGACAAGTTGAGGGTTCGCTGCAAAAATGCCTACAGGCAACTTCCAAGGTTCTGCAGTGCCTCTACAATGTTCACCGAAGGGAGGGTGCACTCGTTACCCGCTCTACGTCGCCACCGACTAGCCAGCTTCTGGGACAGGACACGGAACTCTACCAACGTTTTTGTCGCGGCTGCATCTGAGTGGCTCAGCTCTCCTCTCAATGATCGATGGATGCAGATGACGAGGAAATCACTTTGAAGCACGCTCCATTTAAGTTATTATTGTTATGTATTATATTTATATCATGTCATATCAACTTAATTAATCTTTCGTTGTAATTGTTTTTATTTTCTTGTTTTTAATTATTATATTTACCTTTTTTAAAACATTATTTTTCTCATGCAATATGGCAGGTTGGGTATTGCACCAACCACCCAGTTCTGCTGGTATACAAACTTTAAGTAAAAAATAAATAAAAATAACAAATATTATAAGGGTAATCGAAATAGTTGTACTTGGCAAGCAAGGCGTATCACTTGGTTCATACAAAAAAAAGTTTTTGTGAACTGTAATCTATACAAATAGTCGGTTATTAATTTTGAAAATCTCATGAAATGGTTTAAAATATTTATTATTCATGGCTTCTCCCTTACAACGAAAATATGAAAGAGCAGTTCTTTTATGCTCTTATGATAATAGTTAATAACGATTTTTACAACCTTGTCAAATATAGCATTTCAAATATTAGCTCAATCAGAACGAGAAAAAAACAGAATCATCCGCTGGAAAGACCTCACCACAGAAACGTTAAAAATATGGCGGGCACTTTTTTACTGCACATGAGAACCACTCGGTTTAATCACATAAACGATTACTGGAAAAAATATTACTTATTCAATCTGACATCATTCTTGTAGTATCTATCTCGGGGGAGTTTTTATTTATTTTACGATTCCTCAAGCGAGGGTAAAACTAAGCCATTAATAGAATCTTTAGTAGGTTCCTACTGTGACGGGTAAGACTAATTATTCGTCAGTACGTGACTTATAAAAGAGCAAAGTGTGACTTCCAATACATGTTGAGAGAATCTGGTAACACGTGTAAATAGCGCTAACTGAACATTTCTACTAACAGCAATGTGTGACTTCCAATATCAAGTTGCACATGTACATGTTGAGGGAATCTGGTAACACGTGTAAATAGCGCTAACTGAACATTTCTACTAACAGCAAAGTGTGACTTCCAATATCAAGTTGCACATGTACATGTTGAGAGAATCTGGTAACACGTGTCAATAGCGCTAACTAAACATTTCTACTAACAGCGAAGTGTGACTTACAATATCAAGTTGCACATGTACATGTTGAGGGAATCTGGTAACACGTGTAAATAGCGCTAACTGAACATTTCTACTAACACAAGTGTAGTGAAAATCCATAAAATATAGATTTTTTACCATAAATACAGCGTTACAGCTGTTTCACATAATTACATTTTGCACTTGATTTAAGTAAATGTCTTTTTTGAATGCTGTTCAAATAAAATAAAATCTAAATCATCGTAAAATAGCTGAATGTATAATAATATTTGAATTATTTAGCATAAACGCAAAAACAATAAACTACGCTACTAAATAAACACTGTTAAAATAGGATTTTAATTTAAGTCACACAATTAAACGTATAATAAAATGGTCATACATAAAACAATACAATTTGATTTCACATTTACTGATATTAATACGTTATAAAACACAACGTTTCAATTCAAAACAATTACAGCTGCCTCATAATAACATAACGAATTAAAACATAATTACTCACGGATTCCATTTACTACGCTCTTTTTGCTACTATAAATATAGATTGGTCCACGTGGCTAGAATTTATCAATAAATCGCTCACGTGTCGACGCAAGACAATACAAGTAATGTTGTTGCTGTGGGTGAAAGTGTGTCCTGTGTGCAGGCCGGGCCCTGAGTCGAACGGCGCCAGACGCAGGCCCATTTTTAGCGCCCCTTGGTCAACATCTTAACACTTTAACATTTTAAAACTTACATTTTTTTTTAAACTTTGCTCTGCTATTTTTTTACATAGTTTATTCTCCTTTTCACCCCCGAGTGAATTTTTCGTTTGAACAAATGATAGGTACCAATATGTATTAAATATAAAAGAGAGTCGCTTTGTTACACATTTTGATTTTAAGTTAGTATAAAATGCTATGATAAACTAGTGTATTATTTGTTAGATTACAAGCTATCGATTTGCTGCTGAATAAATTGCTATTGGTTTCTCTTATTTGGAAAGGTGAATTCGGGCAAAATAAATAGGGTAAAGTGAATTCTACTTTTCACGTGTAGGCGGTTTATATATTAATTTTGCTCTTTATTGCCGATGATTTACAAATATATTTAGAAAAAACTGATCAAGCAAGTTAATCGGAAGAATAATTAAGGCTTGCAGTGAATGAGGTGGAAGAAGAGGTATCATTAATCCATAAAAACTCGGGGTTTAATAAATATGGCGTTCAACAACATCCAAAATACTAAAGTTTTTACGTCAACCCCATGAAAACTAAACAGGCAGAGGTGTTTTTGGAAACCCACAGAGAAGAAAGACAAGATTGACGAATTTCTGGTTAAAGTTGTACGTAGTAAAGTTGGTTCGAGTACTGCCAGCACACCTAAAGCCACTTAACGTAAAGCGGATAAAATCTATTATTTCAGCTATCGTTCATCAAATGGGTTTTAATATTTAAGTAAGGCTACTTATTTTTTATAACTAATACACATGCTTATAAATGAAGTAAGAATTAAATATAAGTGGTTCGCTATTAAAATATTTTAAGAGTTTTTTGCTGTCTTCCCATAACTTATTCGTTTTGCCCGGGCTTCTCCTAGTCTGTGTCGGAACAACAAATTGACACAAGCTTCTAATAAGAAGCTGAACAGATCTCATCTCAATATATATATATGACGGTTGTTTCTTATCACATAACAAAAACTTATAATAATTGCACGTAAAGTTTCGAAGAATTGAATTGCAAGGAATTTAGTACTAAGTCTGGCAAAACAAGTGTCAGGAATCCTATTCCTTTTCTTCACCTCTAAATGAAAAACTCATAAATTGTGAATATAAATATTTTGTTCACAAATTGTGAGTAAATTAACATATTATAGCAAGTTTTGAAGGTATGTAGGAATAATAACATATAATATACTTCTGGCTTGTACCCGTATAGAAGACTTAAGTAATACATATGAAAATGTTTGATAGATTAGATTTTGACAGTCCATTTTGATTGATTACTCAATAAGTTAGTTTTATTCATTTTGTTTATTTCATAAAATAAATAAAGTGAACGAATATTTACACGCAAGCAAAGTTTTTTCAAAAAAATTTTACTAATTTATTTCAAATAGGTAAAATTTTCGATGAATAGTAGGCGATTTAAAAAAACTTACATTCGAAAATATGCAAGGAGGTAGGACCTTAGGTAAGTATTTGTATCGCAATCATAGTTGAACCGAATATAGTACTTACATACAGAATTTTTCATTTTTGTTTTTTGATTTCATAAAAATAAATTCCAGTTCATTTTCAACATAATAAAGAAAACACGGCGCAAATTTTTTTGAATATTTAAATTTGTACCATGTAAAAACACTCGTTATCCCTCTTGGGCTAAAAACAATAAGTTGGCGTAAGCAGGACGAAAGGCTGTTTCTGACGTTTGACAAGGACATCACTGTCGGAAGTGAATACATATGCACCAATACACACAATCCTAAGTTTATTTTGTTTGCGTCAACTCTGATTGCCATTCTATATGAGGTATAAGTAAGGCAGTTATTTTTTTATTTTACTTTGAAAAAAAAATCCACTAGATTAAAAAAAATAATACTATAAATATGTTGCTTTCTTTTACGCTTGGTTTTCTGATTGAAATATTCTATTAAATCAAACAAACGTATAAAGTAGCTATAAAACTTGACTGTAAAACAATATGTTTAATATATTCCTAGCAAAACCAAAACAACAATGTTTTTTTTTTAATGTTGTTTGAGAAAGAGTTTTGGTAAATATATTTTTTTATAACAAAAACTTTCATTGCTTTCTACACGTGCATACGGCTTAACTTCTTACGTAATTCAATGAAAATCTTTGCAGACTCTGAACTTCGAAAGATATTTTAATAGTTATTCATATCATGTTCACCAGAAAATTAATAATGATTGATAATGCAAAATACATATACCAATAATATTTGAATTGACAATAATAATTGCTGCGTTAAAATATCTACTAATCTCTATATCCACAACATTAATTTAGCGCGTGGCTTCACAATACGAAAGGGCATACAACATTTAGTTTGAAACATAATTGACAAATACAATCACAATTCAGGAAGTAAAATTTATAACGGTGATTTAATACAATTATATAATTTTCAATTTCCAAATCAATTTTTGATGTTTCTTGGATTGGTCATTTTAACTCCTTCCTCCTTCTCCAGGCATTTATTTCGCTCTTCAAATCCAACACACTTTTCTTACAAACCTTTTACACTTTTTTTGCTCGATCTCTCTCTCTTCTAATATAATAGTTTCTTGTTAACAACTTATGTACAAAATGTTTCTTTGTCATAAGTTAAAAAAAAATAAATATATATTTTGTTAACTTACTGTTCTCCATAGGAGATAATTTTACCTCACATGGTTTATTAACAAGGCATCAGAAGCTATTCAAATCCGAGAGGAAATTCGTTGTTTTCGAAAGCATTAAGGGAATTGTTCGAACATGTAAGTGAGTACATTTATTTTCTAAATACAAGTTGACATTAAAAATATTACGCATTGTTCTAGCTAGAGCATAATTTTAAATGAATGTTTACAAAATAAACTGTTACAGGAAGATACAATTTGAGATAGCTATAATGACAATGTGTCTTTTGGAACACTGAAAAAATATTTTAATAGCTGGTTTCATTACGAGTTTTTTGCGTGTTTTTTTTTTTGATTCAAGAAGAAGGTCAAAGGCATTCAACATATTTTTAAATGTTCAATCGTATTTTCAAAGTCGGAGAATTTTATGAAAAACTACTACATTTTTGATAAATTCGAAATTGTGGCATTTTTTTATAAACTACGAAAAATGACGCCTTCGAAAAGTGAACCGTCTCTGTCCCGCGCTTTTCAGGCGGCTTTAGTTCATCGTAGGCCCAGTCCCTCCTCGCACAGCCTCTGGAGTTGATTTTCCCGGCTCAGTAAATTTACTACTATTAAGGAAGCTAAAGTTTATCAAAGCAATCAACAATCACCGGGAAACGTATAAACTACGTTTTTAGAAACATTCGACGATACGAGGCTCTTAATAAATTACTAAATACTTCAATGATCACGATCAATAGTAATTGCTAATCGAATCCAGAGGCTTATTACAAGTAGAGTGACTCATACCGCCGACCTACATAATATATGGTATTATTTTAAAAGAAAATGCCAAGGTGGACGTTAAAGCCTTTCAAAACACGAGGATTATACGAGTTGTTCTTCAACAGCCCTCTGGGGTCTAGCTTTGGACACATGCCTCAAGCAATTTTCTTCAGGTTCCCCGATCCTGGGCGGCTCACATCCATCCGAAGCCTGCAGTCCGCTTCACATCGTAAGCCCATCCCATCTGTCGCATCATACGACTACTTATGACCATTAATTACTCATGAATTGCTGTTCCTCAATTATCATTCTCCACTGTCCAGAATGCCGAGACTTGTTAACTCAATCTATGGTCTCGAAATTTTTGGTACCAGTCTAAATGATTTTTGTCATTCTTCTCACGACTCTACCAAAACTTTAACTTTATTTTAATGTTGTGTATTTTGTCCTATTTTTGTCATTGCTTCGTTAAAATATTATGTATGTGCTGTTATTTCTCTGTTGCTCTTTTTTCCGAATTCGTGTTATGTATTTTTTTGTAATTGGACAATAATCCGTTAGTTTATAAATAAATAAATGAATTAAAAACATCCTCTGAGTGGTAATAATACCTGCTACATGTTTGTTATGCTGTTTGTGAGGTTTAGAAAATGCACAATGCGTGCTGTATGCAGTGTCTTGTGAATTAATCCGGCTCTGCTGAATACACCATCTCCGGTTTATGTGTATAAACATATATTTATATAGCGTGAACGCAACCAAACGTAACAAAATTATAGTAACTTATTTATTTGATAAGTGAGGCGGACCCTGTTTAAAGGAAAGAGTTATGTTTATCTGCGCGAATAAACTATTATTAACAATTCGCTCTCACCATAGCAAGTGCATTTTTAAACAATGAATTTATTGAGAGTTTTCGCATTGCTATTCTTTATTTCTTTGTGGTTGTTATTATGGTATAGGTGTTCCTATTCATCGACTAATAAATGTGATTTTGCGGCTGCTGAGACAGTAGTGAACGAAGGAGTCAAACTCAAAAGAATTTTGTTGTGGAATTCTTTTTTTCGGTGGAAGGACTACGGTTTCGGTTTCGGGAGAGAACCTTTTTTCCGACACAAGTGCCAGTACACTGAGTGCTTTGTGACAAACAATAGGAGTTTGAATTCTTTGGAAGATTTTGACGCTATAGTTTTCCACGGGCCAGAATTTTATCCAGCGACAAATAGAGATTATCCAGCGACTCGATCTCTTCATCAGCTCTACGTGTATTACTCGATGGAGAGTCCGCAAACCTTTCCTGCCAGTGATAAACACAATGGCAGGTTCAACACCACCATCACCTACCGCCTGGATTCTGACGTGCATTTGCCGTACTTCAACATCTTAGATATGGGAGGGAACGTCGTGGCTCCAGCTTGGCGACCGCAATGGAAGAAGCCAACATTTGACCCGCTCATTATGGCAGAAATGGAAGAAAAATTCAAAGGTAAAAAAAAACCTGCTGCTTGGTTTGTCTCGCGATGCGTTTCACCAAATGAGAGAATGGAAATAGTCAATAAAATTCAAGAACACATCAATGTGGACATCTATGGAAAGTGTGGAAAGTTAAAATGCCCGCGTAGTAATGATACTGAATGTTACCAACTCTTAAAGCGCGACTATTTCTTTTACATTTCTTTCGAGAATTCCAACTGCCTTGACTACGTCACTGAGAAGTTATTCAACGCGCTGAACAACGACGTGATTCCCATAGTGTTCAACGGCGCCGATATGAAGACCATCGCTCCACCATATTCATACATAGACGCCTCGCAGATGACCCCTCCCGAAGTGGCAGAGCGAATGAAGTTCTTAATTAACAATCCAAAAGAGTATACCAAATACTTTTGGTGGAAAAAATTCTATCGGTTACATAACGGGAGTGCAGTGAAATCCTTTTGTGGGCTGTGTAAATTGTTACATGACAAGCAACGAAAGCCAAAGACATACGAAGACTTCGAGGATTGGTTTCGAGGGTCGGAGGGATTTCCGATGTGCCGGTCGACTTAGTTAGCATTTCGCTCGGTAGAAAAGTAAAATATTATAAGTTTGTTAGTTTAGAGTTATTTTGTAAGAGGAAATCTAATGACGAAACTTTTGTAGAATAATGATATCAACCAGGCTGTGTTGGCGGACGTCAATTTTTAAATACATGTTCTCGGTAATAATGTTTATATGCATGTTGGTACACGAGGTGCTTTTAATATTTTTTTAGATTTTTTCTTGTAATGTGATACTAGTCAATAGTAATAACTAATAACATATATTTTTTAGGTTTTTTAATTTTTTTAAGCAACAATAATAATTATTTCAAATTGAAAAAAAACGATTTTTAATCAAAAGTTCTGCTAGGTAATTATTTTTACGCGTGACAGCTGTTCCGCCTTCTGAAGGCATTATCAAACTGTTACAAACATTGATAATGCCGTCAGAAACCGAAACAGCTGTCACACGTAAAAATAATTACCTAGCAGAACTTTTGACTAAAAATCGATTTTTAAATTTGAAATAATAATAATTATTGTTTAAAAAAATAAAAAACCTAAAAATTAAAATGGAGTTCTACAAAATAAACTTCGAAACGATAAATAATAACACTTATAAAACTTATTATGTTTTTCAATGTTCCTAACGACAGCTTTAGAGCATTTTTTTCTGGCCTATCAAGTCAGAATATCCAGGCCTGGCATTCGGATTACCATTATTATATACGAAAAATCAATGATTACTTATTTTTGCTCTGTGCGGTAATCGAACCCGTAGCATTCCGTCTCAAAGTCAAAAGCGTTGACTACTGAGCTATTGAGTTCAACCTGAGTGGAGTAAGCCTGGGTCTTGACAGGGCCATGATGTAGGAAGAAGGAAATACAGAGGCTGGTAAATCAAGTCGTAGATGGCGACCCTTTCTAATGTGTCGAACGTCAACCGTGTACAAATGTTGGGTGCGTGTTTGACGAGTTTCCCAGCTATGCACCGGTGCCGAAGGGATCAATGACGCTATGTTGGTGGTTAGGTTTTTTATTGTGGGGGTAGAGATTAAAACTATTGTTAGGTTGATCGTAGCCCAGAAAAAACTTACAAATGTTGTATTATAATATTGAGCATTTGTAACTTAGTATTTTATTTTATTGCCAACAAGAGCGACTCTATAATTACATTCGAATACACCTTCAGGTGGGTTTATTACCTTCTGGGAGACGGGTTACATAGTGATAAGTTGGATGCATTTGTGTTTTTTTTAAATATAATATCTTGGCTATTTCTGATTTTATTCTTTGATTTCTTCTCTCAGTTGGTAAATGTATTTTATAGCACATATATTTACATGGGTCGATAGGTAAAATATCTTATTATAATAGGTACACATCAGGGTATTATACTTTGTAGATTTCCCCTTAGACGTCATTTCCATCCGGTATTTTATTCATGTGTTACATACCATTATTTACATTAAAAAAATAAAACTTAACTATAGTTGATGTATTAACGGAGAGTCAGTATTACTTCTAATTAATTGACTATTCTTTACGTACTTTTCTTCGATTTTATTTGCAAGTCTATTTATTTCAAACGATTCTGATTTATCTATTTTTCCCCCGTATTGCACGCATGCAATATTTTAACACCTTTATCTTCAACAAATGAATGATGATTGTCTAATAAGTGAGTGACCGCGTTCGACAATTACCATTTATTGTTGACCTGTATTGAAAAACGTTCCCTTATCCTAGGGTGAAAGGCTCTGTCTGTTTGGCCTTGGTAGTTTGATGAGCAGTCGCCACAATTAACCATGTACACTGCAGATTTGTTTCCTTTTTTTTCCTATGAAATTGATTTTCTGTTCATAATAGAATTTCGATTGTTTGATCAAATTCGCCAGAAGTAAGGAAAAAATGAGCTTGAGCATGGACAAGCCCACAACACAATCAGCTTTTATCTTCGTTGACATAAATAGGTACGTACTATATCATAAATACATATCTTTAAGAAGCACTTTGAAAATATACTTTGCTGTAAAACGTGTTATTTGCAGGATTTAAATATCCTGTGGAACTACGTGGATTAAAGCTATTTTTCTCTTTTATGACGAAAGTTTTTTTTCTTTTTTTATACCTTTCTTGAAACTATAATAAAAAACGTTGCTGTCCAGATAAATTAAGTGTGTTTGTGTAGGTTTTTTCTTTTGGAGTTTGTTTATTAACCGAACCGCCGATCAAAACCAGTCTGAAGAAGGACATGATTTAGTGGCTAAAACAAGTTCGGTAAAAAAGCCTGAATGAAAGTGCTCGAAAAACATTATATTATATGACAGCGAAGCAATGAAATATTTCCAAAGTAAACTTAAATTATTCACAATTGTTAAATTAATGTAGATTGCTTCAGCCAACACAATTTATATCTCCTGTAAAATTTGTGAAAATGGATTAATCCCCTTTTTATATTTGGCTCTCCAATTGAGAGCAAATGGGTCAACACTTTTAAGCCATTACTAAAAGAATAAATGAACAAACAGTAATTATTACAACCGTTTTTAGCTAACGTATTCTGTAAAATTTGCTACAGGTCTTTGAAATATTCAGTTAGCTGGACAAAAAAAATGTACGATAAAAAATATCTGAGCGAATTTCAACAAGCCACCATCGGATCGCAGATTTAAAATTCCGAAATAATAAAATAGTTGATACTCGTAGGTATTTTACCAGGCCACGAAAGGGAATGAGTTACACTAACGACCTGCCATACTGTCAGTGGTACCTACTCGCGGAGTTAGCGGAAAAGATAAATAATACAACGTAAAAAATAAAAATCAATAACATAGCATGAAACTTGGTGGTCTAGTTAATAATTACTTGAAAGAGAGTTTTTGCTGATTAAGATCACACAAACAGATTTCTAATCTGTTTGTGTGATCTTACACAAACAGATTTCTAGCGTCTTAGATTATTAAACCTACTTGTATCTTAATTTAATGTATTCAATTAAATGCTCATATCTTTCAATCACAAATTCATATAATAATGGACACAGTTTTATCCGTGTATTTGTTCAGTGATCTTGAGGTTTATTCTAAATACGACAGTGCCAACTGTCGGATGTCTCGCGTTTCCGTTCATTTCAAATGTGAATTTTCCTTCAAATAATAAAACTTTTAAAAGTACGATTTAGAAAATAATACCAACCATTCAAACTTTTATATCCATTAAAGATTAGAGCCTGAACAAATAACATTAAAACAATAAAAAAGTCACAGGAACAAAGAACTCCTTTTGGTTAGCGCTTCAACCTAAATCTTTTAATAAAATTAACTTCAAGTAAACAATTCCGAGAGAGAAATTAAAATAAACGTTTCCTTTAAAATTTCATAAAGAGAACATTAAATTATAAATAAACCAGGAGTGAAGCAACTAAAAAATAATTAAAGTGGGAAACTGTGTTAAAAGTACAAAGCTATTTTCCATAATACGAAACTTCGGATCTCTCCCATCAGCCCATTAAGGGTTCCGCAAGGATTCCGTTATGGCACTTTTCTTGGAATAGATCATACGAAATTAACCTACGGGATTGGTGTTAAATTCAAATTTAGTGCGATTATTAAGGTGGAAGTGTTTAAACTTTCGTCACATTTGACATCGTTACAGTTTAACGATTAGCGCCATTTTGTTATTTTTTTTCAAAAATATTTAATGGTCATGGTTAAACGCTTGGAGTAACGATATGAGGAGGTACAGCTAATATTTTTACCCCACTTATACAAATTTTCAGAAAAATCACTTTCTCCGGGTTTTTACGTCGTATACTATGAGAGAGAAAGAGATAAGAAAAGTCGTCACATAATATTACAGCACATCTAAGTATGTAAGGAAATTTTCCGTCCGCGCTAACTTCACATCATCGAGTCGCATAACTTACGTCGACGGATTTTGAGGTTATTTCCCATACTTGTGTTGGTTACAAAACTTACAGTGGTTATACAAATAAATCAAACATGATGGTGATATGTGCTATGTTCAAATAAGACCAAACAAAGATTATAAAACATCACTTTTCTGAGATATTTCAACAGTTTAAAATATTTTTGACCGAACTTTCTGTTATAAGTGTTGGTGTGATATTTTGACTTTATAAATTATTTGAATCGTGTATAGATATTGTTTTGTTTAATGTGTTTCAATATGTTTATTAAAAATGTCCAAATTCCATGTGGGTGTAACTATGGCTATCCAACATCTTTTAATATATCTTTGTCTCTTTCTATCGAGTCAGTATAAAGTCAACCGTCCTGTGATAGTAGAAAAAAAACTACGACCAATTTCCATCATTCATATGACGGCCTGCGTGGTAGAGTAGTAAGACGCTCGACTACAAATCCAAAGGTCGCGGGTACAAGCCCGGCGTGCGCAAATAAATCTTATTCAATTATTATGTGTCATAAGATTTTTAATTTATATAAAATAATATGAATTGAATATATGAAGACGAGGAAATTATAAAAATTATGCAGTAATCGTAGAACCAGCGACACCAACGCAGCAACCTACAGTCCCCCCTCGAAACAGGAATCCCTAGTGAGGAGGACTGTGAATAAAATATTATTTGTTTTCGCTTATCTGTTTTTCATCATATATTTTTTTCTAAATGTTATATTGTAATTAATAAAAAAAAATAAAAAAATAAAATATTTTATATAGTTTATTTGCGGCACGTTCCGGAGTGGAAGATACTCTTAAATATCACCCTGGTGAAAGACCAGCATTCAGAATCGAAACGTTGCTTGAAAAGCTTTGGCCGTGTTAGGTGACCAGATCTGAAAAGTACCCGACCCTCCCAATCTTCCTCTTCCCCATCTCCCTACCCCCCCCCCTACAATCAGTCTCACAGCACACCCCAATTAAGGATACCATAGTATCGCTGGCTCTAGACGGTTGGGAACAGTTTGGAATTTTTGTTCCGTATTAAATACGTATACATTAACAGTGCCCTTGAGGTGATTTTTCACAAAAACGGCGCTATACAAATTATCCAAACATTATTATTATTAAATCAATGGCTGGGTAATGCAAATTATGCCGGTTTTCAAATATTTTCCTTTCGAATATATATATATAATTAAGAATACATATGGCAAAATATTATCTACATGTCTACTTTCTTTTATTAGATTGAAATACGTCACATCTCCATTTCAATCTAGTTGTATTATGCAACACTTGAATGCCACTTACGCCAAAGTTTTTCAGTATGCTTGGAAATATGATTCATAGCTACTGCGGTTTAATTCAAGACAAACATTTAAATAATAAACCGTAATAAGAGCAACCTGGAATTAAATTTTTTATCACCTAGCTAGAAGATGGCATGGTTTTTGTTTGAACGATTTCTTATCTGTTTTGTTATCAATATTGATTTTTGATTATTTGAAGATTGATAACATTGTTAAAAAAAAAACAATAAATTATTGTCGTCATCACACGCCACTGTTAGGTAGGTATAATAAATATTAAGCCATTTATCTGAATACTGTTGTAAAATCTTATCAAATTTACAAACAACAGAAAATGTGTCGAGAAGTTCCTGCGTTAGATCTACATAAAAAAACACGACATTGTCAAAAGTTTCTTTGAATCTATCAAAAACAATAAACAGTCTTGCTGTGAAGATTGCCCGCTTTATATCATTTCTCTCAATATAATCCCCCTACAACAATGAAACACAACTTGTACAATAGAATTGAATAGCTGAAACATAAATAATATAATTAATCACTCGGGTTTCTGGCCTGTTTCTGATGACTAGTCAAGTTCAGCCTACAAACAAGCTTAAGAGGAATTTTGTATTCATTATTATTTGATTTCTTTGCAGCGCTTCGATGTCTCTGTTTTATTTCGGAAAAGTGTGAACATTTTGCATTTCGCCATGGGCATTGGCCAGACCGATTTTTACATCGAAGATATAAACCTTCAGAGCAAGAATATATATATAGAGAGAGAGCTACATTTATACCCTTAGAGTAACAATATAAAGAGACCGTACTAATTTGTGACAAATCGTTGACAAACTCGCAAAATATAGCTCTCTCTTTATGCTCGGTTCTATACGCATATGAGAAAAAGAGACAAACAATTGTTGAAACCAATACACGATTTGGGGCGTGCTGAATACCATGTCCGCAATATTTGATCTGTACGAGCTTCATTCTGGTTTGGAGTGTCAGGCGAACGGACTGTCAAAAGTGCGTAAATAGTTAAAAACTTGAGTTATTTTTTGTCCGATATCTAGCAAAACATCATGGCCATATGTGCTATACTTGGTTGCTTCAATCGAAGTACAAAAGGACCAAAAACAAACAGTTTTCACACGTATGTACCATAAAAATCGTCTTTTTTAGTTAGATCTCAAATATTTAACATTCTAACCTACAAAACAACTAGTAACTTACACCAATATGTAATTAATCTTTGGACTATTCGTTCCAATATAATAAACTTCCGTTTGAAATGAGTTTTAGTGGATTCGTAATATTTTTTAACTTAGAGATATTTACTAGCTGTCACATAAGAAACCATTACAAGGGGAATACCCATATTGTACGGCTTCTTAAAGTATCCCGGTCTCTTTCTTTCTCATGATACTAACGCTAAATTTTTTTGGCAAACAGATAAAGACAGAATAGTGTTTATCTCTTAGTTATATTTATAATTTCGGTTACGTCCCCAGATTCAGGGCTATGCCAAAATTGGAATATTATTATTTATTTAATTATTTTTAGATTTCCAAAGGATGAAAAAAAGACGAGAAAAATCTAATTTCTTTTTCTTTGATTTAACAAATATGTTAATATGAATTCATACGTTTCATCTGGATTTTTATACCCTTAGCTTCTAGTTAATTGTTTTTTTTAAATCTATTGATGTGCACATGCACTATTGTACCCATTTCTGAACCTGTTCTCTGATGATTTATGATAACGATATGCATCTAGATAGTTTTAATTTTGTATACATATTATATATTATTTTCTCCTTGTTAGTTAGAATTATTAGCTTAATTAATTAAGTATGAAGCGCACTTGACGTGAAATATCACAAAACTGTGCTATATAAGTTCACTGTTATTATTATCTGCATTCGAAATTTCCTTACAAAATAACGCGGGACGGAAAACATCCCTACAATACTTAAAAGCGGTGTCATGTTTTGTGAATTTTTTTGTGTCTCTTTCTCTCTCATGGTGTACGACGTAAAAACGCAGAGAAAGTGATTTATCGCAAATTTATATAGGTAAAAAAATTGATCTCTCTCCATATATTCTTACTCCAAGGTTAAGAAAATGATTTAACATCTGTTATCACCGTACATTTTTTTTTATTTTACTTTTGTTTGTAAACTATTTTGTTGATGGAACTGAAGTTCATTTTATAATATGTATTATAAAATGTTCTGTACTAATAATTTAATTCGTTTATATTTTTATCTATAAATAAGATTTTAATAATCTTATTGATTAATGTATATTTGAATAAACAAAAAAATATACAACATTCATTCTTTTAATGATTTACAACTACCTACTCACAACAAAATACCTAATTTACTTAATTTGTGACAACCCTGTTAGTGATTTTACTCCGAGTTTAGGCCACACCCTTTGGTCATTGCTTGGTCAAAAAGTGCGGACAAAATTTCGCAAAGTTAGGTCTCTAGGTTACTCTAAGTTTATACCCAACCTATACAAATTAACGACAAATCACTTTCTCCGAACTTTTACGTCGTAAACCGTGAGAGAGAAAGAGATAAGATAAGTTCTCACACAATATAGCACCGCTTTTAGGTAAGTAAGCATGTTCTCCGGCTACCGCGACTCCAGCGACTCCAACCACTACGTTCTAGCCGTATCTACGCTCCAGTTAGGCAAAAATATAAATACTGACTACATTAGCGTTCCCTCCTGGTATATTATTGCTCTGAGTATAAACCGATATGAGAGTGTTGTGGGCATGTCTTATGTGCCTGGAATAAGCTCATTTTCCCCTGACTTCTAATGAAATTGATAAAACATTTTCATATATCAATATTCTTCCTTGAACAGATAATAAATTTCATTGACGTGTCTGGGCCTGGTGTAGAGTATTAAAGGTCAAATGGAAAAAAAAGGTGTAAACATCAGTTTTCTTTCGAATCAGTTTAGATCACACTTCTAGGGATGATCTATTCAGTGGATTTCAAAGAAACTATACATCCATAGGCTGTTGGTTTGAATCCGATTCTCACTACTAGACATCTGATTTTTTTGCTGAAAATGTCCAACATGCAAGCTTTGCTATAAAAATGTCAACATTATAAATTAGAAACAAGATAAAGATAAGAATGTGGAAAAATTTCAATAAAAACCTTAAATGCAAGTGCGAAAAAAACGTCAATATTTTATTTTGTTGAAACCCCTCACCCTTCAGTCTCACAAAATATTTCAATGGAGGATGCTATAGAGCCACTGATTCCGGGTAGTTGATACCCTTGTAACTTGGAGAAACAATGTATGGAGAGAGAGCTAATTATTTTTAGCCAACCGATACAAACTTGCGATAAATCACTTTTTCCGGGTTTGTACGTCGTACACCATGAGAGAGAAAGAGACAGCAAATATAATACTCCGATTCTATGTACTGTCACAATGATCTTGGGCTCCTGGGTCACCGCTAGGACTCGGCGCACATTTTTTATTATGCCACTAAACTTGACACAACTAAACGCTTTTTTAGGTTAGATGCTATATTTTTGTTGAAATCAATACTGTGATAAAAGTGGTTATACGAATAAACAAAAACATTTTGTCGATATGTGAAATGAATGGATGTATAAATACCCCAGCCTTAGTCTTAGCCACGCCCAGGTCCACCGGGTCAGGTAAAAATTATCAAAAACTGACTACACTGCCTTGGGTAGATACCACTCTATATACTCTAAGCCTTGTAAGGTTTTAAAAAAGGATCTGAGGTATGAGACCATATTATATTATCCCAATTTGCGAAGAATTTTTTTCGTGCATTGAGTACTAATGCGGGCAATCCATAATAGTCCATTTTGCGAAAAAAGGGTGGAAAATATTGGAGTTGTCACCCGTGGGTCGGTAATGTAGGACAATCTGTTATCGAGGTCAATCTAGGGGCGGTTTTTGGTTAAGAAAAAAGAGTTATGGAGTTTTGCTCGGTACTAAATTACGAAGGGTTGGCATTGACCAATTTACGGAAGGGTGTCGATGCGAAATTCTTGGTCGAAATTAATTGTACCACATATCTTATGTGCGGACCGAAGCTTAGAGTTCGCACCCAGACGTCGTGGGTTTAGTTCTATCCAATCTAAGTTTAACATCATTGCACAAGTTACAGTTTCAAGTTTTTATGATATAAGTAAGGACGGTACAGATATTATTTGGTTGTTCGTAACCTGGTTTGTTGTTGTTGGTTTTTTTTTTAATTAATAAATATTTCCAACGACCCAAAGCCAGTGAAACTATGGTATCACTGATTTGGGATGGTTGTGAGGATAACAGAAGTGGGGGAAGATAGAAGAAGGGTTAGACAAATGTTCTTTTTTGAGAGTTACAACGTAATTGAGGTTTATGGGTTTTTTTTGCGGTGAAGTATTTTATTTAAATTACATACTTAGGGGAAAAAAACGTCTTTAAATTTAATTTCGTATTTCGGGTTTCAAACCAATCTCTCTAGGTTCAGCAGAATAGCTTAAAAAGCGTCATGTTTATGTGTTATCCAGTGGTTGATGTTTTATCGAACTGAATCTATCAATTGAGAAAAAGTAAACAAAACATAAGAAAATAGTAAAATCTTTATTGGGTAATATTGTGAGGGACATCCTAACAGACACCCATAAATAACGCAATCCAACTATATATGAAGCTGTATCGCTTAACAGCTATAAAACATAGTTACATGCAGTATAATACCAGCATACATATGACATATATCCTCTCTTGTACCCACTACGTATATAACTTTGGTTTGCGTTTCTCACATTATAGGTACTTATGTTACACTACTTCTTACACTATATTTTTGGTACACCTTTGGTTAGGTTAGGTTATACCCTCAGAGCAATAATATACAAAAGGGAGCGCTGCTGTAGTCAGTTTTGATGAGTTTTGACCTGGGCGTGGCTACTAGGGCTAGGGTATTTGCACATCCATTTATAGCGCATGTCAACATAATGTTTTTGTTTATTCGTATAACCTATATATTGACGGCCTCCATGGTCGAGTGGTAAGACGCTCGACTAAGAATCCAAAGGTCGCGGGTTCAAACACGGCGTGCGCCAATAACTGTGTAATAACACATTTAATTCATACAAAAATAATAAAAAGTACATTTGCGCCACATTCCAGAGTAATAGATACTCTAAGTATCGCCCTGGTGAAAGACCACCGTTCAGAATCGAAACGTTGCTTGAAATGGCTTAAGCCGTGTTTGGTGACCAGATCAGAATAACCAGGTACTTCCCAACCTTCCTCTTCCCTATCTCCATCACCTCCCCACTACCTTCAGCCTCACAACATACCCTATTTCGGGATGCCATAGTCTCACTGGCTCTAGACGGTTGGGAGCAGTTGAGACTCTTGTGCGGTATTCATATAAAAATAAAAATAAATAACCACTTTTTCACAGTATTGTCATAAACAAAAATATAGCATATAACCTAAAAAAACGTTGAGTTATGTCCATTTATGTCGCATATCAAAATGTGTGGGCGGAGTCAACGGAGGCGCGGGACACGAAGAACATTCTCACAATACTTTAAAGCGGTGTGATAATTTGGGGAATTTTGTTGTCTCTTTCTTTCTCATGGTGTACGTCGTAAAAACCCTGAGAAAGTCATTTATCCTAAGTTTGTATAGGTTGGGTAAAAAGAATCAGCTCTCTCTCCATATATTATTCCTCCAAGGTTATATACCTTATCTTATTACATTTATGTGGGGTGTAAATAAGTGCTTTTAATTTCTATTGTTATACAATTCATGTACCTACACCCTTGGATATACTGCCTACTCGTATTTAACCTTTCATTTATTGTATTTATTCGATGTACACGATAAACATTTAATACATCTGTTATATTATCTTACATTTTATTCTATTATACTATGTTAATTGTCATGTTTTTCTACAATTACGACTTTTTTTTCTACTGCACCACTATCATTTATCTTTTGAATGTTTTGATGAAGAACTGTATTTTTGAGAGCATTTTTAAAGGAACAAATTAACGTAGCTTAATAAAGAGAAAACTGTTGCTTTGAAAACGTTGCCTCGATAATGTAATTGCTGATAACGGGCACCTATCTAAGCTTAAGTAATTTGCAGGGCTGCTACTAGGGGCCAGCCTGGCCTGCCTGCGGAAAAAATGCCACCTTTAGTAAGAAATATTGTTATTCTACTGCGTTTACTCTTAGAGGTCGACAATCATCAGGCCTATTTTCATCCTGGAAGCTTCAGATCGGTGCTGTACTCGTACCAGTCACGTAGGTTTCTAAGGCATTGTAAGAAACATAATATACCTCCAACTTAGTAAGGTATAGTCTAATAATTTTACTACATATTGTCCGAGTATAGTAACATAAATCTAAAAGTGAAACAGCTATCGCAAGCCTCCGAGAATTCTAAAACGACACTTTCTTAATCTGGAACATTACGCCTGCATCTCCCTTGCATTTTTTCAATCGTAATTCATGGATACTTAATTGAACACAAGAACGGTCTCCATGGTCGAGTGGTTAGATACTCGGCTACGAATCTTTAAAGGTCTTAATTTAATTAATATGTGTCATAACACATTTAATTCATATAAAATAATATATAGTATATTTGCGGCACGTCCCAGAGTGGTAGATACTGATAAGTATCGTCCTGGTGAATGACCACCATTTAGAATCGAAACGTTGCTTGAAATGGATTTAGCCGTGTTTGGTGACCAGATCTGGATAACCAGGTATTTACCAACCTTCCTCATACTCCTCTCCCTACTAACTTCAGCCTCACAACATACCCCGATTGGGGATACCAGAGTCTCACTGGCTCTAGACGGTTGGGAGCAGTTGGGACTCTTGTGCTGTATTCACTACAAAAAATAAAAGTAGACCTCTTCAAGGAGCTCGTTTCTATTATTTACTTTAAAAAAAAATCATGCACCTTAGAATGCATAATTGAAGTTAACATTTTTCCAGAAATAATTAGGTGACGTCTGACGCAATGAGGCAAACTTCAGAGGCCGCCCCATGGTTCAGCCGCCCGTGTGCACTGTGCACACCGTGCATAGAGATGCGGCGCCCCTGGTATCTTAAATCTACTATCCAGTACCTTGTATAACCCGATTATCCTTGTTGAATATTCTTGCAAGAGAAACAAGCAACTGTTATTACAGTGTCAAACATGATGTAAAGTTCTGAGAAACCCCACATTACTATTATAAGGGTTAAATTATACCAATTAAGGGACTTGAACAGGAGTAGCTATTACAGCTAAAAAGTTTAACTTGTATGTCCTCGTCTCAAGTTTAACTGCTACCGACGAAAGTTAATTCACTGTCTAGAGCTATAGCTCGAGAAACAATGAACCACTTACGTAATGATTTTTTTCGGTTTAGGAAGAATGTCAAAGCATTCATTATTTAAAAAATAAGTTTTCCAAACCGCAGTATTTTTTATGTGATATCTGCGCAACTAGGCATAGGAAAAACAATTCTAAAAAATTTTGTTTGAAAATCATTTTTTAAAGTTCACAGCTCAAAATACGTAATTAAAATCAAGCAATATTTTTAAAAGATGAATTTTATGGCGTTTAATTTTGTTAATATAACGGGCGTAGGCTAAAATCATCAATTTCACTGTCAGTTTAAGAATGATAAACGTCAAACGTTTCGAAGGCTGATCCGACAAAACAGAAAATACCCAGTACTTAATGGCTCCATAATCTTTTTTCTTATTCTTATAAAAGTGAATAACGCACAAGAGTCCAAGCTACCCCAACCTTGGAGTATATAGAGTGGTATCAATCCAAGGCAGTGTAGTCAGTTTTTGATGATTTTTACCTGACTCGGCGGACCTGGGCGAGGCTAAGACTAAAGCTAGGGTATTTATACATCCATTCATATCAGATATCGACATAATGTTTTTGTTAACCGGTCGGTAGCTGAGTGGACAAACGCGTCGGATTCCCACCCGGGCGTCGTGCGTTCAATTTCTCTGCTGGCCAAGTCCTCCATCATTGCACAAGCAACATCTTCCGCTTCTTATGATGGCAGTAGGAGTTTTTCAAATATTGTCAGGTTATTCGTAACCCGGGAATGATTGTCTTTCTTTTTGAAAGAAAACAAAAAAGAAAAAGAAAAAGTTTATTCGTATAACCACTTTTTCACAGTATTGATATCAACAAAAATATAGCATCTAACCTAAAAAACTGTTTAGTTGTGTCAAGTTTAGTGGCATATTAAAAAATAATGTGGGCGGAGTCCTAGCGGTGACCCAGAAGCCCAAGATCATTGTGACAGTACATAGAAGCGGAGTATTATATTTGTTGTCTCTTTCTTTCTCTTGGTGTATGACGTAAAAACACGGAGAAAGTGATTTATCGCAAGTTTGTATCGGTTGGGTAAAAATAATTAGCTCTCTCTCCATACATTGTTTCTCCAAGCTCCCAACCGTCTGGAGCCAGTGGGAATATGGCATCCCCAATTGGGGTATGTTGTGAGGCTGAAGGTAGTAGAGAGAGGAAGGAGATGGGAATGAAGAAAGTTAGGAAGTACCTGGCTATTCAGATCTCGTCATCGAACACGGCTAAAGCCATTTCAAGCAACGTTTCGATTTTGAATGGTGATCTTTCACCAAAATGATACTATTAGTATTTTTACTACCACTTTGCTTACAATCTACGTAACTGGTGCAAGTACAATTCCGCAGAGGTGTGTCGTACAGAACTCGTACCAGCAAGGTGAAAATTTTCCTGATCAGGCCAATTTCAGATTCGAGAAGCACCAAAAGATGGAGAAGAATTGCAATGTCAAAATAAAATTAAGCTCGGAGTTTAATGCAAATAAAAATAATTATAATATTTGGATAATTTGTATAGCACCGTTTTTATGAAAAATCACCCAAGGGCGCTGTACAAATCTTAATTTATAGTTAATTTAATTCCAACTTTATATTAATATTTATTTAAATTAAGTAACAGAGAAAATATAAAGCGACAAACTTACCTGGCAGGTCACTTCTCGCAGGAAAAAATCACTTTATGATATTAACTTATGATTTTAGCTGATTTATACATAAATATACATATTACTTTAAATAAATAAAGAGCATAACTTTTTACCACATCGTGACGTCACGAGCTTAAAACACGTACCAGTTTTATTACATTAAAAAGTACGTAACTACGAAAGAAAACATGTTTCCAAGATGTTTCCAGTCAATTAAAAATGCATGCAAGCGGCTCGTTTAGACATGTGCTAAATATTACATGAATATTTCAACAGTTGCTGATGTTGTGCTGCTTTACCCAAATCAAAAACTTCCTAGGGTATAAATTCAACGCCAGCTGGATTTGGGAGATCCTTCCAGAAAGCTTCGTCTATTATTAATGGCTTCAAAAGATTTGATATAACCTATTTATTGGAGCAGGTCAAATACTTTGACGATCCATCTTGATAAATCTTTTTAACATTTTTCGTATTATACCATTTGTGAGTATTGCTCTAAGATCTACGGTTTACGAAAATAATGTCCACCAATCTCCACTCAAGTAATATTGAACTAAAGATGAACTTTAAGAAAACCTAAATCATGTGCTCCCAAGACCCGCCATTAGCGTCAAAGGAACATGTTCAAAAAATGTAGAAAATACTTGGGTGATGTTCAATCGGGTGAAGAAAATCAAACCAGCGCAATTGATAGAAGACGATGAACTGAATGAGCCTCCTTTAGCAAACAACAGCGTTTCACCTAAAAAAAACAGGAAGATATTGATGTCAGAGTGGTAGATACATTAAGTATCGCCCTGGTGAAAGACCACTATTAAGAATCGAAACGTTGCTTGAAATGGTTTGAGCCGTGTTTGGTGACTAGATATGAATAGCCAGATGCTTCCCAACCTTCCTCTTCTCCATCTCCTTCCTTTACCCACTATCTTAAACCTCACAACATACCCCGATCGGGGATGCTATAGTCTCACTGGCTCCAGACGGTTGGGACTTAACACCTCCGAAAACGCAAACAAAACGCGAGCACGAACTCCAACCCCGAACTTCGTGACATAAACGACCGCAACACAAAGTGTCATGGAAATAGCCATGAAATTTAACTTTTTTTACCCTAACCTAACATAAATACACCTTTCCATCGAATTCTATGTTCTAATTTCAAATTTTTATCTTAATATTTACCTATATAAATCGGCTGTAAGATGTTTTCTTTTTATTTTTTTGATTTTATATCAGTTACTTGTACATTATCAACCCTTGGATCGGCAATGTCATCGGCTATCGGAAGGTTGAAGGAACCAAAGCGCACACCAGACACTAAGTTCGGAGAGCGCGCCTTCGGAGTGTCAGGTCCTAAAGCCTGGAATGGACCACCATATGATCTGAGAGTAATAAAAGACTCGACAGAGTCCAGAGCCAAACTTAAAACCCTTTTTTTTTCAGAAAATCATATCCATAATCAAGACGTAACAAGCCCAATAGAAATTCTGTTCAAACCAGAAAACTTTTCAGACTCTCATTCCTTAAATTCATTAGAAATTTTTCATCATTATCTGTTCCTTACTACGAAAAATTATAAAAAAAAATACCTCAGATATACTATATTTTAAATTTGCTCTAATGCCTATAAATAAAAAAAATAAAAAAATATGTAAAAATCGGCTAAATTTTAAGTTATTATGATATGGTGATTATGTCCTGCCAGAAGTGACCTGCCAGGTAAGTATGTTGCTGAATATTTATATAAACTAGGAATTAATATTAAGAAAAAATAAGATTTGTACAGCGCCCTTGAGGTGATTTTTCACAAAAACGGCGCTATACAAATTATTCAAATATTATTAAAGTTTACAAAGTAACTAAATATTTAATTTCTTTTCGACTTTATAATATTTCAATTTATGTACTATTTATTATTTTAATTTATATGTATTTTAAATAGTTCTTATAGGCTATTTTGAATTTATTGATTATAATTTTGATGGTTTACGGAAGCGCATTATAAGATTTTATCACTTTATATTACAGTAAGCTGTTTTATGTGTTGGCTTTATTATTTTCTGGTAGTCGAATTTCATTGCATGCCCTAGTATTATGTTTGTGAATATCAACATTGTCGATAATTTTGTTAGAAAAATATGTTGGTAACAAGTTGTTCTTCATTTAATGTTTAATCATCAATGTGTTTAATGTTGGCATCTGTTTCACTGTAAGCCAATTTAGTTCCTCTGAAATTTTAGTTACTTTTGAGTATCTATTTCGCCTTAGTACAATTCTCATTGCTCTACTTAAAAAAACAGAAGTCGATGTAAAAATGTATTTATAGCTTCCATCTTAGATTAAGTCATAGATTTTGCAATACTTTTACGAGAATTTAATGGTTTGTGTGGAAGGCTGTGTATAAAACTCTGAGTGAGTTATTTAGGTAGCGAACGCCAACGTCCACCCTCACATGTTTCAAAGTCCAACGAACAAATTTCAAGAGACGGGTTTGCCAATTTCTATATGCAAATTTCAGTGTAAAATATTCACGTCTGAGGAGCATACTGACAGACGCCAGGTCAAACTTGCATTCATTAAAAACTTATTATTCTGAGTGACTTTAAAAAGTTTTAGAAGCCACTCACTTTTTATAATGAAAATTACTCAAAGAAAACTACCCTTGAATGCTATATGTGGTGAGGTATTTTTAACGTAATTAAGACAGGTTTCCCATGAGAACGGTATTTTAACTTTGTAAACGAAATGAACTAAATGGTTCTCATCATTCCATTAAAAGATTACATTAATAAGCCATCAGCATTTAACGCAAGCCGATACAGCTTTAAGTGCTCATTTGTGTAAAATTTGGTTTTAATTTTGGCTTATAAATAAAATGCTTGGTACTAATTGAGAAAACTAAGCACTGTGCGGAAGAACAGTTTCACAAAATCTTTTTTAGGAAGTGGTTAGTAGTCCAGTGTTTAAAACGCTCGACTAGCAGTCAGACGGGCCGAGATCGATACTCATAGCGGATAACCCACTCACTTTCTTGTCAACACAAGTCATGCTCAGTGAAATGGTCTAATCCAATAATTTAAATATAAAAAAAAAAGATTTTACTAAAAGGTGGAGGGTTGGGTGATACTTTTAATTTTACCCCAGTGAGAGCCTCTCCTCGATCAGGGGTAAATAGTTACATGAATGATTTTAGTGTACTGAAATGTGTATTCTGCTAGAATAGATCTTAAATCCTCGTTATTTACAAATCGGGATTGTTTCCCACAGCCATTGTCCCATTCAATCTATTGAGAATACGCCTAATTCGATAATGTTCTTCCCTGCTGGGTGCTGGTCCCAGCTTAGCGAAGATTCGAACCCAGCTCTTGTCTTCTATAACCGCCCAAATTCGAAACACTAATATTTAAATAGGGTCCCCTGAGAGTGCGCAACTTTAAGTCTTAGATTATTGAAATTGGAGAAACAGTTTTCTTATGGTATTATGAAAATATTTTAAATGATGTATTGTTATTTTTTTGCAGAAATCTAATAAGAATATTACGTCCTATTAAAAATTGATAAAAAATATGTTAAGTTATTTTTCATCGTTCAACGACCGAGAGAAAACATTTTGTAATATCAGAACTCTTAGCGGAAGGAACATGCATTTCACTAGCAGTAGACATACTTCCAAACCTTCGCCTTTCACAACTGCTTTCTATTATCACTTCATTCAACTTCACAATATTCCGTAATTTAATTGGGAATGCCTATAGTTACAATAACTCCGGGCCATCAACCAATTATAATAATGAGTGTTTAAGGAATAACACTGTTCTTTGGAGAAAAACTCGGGCACTTGTTTTAATCGATAACAGGTTTTCGCTCTCGTTCTGGGTCCCTTTATCAACAAAGAAAAGTTTTTTTTAATCGACACCGCTGAAACTAAATACTATACAGCGCCATTAAGAAGTTTTGCGACGGAAATGAAATAAAATTGTTCCTCTATAAAGGGGCATAAAGTTCATATTATTGCCACTTTATACAGTTCGCATCGATCAAAAACTTAAAAAAAGTATGCTTTACTTTATTTTATGGCTCTGTGGTAACTAGGTATTATCATCATTACTGTTGTGGATTATTTCTAGTATTGACGAATCCATAAGAAGTTAAGAGACCCAATTATGGACCCCTTTAAAATACAAATTACTTCTCCCCGGTGTTATAAAGAGAATGTTCAATACAACAAACTGTTCTTTTAATACATAACCCATCATCTTTGTGGCTTTATTTGTAATTTAATCAATTTGAATGACAAAATAAAACTTATTGTGAAAAAATACACCAACATCTCTAATTTAGAATATTTTTTCGAGGGTTATTTAACTAATATAATATTTAAATAATGTTTTTGTAGTTTCTGCAAAATGTTTTGGTTTAAAATTTGTTCGTGTTTAAATTATGAAAGTTTTTTTTTCATTCACGCCATTCACATAACTTTAACAAGGTTATTTTGTAAAGCATAATAGTCACGCAGATTCAATAATAATATAATTTTGAATATGTTGAGATCGTCATCGAACAGGAAAAAAAAAACATTAAAAAATATTTACAAAATCATTAAAAAAGAGCAAAATTAGTATGGGTACCAAATGAGATCCCTGGAGTACTCCATGCCTCGAACATGTCAGAGTAGTAATTTTGTATATTTTAATCCCACTGTCTTTACTCCGTTTTTAAGTATTACACAGAATATATACATTACAGTCAGGCGCGGCTCGTCCTAAGGTTCACTTGTGCACTGAACCGGCAAAATTAATTACCATTTCACACTTCATCGTATTCCTATAAAATAATTTTTATTTATAAAATTAGACACAATCCTCACAAAATATATAATAATTCGGTAAGAGATAAAGCCGCCCGGCATAAAGCATGTGCGCCCGACGCGCGCCGTCTGTAATGGCGACTTTCGTGCGCCGTCCGGATCTGAATAGCGCCGGAATCGTCGAAATATTCCGAAAGATGCACTTACTGCGTGAGGTAGGGTTTGAAAGAAAATATTTCTCTTGCAAAATACAACCACGAGTCAACGGGTCAGCAGATATCTCGTGTGATAGTAGAGCGCTTGAGATTTTGGGAAACTATTTGTCATTGTCATCATTAGTTATTTTTCACAGTTAAAAGTGACCTTTTGTTTGAGTGCGTTTTTGTCACTGTGCTAACTTCATATCTGACATCAAAGCTCAGCTAATATTATTTCATTCGCTCGCGTACTGCGTAGTGTCAAGTCGTCAAGTGTATTGTTTACAATCGCTATTATTGGATATAATTGAATATGCACGATCTATTCAAAATGATTGATATAATAATTAATGTGGATTGTATAAAAATAATTGTATAAACTACTAGAATAAAATCAAAATAAAAACCAACGGCCCGCTAAAACCATTTTTAATAATCAACCAACCAAGTCTTTGGTCGGCAAAAGGACCGAAAAATTGATCTACTCTATAAATATGTGAGGTACACACACTTTCATTGAAGGTACACATGTTTTTGATTTTTTGCTTGGTGAACCACCAAACATTTAATGCACCGGCCGCGCCTGATTACAGTATAGGTTGTGTCAATTGTAATATTTTATTTATTTAATCAACACATTTTTGTTCATACCTAATTAAGTTAGTAAGAATGGATTATTTATGATAATAACTTTATTTACTTTTAATTGAATTTAGATAGGACGATGATTCTGAAAGTTTGGGTATTGTAGATTGGATACAGGTCGGTTATTAGGAACATCGGTACGATTCCCCTTTTAGAAATTGGTTTTAAAAAACTAGTTTTCCATTAGTTCGGGAAATACCATACTTGGGAGTCAATTTTTGTTGTTGTTATATAACTTATTAAAGTAAACACGCATTTTAAAATAAAGATAGCAATTACGAATATTATCTAGTCCTGGAGATTTATTTATATCTGGATATTTAATTTTATTAGTAACCTCATTTTATTCAAATGTACTGTTTTTGAAAACGATTTGGGGATAATTCTTTTTTTGGTAAATGTATTCGTAATTAGTCGGAACCTTTATCATATTATTCTCAAGATAAAGAATAAAAGAATAGTATGTATGAAATGATATATGAATGAAGCAAGAAGTGTGTGTCAAGATAGAGTTGTATGGTAGTCTATGCTCTATGCCTACCTCTGAGAAATGAGTAATGGTTAGTTAGTTAATTGAAATCTCCGCGGCAGAGCGGCTATATACTTGGTTCTGGAATTATATATATATTTTCGTTGTGCAAATATAAGATTATTTTTGGATAATTTTAAAAATCACTGAAGATACGAGTACTCTCACAGTGGCCTTGATAAGAGATAACAATTTAAATAGTAATATTATTTAATCTGCCTTACCATATATTCCCCAAAAACTTCGTCCAGACGGGGCGCAGCAAGCTCACGAGGCAGTTCGAAACTAGAAAAAAGGGAAAAATAAAGCGTATGAAATCAATTTTATGGACATAATAATATTTTTGGACTTACACATTATTATTCAACTATATCTTGATACGTGTATATTGCGATTAACGCGTGATTTTTTGACGTTTCCAAGAAAAGAGAGCGATTTTAAGGAAAAAGTTGGTTTCATGAACAGTCACTAATTGACTACAGACAGTTATTAAAATTCTTTTAAAACGCATGACTTTAAAAAGTTTAAATAATTTATTGTAAAGGTACAGCTACACGCAATCAAATTAATAATAATAAATATAAGTAAATAGGTTGAAATCTAGACTATTATAACCGAACAATGTCAATCAATAACACTAGATTAATATTGACTGCGTCAAAACTTGTTTCCATATATCCTTACGCTGGGATGGCGATTGAACGGAAAACCTATACCGTCGCTGGAAAGGCTAAATAAGAAAGGCAGACTTATTAAACAAACAAACAAATAAACTATATTATAAAAAAAGGAAATTCGATTTCATCAAAACAAATTACAAAAATAATAAAACACTTATAAATTAAAGATACATTTTATGAGCAGGCTCTGCTTCACGTGTGTGTCCCAATAAATAGGTCCACTTTATACGTGAAGATTTATAATAACAACGAGAATATATGAAAATGAAAGAAAGTAAAAAAACACATCGCTCTTAATGTCATAAATATATATTGATTTCACCTTTTATAGACGACTTATTTCCTTTGTTATGTACGGAACACCTTATGGCGCCAGTTCCCACTCTATGGGCTGTGTTTTATGGAGGGTAGCCAGCTGCTAAATCTATATTTCTTATTTTTACTTCATTAGCTTCCTGGCTGTCAGCTTTAGACATGGGCCTACCTCAAGCGTGTCAACTTACTCTATTTTTGATTTTTGATGTTTTTTTTAAATGCATTTTTTTCCAGGTTACAAATAACCCGGTAATATTTAGATTTCTCTTACTTCCACTATAGTTTTATAATCCTCTTACCAACATTAAAATGTTGCTTGTGAAATCGTGGAGAAATTAGTTAGCACGATAATGAACCCGCGACGCGACTCTTTGGACCGCTTGACCAAATAATTGATCAAACCATTATAAATGGCTCTTTAGCTCCATATCATCTGTATTTTAACTAAATTGCCGTTAATAATAAGAAACAAATACATTAATTTGGAAACTGAACCGACTGCACAACTGTCATACGAAACCAGCCTCATTATCAGTTGAATGTTTTACATTATGTTAAAAATCAAGTTGCAGTCGTACAAATACGTAAATGATTAATAATTAACGATAATAACATATAGGCTTTCCACGATAACCTTGAAATTCAATTTTTTTTCTACTAGGTAGACCAGTAAAAAATATTTAGACTTTAGAAGTATCTTGAAATAGAACAAAAAACGTCCATTTTGAAGATACTCGTATAAATTTTATTTTATATGCGGTTATTCGTAGAGTTAATAAAACGTTTCTTTAAAATAATTGAAAATGCAAGAGGTAAAGACGCCCCTGACGTCATTCGACCTCGACCGCAGCGCCATTGCTATGCATTATGGAGAGATTAACAATTATTTTGGCGTCATCTGGTTTAAAATCGTAGGGAGCTCTTTAAATTTCAAATCGGGTCCGTTTTCACAAGCCATAAATCAACAAACACGTATTAAAAATTATTTTATGAGACTCTTAGGATTAATTCAAAATGTTTAGTAATCGCATTTATTTACGAGTTATTTACTACCACAATTTCTCACTTATATCTTCTCAGGTAAGTTATTAAAATAAAATTTAAAAAAAAAACAGTTTTTTGTGTGTGTAGTGGTGTTGTGCAAATAAGGTGTTGGATTTTGAACAGCATGATTTTATTCAATGATTAAATATGTAATTTTCCAATAAGCATGAAATGATAACCAAAATATAAACATAATTTAAAGACGTAAAGGTAACAAATAATAACATAACGTAAATCGTTATTTGTAAAAATTTTCCCCAGCGTTTTGAGAAGGAAAACATTTTCACTTAATAGAAACTCAGTGGCCGAAAAAAGTAAAACACCATTGAGATGCAATGATTTCTATGAGAGTAAGTTTTGATACGAGCTTCGATGAAATGGTCACGGAGGTAGTTTCGCTAACAAGTTTCCTAGTTAATTAAACGTTTACCTTGTACTAACGGGTTTGGTTTGCGGGTTATCTACGTCTTATGTTGTATGGATAAAGTTTCCATAAACGTATCAAACGGTCACGAAGTAACGCGGTACTTCTTACTTGTTAGTTGAAAACTTGTTTTGAGCTTGTGCTTTATGAGGATATTTATTTATTGGTGTAAATAAGTGATGTTTTGTGACATTAATGGTGAATCCCATGGGAGAGCGAGTAGGTAAGGCAATTTTTTATGGAAATTATATGGAATTCTTCAAATATAAAGTAAAAATTAAAATGTTTACCTAATATATTTGCAACTTGTCCCAGAGAGTTTGCTCTGGTGAGAGACAACCATTCAGAATAGAAACGTTTCCTAGAAATTGATTCCGCCTTACTTAGTGACCAAATCAGGTCACAACTACCCTCTTCCCCGTTTTCTTCCCCTCCCTACTTATGACTATTCACTTAAGCTTCCCAAATTGGGGATGCCATGGTCCCACTGGCTTCATATGCAGTAATCACATACAAAATTGAAAACATAATATGTAAAATAATATATGTTATTCAACGATTTCAAGCGCTCGCCGGTAAGTAATACAATATATGTTTTTTATTCTAGATAAAGTTTGAGACAAAAAACGTTGTCCTTTTTTCGTTATATGGTTTTATATATGTGCCTATTATTATATTAAAAAATAAGTACAAATGTCCTCTCATTGAAAACAAACTATTTATTATCATTTTTTTAATGTTAGCTCCTTCATTGTTTTCATTTACCTCATATGTATTATTATTTATATGGCAGACTGAGTATTGCACCCACTAATCTGTTCCGCTGAAATAAAATGTATATATATATTGTTATAATTGATAAGGTAAGAAGGCAGTTAAGGTATACCTTTATTGAAAATTGAATCGTTTAGACAATCATTTTTTGTGAATTTAACAGGTTCAATTTTGGAACGTTAATATCTCGTATACTATTGCAACTAAGTCACGGGGCATACAAATACTTTTACGGTTTTTTTTTATGAAACTAACTGTTGGATTTAAAATAGACAACTTGTTAGGTTCTCACCTTTTGTTTATCATCCAGTCCTTATTTATCCCGCCAATTTGCCATTCGGTTTATTTTTGAACAACCTTGCAAAAAAAAAAGAAGAAAACTTCCATCAAGTAGTCTTCGTTTTACAGTACACATCCGAAACTGAAACGCATTCGGAGTTTATCGCAGTTTTTGGATCTAACACCAACACATACTTTAATGTAACATTTGACACCATGTGCACAATGAATTTCGCATATCCTCAAATAAGCAACCTTTTTCCTCCGCATCCCTTTTCATAAAACAATCATTAGCCATATTAGTTTAATAAGGCACCAACGAATTTACGGTGCCTTGTTAGTCGCCGTGTAGTAGGTTAGATAAGAATTATTTTCACATAAATTACAAAATTTATCAAAAAACAAATGGCTTAAAGAATAAAAAATAAATTAAAACAATTGAAAAATAACAAGTTTAAGACATCAAAAATACAGATTACTTGCGGCGTGATTTTACGAAACGGGAAATCGAAACAGCCCATCAAACAGGCCAAACTCACAAGATGGTGTCGCTAGACAATATAGCAAATCTGAGATGTCAGTGTTTTATGACTTCCATGAGCGTACATAAAACAAAACTACCACGTTGGGCCTGAAAGTAGGCCTTATTAGACACTGGGCCTTATTTGCCTGTGGTACCTTTTATATCTTTTCGTGTTGAAAAATTTTGCGGAACGTGAAGCAAGCAATATAGTTTATTTACCCTTTTTAATATTTCATTACGTATTGATATAGTGGGTAGAAAGACAGTAAAGACATGACCAACATTCCATTGGTCGATAATGCTTAGTTCACTGAATAAAAGCTGAATTAAAATATGTTAAACGCCATTTGCTAAGTCAAACACAAGTATAATAAAAGTCGATTAAAACTTCATAACATTTTCGATTTGTTATTCAAAAGCGTTTCCTTAGTATGCTGGCTTCATTTAACTTTAAATACTACGAAAAAAAGTATTTAAACACTTGGTACTCGTTTCCGGAAATGAAAAATGGCAAAATTATTATCAGTATTACCACCTTGCATTCAAAGCTAATAACATATATATTTTAAATATAACGTTTTGGACTAGAGATGGTCGATATTCCTGTCCCAGTTAAAAGGAACCACTTTCAAGTCAGTCACTGGAACCGTCGATATTATTTCTCCGAAGAACCGGTTCCTTTTTTGACAAAAAAAATTGGCGGCGATGTATCCTTTCTTTGGGAAAACTTCTTCGTGAAACTTTTCTGGCACTAGGAACCGGTTCCAAAAATAACTAGATAAATAACCCGCTCCTCGCCAGTCACCGTGAACTGGAACCGCAGGTACACCCAATTTCCGATATCAACCATCTCTATTTTGGACAGAGTTTTTACGAAATGTTGTGTTTTCAGTACCTATTGTCAAATATTGCGGATTTATTCATATTTTGAGAAATACGCAGAATATGGATAAAGGACGAAGAAAATCTTCCGACAAAAAGCAATCAGGAATATTAACATATATATAAGTATGTGAACGAAGAACAATAAACTTTGTTTCGGAAAATACAATTTTTATTGAATATCCGTACAATTAATATAATGAGATTAAAAACCTTTCCTATGATCTGAGGAGGTTGAAATCTCGGATTACAGCCCTTATTCCTATGGCAACACTTAAAATAACACTTCAAATCAAACCTTCAAAATATTTATTATGAAATCACGCTTTTAGTAATAAAATTAACCCGGTATTTAGGTCGGTGAAAATTGTAAAAAAAAAAAGAGTGTAATTCCACATTTTAATCAGGGATCCATTTTAGGACCGCCATTGTTCGTAATTTTTATCAACTGCTTAACAAAATGTTTCTCCCATAGTTTATTTCTTTTATACGCGGATGACATCAAAATATTTTTTAAAATTAGTTAGAAACAAAAGCTATTGCATTCTAATTCAAAAGGATTAATATTTTGAATGTGAATGGTTTGTAAACAAACCAAATTTATTATAAATGTTATCTCTAGTGTCCACAATTATCACATCGGCTATTTTTACTTGGAACGCGTGTGGGATCAGAGACTTGGGCATACTCTTTGACTCAAAACTTCACTTTAACATGCACATTGAAAACATTCTCTTGATTCATGCTTCGCTTTGTTTTTAGAAATAATGAAATTTTGAAAAGATGAAAACCCATTTTCTCCTTTACTACACACTAATCCATCCACAACTTGAAAATGGCTCCCCCATGTAGGCTCTGATTTACGGCACCTATAAAGAAAACATTGAAACATTCAGAGGATTTTTTTGCGTTATCGTATTTATATAATGAACGCACCTAAATTGACAAATGTAAACATCGTATCGGACTATCACTTACTTACTCTTTCCAAGCAAAGAATCTACATAAACCTGATGACTCTTTTTGTATGTAATATAATCGACTGCCTTAATTTACTTTAACTAATAACTATATAAGTACCATCTAGAGCAAGTGGGTTCACGACTTATTCTACATTACACAAATACTGGTATCAAGGACAGTGGCGGCTCGTGACTTTTTAGTGGACTCTAGTGCTTAGATTGAAAATTACGACGTTATTGTAGTCGAAAATAATTTTCATTAAAAAAAGTTTTGTATGAAAATTTTCAGGATTTTCAGTTTTGGTGGTATGCTGCGCCGTTTGTTGAAAAATCTTTGTACAAAAACTTGAAAAAAATAAAATTTTGGCATCACCAACATCAATAATGACGTTTTTTTCAATTAACTAAAAAATCACGAGTCGCAACTGATTTCAGGAACCCAATTAGAATAATGTTTGAATTATTTAATCAAAACATTGAAGGATTTTGACATTTTCTTCGATTCATTAATTACTTTCGGTAAAAAGTTGAAAATTTTCTGTAAAATGGCGAATTTGATTTAAAAATTGTGTACTTTTTTCCTATTTTTCCTTAAATGTATTTTTTTGCAAGTACTGTACTCTCATTATTTTTTTATTCGTGCCTTATTTTAAGTAGAAACATAAAATAAAAAGAACATGATGAGATGAACTGCTTGTATTTAAGCTGCGTATACTATCACTTTCATATTATTTGTGGGTGTATATTATGCCATCTACCTTGCTTCGTACATTGCTGCTCATTAAGTGATTAATCTGTGAGAAATAGTTAGGATGCAGGCGAATTCTCTTTTTTTTATATTTAATATTGTTTATTTATTAGTTTCTACCTGTGTTTTCTCCTCAATAAAAATAAATAAAAAAAGCAAACAGGGAATTCTCTGATCGTTTTGTATACACCACAAGCCAATCACAAAAAACTAATAAAATAAAAGTTCTTTAAAATACGAAGGAAAAAAAATATACACCTCTCGGACACACGTAATAAAAAGTAGTACAATGAATGAAAACACTGATTTATGTTACATAATAATGTTATGAAGCAAGCACCCAAATAATTGGAAAAGCTGTGTGACTACATGAAATCGAGGAGAAATAAGAAGGAAAAGGGGGAGAAAGAAAGGTTAGGTTGGGCTAGGTTAGTCTAACTTACTTAATTACTTTTAGTAGTCAGTTTGACAGTTCAAAAACTTTCTCTACTAACTACTTCGCTTCCTTCAGCATCAAGATCTGTGTGCCAAAGGAAGAACGGAATGAGTAAAAAAACGCAGGTTTTCAGGAGAGCCAAAACAAAATTTGAGGATTTGGTTTTTTTGTATGTAATCACGTCATATGTCAATTGTCCCTTTCAAAAAAAAAAATAATCACATTACTTTATTTTCTCACTCATCTCATTTTTCTTGCAAGATATGTATCTAGGAAAAATTCTGCATAATTTACTCAAAAATATTTTTTTACTCATTCCGTTCTTCCTTTCATACATAGATATATTTCCCAAATTGGTTTAACCGTATTTCTTTTTGAACTAGAATGCCAGTTGGGAGGTTGTTTTTTTTTGCTGTATTAATTAAAAAATGCGCTTTTCAGGAGCTCATCGGGAAGCTTGCAAGCAAGTTTTGAGATTTTCATATTCTAGGGTAGAAAGTGGGTATATAGGTCACGAAAAGAAATGCACCCCGATTCAAGGGGTGAAACGATATTAACCCCGCATTTGGAGAGAATGTCTTACCAGGGCGCCGCAGTCACACCAGTAGTGCGTGCGGTGCACACGGGTGGCATTTCTTAGGGGTGGGCGGCTTTGGATTAAAAGCCAAATTATCTAGAGGGTCTGATGAGAAGATTTAACTCGCAAGGATGGGTACGCTCAATCATTTATCGGTAAGAATGAAAAAATATTATTTGATTTAACCCACCATTCAAATATAGATAAAAAAATAATCGCCTGGGAAATATATTAAAAGTAGGTACTTTATCGCTTCTCTGAATAAGAAAACATATTTTTTATAATTTAATAATTTTATTAAGAACAACAAGTATCGCCCTGGTTCAAAACCACCATTCAGAATCGAAACGTTGCTTGAATTGGCATTAACCGTGTTTGGTGACCAGATCTGACTAGCCAAGTACATTCCAACCTCATTCATCTCCACACTACCTTCAACCTCACAACATACCCCGATTGGGGATGCCGTAGTCCTACTGACTCAAAACGATTGGGAGCAGTTAGGATTCTTGTGCAATATTTACATAAACTTAAAAAAATAAATAACTTTCTTAAAGTTATTATAAGTTATTAATAGATACTTTTGTTTGGTTTAGTAGTTGGGACTCTTCTGCAGTATTTACTATATTTAAAAAAAAAAAAATCAGTTTCAATTTTGAAATTGTCATATGCGTAAGTACGTACGAGAAACAAATTATAGTTTGATGAAAGTCGTCTGGAATTTTCATTTAGATAATGAGGTTTTAAGAAAAAAAAATTGTTTGAGTTTTACAGAGTAAATAAGGAATCGAGAGTCGCTGGACCCATTTACCTCGTTTACGGGGTGAACTCCGTTGAACTGGTAACACTACAGATGCGGCTATTCAAGAGTTTCTTTGTCTGGTCATTCTTTATTTTCCCTATTATTGTAGTGTATTGATCAAATGTTCCTCTTTTTATCCAATATCCACCGAGAAACCTCCTCTAATAAAGATGCTTTCCTTCGAAATTGGCTTGAAGACTTTTTCCCCTCCAAACCACCGGATTACATCAGACGTGGAATCGAAAAACTGACCGAATGTTAGAAAAGCGAATATTTTACGTATAAAATTAAAGGGATAAAACTTTGGATTGAAATAAAAAAATCATTTGCAAACTTTTTTCACCCCAACTTTTGTTCAGATACTTCCAGTACCTACCTAGTGTTTGATAAACAAAGCATTCTTGTAATATGCCATGTTAACAAACAGCTAACAAGGGATACTTTATAAAAGTGGGTAGGCTGTTTTCGTAATGCACGAATTACACTTCAGTAACTTTGGTCTGCGTGATTTAAAAATAATTTCCGTACATTTAAGTTATTTATTGAAGACATTTTCATTCAAAAGCATAAAATATGAATTGTTGTGATTACCACCATTGACGTGCGGTGATGTATAGAAAAATAAAAAAGCCTATTAAAATTTTAAAAAGTTGGAATTCGAAAAAAAATTGTAATGAAAATACCAACATAAGTTTTGTCCATAAAATACATTGACATTAAAACTTTGTTGTTTTCTGAAAAAATTTTAAATACGCAATTACTTAAAAGATTGAAACATAAAATAAAACGCAAAATTTAACATTACAGAAAAAATATGGTTAAAAGGCTTAAAACACATTTTCACTGCTTTAGAAATCCTCCATGAACCAATTAAAAAAAAACATTTATCATGAAAAGTGGTCATAATATTTTCGAAATAGGGTGGTTTATTTGTTGTGATTCTTATTGACTTCTTTCCAGGAAATCTTCCTAAATTCGGGAACGCTTTATTCGAAAAGTAATCACAAACAAATTAAAACAGTTAATTAATTCGTTTTCTGGTATCTAACTTAGAAAAGTCCACCGGGAACTAAAGTTGATTCCTTTTTGGCTACTTCTAGAGCAGTGTTTCCAAAAGTTGTCAATTTTCAAAAATACAGAGATTTAATAGGGCGGATACACAATACATTAAAATACAAAAAAACGTAATATATTTTGAAAAAAAAAATGATAAAAAAAATGATCTTATGGTTCTTGATCGCAGAAATATCATATTATAAAAAAAGTATATAATTTCGTAGAAACAGCGTGCTTAAGCTAAAATCGTCAATATTTTACAAAACCAACCCAGTGTGACTATTGAAATAAATGTTCAGTGTGCAGAGTTTTATATAAATAAATAGAGAGCATATTTTTTTAGATGAATTCATATAGTGGCGCCAAAATATTTATTATTTTTAAATTTATTATTAAAAGTACTTGAATATTGAAATTCAATTATTTTACTTTTCTAAGTCATTTAAGGGTGCATGCAAGAGGCTAACTATGTCCGTGATTTGCTTACTTGAACTAAATGCGTTCGATCCTTCGTTAGTCCGTTAAGTCCTCCATCATTGCACAAGCAACATTTTCCGCTTAGTGTGAAAGTAGTAGGAGAATCACATATTTAATCAATAAATGACAAAATATCAACATTGGCGTACATGTTTGAGTTTGTATATAAGAGCACACTAGGGTGTGATTTTACTTTCTTAGATTCATTTATTATTAACTATAAATAGTTTCCTTTGTGCAGACGAGTGTGATTTTCTTGAAACTCTTGAGCGGTGTGTTATAATGCATGACATCCTGACTGAAATTAGATTCTATGTTCCTGATAATTTCGTAAACTTCTGTTTCTTCCCAGGTGCAGAACTAACTTACCAATGGTGATGTCCCTGATTTTTTGTGATGATATTTTTAAGTGGTTTAAGCACGAGCTAGCTATTAAGTAATATACGAGGCCTGTTCAAAAGAAAAGGTGAATTTTGAATTTTCGCGGGCTGTGTACATTCGATTATCGATTTTTTTTGTTATGTTGGTAAACATGTGTTTTGGATCAGTCGTTTTGGTTTGTTTTTGACAACTGGAAGGTTAGTCACGTTTTTGTGAGTTCTTCAATTTTTTACTTTTTGAAAAAATTTGAACAGGCCATGTATATTATGTGCTACTTAACTTTATTTTTTATTTGTTTTTTAACTACCTTTTCCCTTTTTCCACTTGAATCTTTGTATAATAATGATTACAATTTTTGTGTTTTTTTTGTAATGTATTGTTGTAAAACTGTTGTGATGTTAATTAAATTATTAAATAATCTTTCCTTAATTTCCTTTTCTTTTCCTTATCTTACCTACCTAATAAAGTACCTACCAATAATGTATTTTGGCAGACATTATTCTTTTTTGTAATGGTTGGATTAAAGCAACTTTTTTTTCAAGTCAAGTTACCATGATTTTTCACCGGTGACAAGTAGTAATACATAAATATCTTGTAAAATTACATGTGTAGAATTGTAAATAAATATATTTCTGAAAAAGGGGCGATGAGCCTAATGACTTTGAGAAACTGTGGAAGTTTCTACTAGGTCGAGGTAAGTAATCTTCTGGTAAACAACTTTAGGTTGTTTGTTTTCCAACAATTTATTAATTTTCTTGTTTAAAATGTTTTTCTTAGGCTTTGATGTTTCAAACTCACATTTGACCATCAACTCGACGATCAGTGCCACTTTGAATTGTTGACACTTGAACGGTCCCCGTACGCCAATTTAGCTGTAATATTTTTATGCTTTTCAGCCGATTAAAATTTGATCAAAAGCTAGAACTGGCCAAAATCGGCGTTTAATGGGAACCGTTCAAAAGTAAAAAAATACAAAATGGCGAGTTTGAAACACCACAAGCTTAGACACAGTACTAAAGACACGTAATTTGATATTTCATTAAAATATTTAAACATTCGTTAACACATTATAATATTCACTCTGGAAGAGGTTGCTTTGTTAGAAAATTTTAACTTAATGTATTATTTGTTTCAAGTTTATTTTCGAAATAATTTTACTACAGTCAGATATAAACCGCGGAAGAGTCCCATTCACCCGAAACCAGTGGCTTTATGGAATCCCTAATTTGGGATATAGTGTAGGGCTTAAATAAGTGAGCTTGAAAAGGGAATGGAGAAGAGAAAGGTTGGGAAAAATCTGACTATTCAAATCTGGTCAAGAAACATACTTAAGGCTCAACACCCAAAATGGCGCTAATCGACACTTTGTAGCATTCTAATACAAGCAATACTGTATGTACTTGATTTATACGTAAATTCTACATGAACAGTAAGGAAAATGTCTAAGGTTTCCAATGAATAAAAAAATAAAGCTGTACTTTTTAAAATTCTATGAAAAACATACTACAATGTTAGAAAAATGTTCAGTTTTAAAACCAGCGCAGTATGCATTTCATGAATAATTTAAAAAAAAATACTGTTTTCACTGGAAATCTTAAACATTTACCCAACTTCCCGTATAAAACGGATAAATCATTTGAAGTATTTCTTGTATTAGAAAGCTAAAAAGTGTGTATTTTTGGTAATGACTCTGAAAAATTATTGACTAGCTATACAATTTTGTTTGTATTATGTTAATGACAGCTGGTTTCTTTTTAAAATAATAAAAAATAGCACGGTTTAAGGCATGTCAATAACATGGTAATCTTTCATCACGGCGATACTGAGAGTATCTTCTACTCCTGAACGAGATGAAAATAATATATTATCTTAAATTATTTTTATGACTGCTAATTCATGTTGAAATTCCATTGTGGTGTGAAAATAAATTAATTTAAAAGATTACTAAACTTTTTCCACGTTTTTATTGTCAGACCGCACAGGCTAGTCTGTGAGGGCTTATCTTATTGGTGAAACTTCTGGTGAAATGCTTGTAGTCATGATAATTGTTGGCCAAATCAAAGCCTCCTAAGATTTTTAAATGATCTTAGTATATACAGGTACATTGAAATGTTGTGATGTTAATATTATGTGGGTATAACAAACATAGACATTTTTTGATGTGCCCATAGCGTATAAGGTAACATTAAACGTGTTCATTTTAAAAAGCACGACCTACACGTATGGTATGTTTCAGTACAGAGATTCCGACGGTGTCCACTATATTGCATTCCTTCGTTGCAATATTCGTCCTGCTTTTTCTAATTTAGAGGTTTTATAAAAAAATATTTTAAGTTTCTTACATTTAGTCCATTGTCGGCCCCCAACAAAAATGATAAAACTCTTGTTAAAATGTTGCTTTATTATGGATTTAATCTACGCCGCGAGTCGCAAACAAATCGAAAATACAGCTCTGCTACCCCAACGTAAATACATGTTTCCATCCGTTTCTATGTTTTAAATTCTAATATTTAGTCATTGTAATGAACATCTTATTGATTTAGTGAATATAAATTAGAAAATAAAACATGTAGATCAATGGAAAAATGTATTTCTGTGAGGGAAGCAGTGCATTTTAGATTTTCATACGATTTATAGTTTAGTCAGGCATTTTTGGTCTGGGGCTGGTTTGCCATTCCTCTGAGTCGCAGGCCGAAATATCAAATTATCCACCGACCCACATATACCATCACGGCATTTACCACCGTGTGTGGTAGTCAACGTAAAAATAATAAAATAAATAAATGAAAAATAACTTTGTACAAGACCACGGATATTATTTTAATTTTTATGACGGGCCGGTTTCAATTAATATTATCTGTCACTTTCTCTTTGTTCCTTTGTTATTATTAAAATAATATTTTATTGTTTTCTCATTGTTCTGTTATTTTATTTTACATTTTGTTCTCCTTTTGTATGCATATATAACCGCACACTTTGTATTTTTTGTTTAATTTAATCTTGTACCCTGATGATGCTTAGGCTACGTCAAACCACAAAGTGATTGGTTTCTACGAAAATACAATAATTCTAAATTAAAGAGACACATTCTGACGCACTCTCGATTGAAACCATTCTCACGTTTCAAGCGCAAATTCGTTTTCTCTAAAATCGGGTTTAACGGGTCACATGTTGACGAACTTTGAATATAAATTAAATTTCAGGAGTATGCGAACCTAACCAGCGAATACAAAATAAGCAAACAGTGCTCTTTTTACGGAAAATAAATTCATGTCGTTAGGCATGGATAGCGAACCTCAAAGTTGGATAGAGATATTAAATGTCATGGCAGTTTTACAATCACCTGGTTCTTATCGGACACTCAAAAGTTTAAAAAGGAGTGTAAGATTCTCCTGTGAGATCTCCGGACAAAATTCTCTAAAAATATGAAATATTGATTCAGTTTCCTCCTTACTTTTAGCCTTTTTAATAAAAAAAACAATATTATGAATTCAAAGCCTTTGTTTTCTATAAATTTGTAATTGGGATCGATTAAAATAAAATAAATCTGGAAATAATAAGCGTATGTGGTAAATAGTTTTTTTTTTAATAAAACACACAAATAATACATTTAAAAAAAACAACAATAAAAACCGATTGTCTCGAAGTGTGCAATATCTTTCCACAAAAAAAACCTTTCAACAAATTGCCTCTTCTTAACCATCTAACACAGTAATATGAAACATCTTCATATTCTAAAAACAAATATGTCAAATACTCTTTAAATTGGCGGTAATTAAGTGCACGCGACTTAACAAAGCATTTATTATATTATAGAGGCCATCATTGCTTCCATAATGTTGAATTTTTTTTACTGAAATTCCACATAATGGTTTACCAATCTTGTTATATTGAAGTTTTCTTCGTCTATGCTGGCTTTATATTTGTGTATTAGGAAAATCGGTTTAAAGGTTTAACGGTTTTCATGCAACCATTTTTTTTAGGTGTAAGGCCAGAAACAGCAAACTAAACTGAATGATTATTTTTTAAATCAAGAGATATGGCAACATCTAGTACCTAAGATTGATTAAGTTACATTTGTGTCTTTGTTTTCAATTATAAAATACAGTCCTCGAAAGATTATGATTATTTTGTATGGTGGCGGCCCTGGTTAAGTTGATGTTTACCGGAAAGAAGAGTGGGAGTAGCTAAGGTAGGTTGACGAGCTAATCGACCCCCGATGCGGGTTTCCAAGAGATAATGGAGAGATCATATCTCTACCTAGCTGTTGACAGGTAATGTTCCTGCTGCTGATAGCTCTGTTATGACCTCCTTTTCTGGTACATTCGTAGCTTAGGAGTATGAGGAAGAGGTTACAACGGAGCGACATAACAATGGGGTGCCTTTAACTATTTTTGAGAAGGAATCTAAATGTAAGATCCTCAGTTAGTAGTGGAACGGTCAGATCTTAGGTTTTGGACCCAAAGGTCGCGGGCAAGCTCAAACAACGTGTGGTATTTATTATCTTTAAAAACCGCAACGTCTTTCGAAGCTTTAATAAAATGTTTTTTTGGAAAAAAATCCTCTAACTGCGTACACCATCTAGATTCTGTAAAGTATTCCAGATTATGTCGACATCGTTTTCAAGGACGTCTCGAGCTTCCTCGAAATCGTATTATATGAGTGGAGATATAGAAGAAATTGCCAACGAAATATCGAATGAGGAGTATTAAATAAAAATTAACCACATTTCACGCGTATTTTCTTTCTCGGAATAGAAATTACATTTTCAAATAATATCTCTACCTTTTTACGCAAGTACCCACGCAAAAGAAAAACACAAAATCAAAATGCGATCGTTAAAAATAACTGGAAAAATGTAAGCTTACAACCCTACAGCCAGATAGTTGTAAAAAAGATAAAGCTTCGTCATCGCTAGCTCTAGCAAGATCAGGTTAGAAAGTACACATCCCAAATAGACGTCAAATGTAACCAGCAACCAGCGAAACTTTTCTATGCGACATCTTTTAAAACGTATGAAAACTTAATTGAACTGTTTTGTTATTGATTGACACTCGTTCATCGTTATCGCTCATATCAATATTGTATATGCAGTAGTAGTGATGCGCCGGTAGATGACTCTATAATATATTGTACCTATATGTAATATCAGAAGTACAGAGAATAAAATTAATAGTATTTGAAAGAAATGATAAAAAGCAACAAGTTATGAATTTTAAATAATAAAATTGAAGTTATGGTTTGTACACAATCTTTAATACATAAATATATCACTAAAGTATCTCTTAAATGTTGGAAAAATATACCAATTGGGTAATCTAATAATGATCTATAAGTTGAAAAAAATATTGGCCTCGCCTTACTAAAATAGGTGATTCCAAAAGATATACATATTTATTTATATTTTAACAACAAATTGATTAATTATAAATTTTACAGCATGCCTTGAGAAAATTTAATTATAATTTTCGCACGTATCCATCATTTTTTACAACGAAGGCGAAGGAGAGAAATGCGACAGATAATGAATACAAAGTAAGATAAATATTTAATGGGTCAATATTTTTTTACCCTTATTTCAGTTTTTTAATCAAATAAATTATGCGTATTTGTGTATAGGTGCAAAAATTTATTGATAAATGTTTTCACAGATTTAAAAAACACAGGGGAAACGTGTACTCGTAAATTACTCAAATATTGCGGTGACGCAGGAGTGTTATCTTGGTATCCGAATGCCATTTTCGAATATGATAAAGGCAACGTGAAAAAAACATATATTGATACATTATAACTTATTCTTATCTACATGTTTCGCTGAAAAGGCAAAAGGGCTGAAGCGCCATATTGGGAAGTTTACACCAGAACACTTAATAGTTTTTTTTCCGGCGGCGATATATTGATCAGTTTATCTGTGGTTCAATTGAATTGAACATTCATTTTCTATCTAATATCAACGTCATCATTTTTACTAAATAGTTTGTATTGAAGCTGTGTACTATTCGCAATATAAATCTAATTGCACTATGAAGTTCGCGAGTAAAGTGTTTAAAAAGGAAAAACATTGTGACGAAAATTGTTTGTGTTCGCAAATTTTTTTAAAAATTTTATTGTTTTCATAGAATCAGTAGGTATGCATTTTTTAAATGTACATAAGTAAAACAGTGAACATAAGAGAATTACCTAAATACAAAAACATGGGAAACGGATTTTTAAAATTGCAAATGAATATTACGATAGGCATGCACATCACTAGCGCGCCACTGCCAAAACTAACAACATTCATAGAAAAATGATAAAATGCATATACCTCAGAATTTGGCGGTTTTTTGACAGGAATCACTTTAATATTTATTGTGGAATACTCTTTGCCACTAGTTTTCATTTTTTTTTGCCTTTTCCACACTTCCTTCACCTTTTTGAGGACGTTTTCTAAGCGAACTCGCGAGTGCCAACACACCTGGCCAACAACCTTATATGGAATTTCGCTGGGCACTACAGTGGCATTTAGAGCCCTATAAAGGATTATATACCAACGGACTTAGAACTATGCCAGATATAATTTATTTTTCATATTTTTTTGGACTGCCTAAGACATTTAAATCTTATTTAGCGCTATTAGCATCGGTACATAGAATTCGTTTCTATAAAAATGACATTTTTTTTGGTACTTAGAGTTTTAATTAATTCCAGTATTCAATTGTTATTTTTGTATTGGATGCTGTTCTTACTTCTACAACATTGCTGGATAACCATGGTATTAATTGAGTATTTCATTGATTTTATTGTGGTCAATACTAGCTTGTCATGTAGTAGTGTAATGTTTTAATAATTTCTGCTATTATGAAAATCAGTTCATTTGGTTATTTATTTATTTGACGCTAGATATTGTATTCGTATTGTTTACGGATATTTAATAAGTTTTACTTTCACCATTATAATGGTGGACATTATAAAACCCGTTTCTTCATTAATTGAACAATTGTTTTTTCTTCTTTTTTAGATAAAACCAATCACACGGGAAGATACACAGTATTTAGTGTACTTTTCAACAACTTTAAAAAACAACAAAATGATCCCTCACTTAGAACATATCAATGTATTTAAATTTAAAAAAATAACCTTATTAAGATTTTTTTTAAATTACTATTATTAGCAACTCTTTGTTTATTCAAATTATGTTGATTATTTCAAAATTATAGCCCAAGTTTTCTAGTCTTAAAAATTCCCGATCTTTCTAACACAATTGTCAAATCTCAATAGAATCCTAGGCCTTTTCTCGGAACCTACTCTATTTTTGATGCTGTAAATAATTGAAATAGTCAATAGAATTGATTGTATTATTGTTTCATCGCAGGGAGATTTTGGACTGCAAGAATATTATCTATTTTGATAATGGGTCCAGCGACTACAACATCACCAGAACTAAAACGTTCAATTGTGTCAAACCACTCGACATAAAAATTGGTGTGATGGCTGGCATGGTTAAATTTTAAAAATATTATTATCACTTTGTAGTTTGACATTGAATGTGAAATTTTAAAGTGAATTTCAATAAAATCACAATTTTTTTTAAATATCTCATTTTTATCAATTTACAATGATTGTTGGCAATATACCGGCCCAGTGAAAATCGGGCGAAAATACTTGAAGTGCAATGTGGCAATGAGCTGGTAGGGGAAGGACGAAAGTTAACATAATGCAAAATGATAGACATCAATCCCTGCGAGGAATCGGCGTGATGGTTAGTTAGTTAAACTATTTTTATGGTTATGAGTATATTTTAATGCAATTTCCGTTTCGTAGTACTTTCACACAGTCGAAGTATTGAATTTCGTAAGTCTTAACGTAAACTTAAGACCTTTTACTTTTGTTCTCCCCTTCCAAATTTGTACACGTACATCTGTTATAATATTTATTATAAAACTGTGTTGTTTACGAAATGAGTTTGTTTTTCAGAAAACATTGTAAATAATTATTATAAATAATATATGGTTACTATAAATGATACATTCTCAATTGACATAAATTTAATACAAACATTGAAAACTTAGAGCCTCGTCTACCTGAAATTTAAATCTTAAAAATTGGTTTCCAAGTAATTTGTCTAAACGATCAAATCCAGCCCACGTGAATTCTAGCAATGTTCACAAGGACAACTCTTATAAAGTCAATATTATTAATCTAAACACCTTTCAAAAAATAAATAACGGATGGGTAACGATGAATGAAAAAAATGATGTTCAACTTAAAAAAATATCTTAATTTGTAAACGAATTTTTCTAAAAAAGCAATACTTACTTCTTATTTCAGTGCGTGGGTAACAATATTACCAGACAATCAATGGACACTCTGATGAGTGTGAGTAATCTAGAAATAAGAAAATAAACTCACGTAAAAAAATGCTTACAAAAAATAATGCGTGAAAATTATCAACATATTTGTAGTATTTTTGCCATCCAAAAATGTATTTGTGTCAATATATTACATAAGTCACATAAATAAAGTAATACTAGATGGCTGAGAACAATTTATTACTCGTAAGACCAACATATTTTCAATAAATATATCGAAATAAAAATACACCATTACGTGAATCTTTTACTTTTGGTACGTATTTTTTATTTTACGTACTCATCGTAAAATACACCAGATCTGTATGTAACACGTTGAATTACAAGAATATATATATATATATATATATATGCAACGACGTTACACATATATATAGACACGTTGTAGCGCTCTCAAAGTGGCAAGCAATAATCACGCTAGTTGGTGTGATCGGTGTTTAAGCCAATTTAGTACTAAACGGTCGCGCGTCGCTTGAGGTCGTTTCAACATTACAAGCAAGTATGGAACGCGGCCGAACTTCGGATCTGTTTCGTTCATACATATGTTCTATGTCATACATGACCGATATTTGAATGATGAATTTACTGGTAACGTGTGTGTTTTGCTTGCCACATTTTATGTTAATATTCTAAGGCTATAACGTGTCTATATATGTAACTTCATTGTATATGCTCGTATGTGTATTTTTTTCCCGAAACCAGATTTACCCTTTTTTAAATATGAATATTACTGCACAAGTTCACCAACTGTCCAGATAAATTGGGACTAAGGCATCCCTAAATGGAGTTCGTTACGATGCTGAAGGAAGGGGGGAGGAAAGGAGGTGGGTAATATAAAGGTAAGGAAGTACCTGGCTATTTAAATCTGATCACAAAACACGGCTCAGGCTATTTCAAGCAACGTTTGAATTTGAGCTGTGGTCTTTCACCAGGGCGATACCAATAATCTACCACAAATAAATGTGATAAATAAAATAAAACTAAAATAGTTAATTGACAAAGAAAGTTGTAAACGCTCTGTTAAATCAGAGGAAATCATTTAAAAAAATAGCTAAATTGTTACAGAAAACTTTGTATCGTCGCTGGAAAGGCAAAAGGGCTGAAGCGCCATTTTGGGAAGTTTGCACCAGAGCACTTTAAAAGTTTTTGTTTAACAATAAAATTCATAAGTCTTCGGTACCTGGTTGGATTTTGAAAACAAAAGTTGACTCAGGTAACTCAATGCTCTACTTGAGTTACCTGAAGCGAAAAAAAGCTAAAAAAAGTCCCAAACTTGTGTCGTTTGAGTCGAGCTTTCTCCCAAATGGTAAATGTATTTTAGATGGCTGAAAGGTTACAAAAGTCTTCAGAATCAAACAAGAGTCAGAGCATTCGATGCAGAAAAAAAACTTATCAAAACTGCATATTTTAACTCATTTTTGAGAATGTGTCGCTTTAGTCCTTTTGCCTTTCGAGCGACGATATGCCAATTTGTTAAAGAAACTTTTTGACCATCCAACCGAGAAAATTTTCCCGTTTTAGGAAAGTTAAATTTACGTGTTGCGAAAAACAAATTAATAAAAATAGTTGTTGCCAATACGGGTTTCAGTGAGAATGCAATTTTTCTTACATTGGCATTGCAATATACCTGCTATCGATGTTCTATTTATTCTGAATAAGTGCTAATAGATGTAAAAAAATACACAACACATTGGTTCTTAATGTTGGTCCATCACCAAGACGATACTATTGATATAATCTGGAACGTGTCATTTAAGGTGCTTGTTTTTTCGCTGTGGTTTTAAAAGCCCACCAAATTCTACACCAGCGACCAAACTTGTTTAATGGATTATCACGAATTCTAACGTTCAATTGAAGATAGAACGATTGGATGATTTATATAAGGTCGTTTTCGCGAAAAAATCACCTCAAGAGCATTTCACTTAATCTATCTAAGCTTCCAATGACCAAACAATCGAAGTTGTAGCTTCATGCAAAGTAAATTGTACACTTGAGAATTAAATATGTAGTTGCATATTTAATTTTGATAGTTAATGTAGGGAAGCTTTAGAGTCGAAGTTGTTGCAAGAATATGTGAAGGTAACAGTACAATTTGATACACTTATCTCGATAGGCAGCCAAAAGAGGAGTTTGATACGTCATTTTTTATTATACATCTGTCTCTATATTTTTCATTATTATTTAAGGTTTTTTTTAAAGTCTAAAATTTCCAAATTTATAAATAGAACACATACACTTTGTTTTTAACCACTTTTTTTTTTTTATTTTTTTTTTTTTTTTTTTTTTTTTTAATTTTATTAATTCTAAAATTTCCGTTTTTATGAATTATCAGCGATTAAAAAGAAAGGAGGAGGTAGGGAAGAGGAAGGTGTGGAAGGACCTGGATATTCAGGTCTAGTTAACAAAGACGGCTAAATCTATTTCAAGCAACGTTTCAATATAATCCATGGCATTATCGCCAAAATTAATTTAAACAAAAACGAGAAGTTTGAAGGATTTAATAATTATTTCACAGCGAAGTAACAACAGCCGAAGAGTATTTAATTCCTCTTTTGGCCGCCTGCACAGATGACTTGCAAAGCTTGAGTTGATCAAATACACGAAGCAGTCTAAAAGTTTTGGTCTTAAGATAAATTTAGTCGAGTTTATCGATCAGATGTGAGCAGCTGGACACTTTCCAATCATCATATTCCCCATTTTATTTTCTTCACACGCCTTACAGTCTCTCACCAAACTTGTGAATGCCATAGTCCCACTGACTCCAGACAGTTAAGAAATACCTAAATATTAAATTACCAAAATATTTGACAATGCTATTGTTAGAGCACCTCTTTAAAATATTTTTTTCACTGTGAAATCAAATATTACACTGTTCATATTTTAAATTGTACTTCATTACAAGTCTATTTTTTGCATTTGTATAAACATATTTTTTTATTAGCATAAGCTATGTTAAAAAAGATAATCTGTTCAATAGACTAAGAGCGTTACTTACCATAAAACTCAACAGTGTGACGTTAAATAGCTTCCACCAAGAAAGTTCCGGCAGCTTTAATGAGGCGGAAAATGGCTCAAAGTTGAAGTTTACCCGGGGAAGTTTCTGGCCAAAGGCATTATATATGAGAAAGGATTATTACGTTGAATTAACATGTCCACACTTCTTGGTACCTTCTATGGTACCTATACACTAAATATTGATATGTAGGGAGTAACCATACAACACTTTATTCCTTACATATCTTTGGGCCAGTGAAATATATTGCAAAAATTGAAGATATAATATATACCGATGGAAGTGTAATGTTTGATGTTATGATTTTATAAAGAAATGTGGAAGTTGTTGGATTATTTTTACAAAAGCGAACTTCTTTGGGATCGAAGTATTTGTTTAGTGAAACTAACACAAAACAGAATTTCAAATAGTGTCAACTTATTGTAATAATTCATATCAGTCAGTGTGATAAAACACAACAAACATTTTTTTTCGAAAACCAATAAAATTATCATACGAAAAAGACACCCCTCCTTCTTTGTCAAACATTCATTTTGCCGTCCGCGGTTTCCAGTGTTATGCCCTTTTCGCATTATTCGCCGCTCGAAAGCTGGCTGGGTCAGATGTGTAAGCTACACCTAATCTCACGGTGAATTTATAATTAATTTTAATGAAAGCTCAGTGAAATTTTACGTTTTTCAACATTTTGACTTCACCTACCTGCAAACAAAGGGTAATTGTATTTTTCAGCAATTCAAGCGAATATGTAGATACGATAGAACACGAACGAATACAAAGGAATTCGTTCTATCCTTAGGTCTCCGCCCATTATTTTGGGAACGCCCTTCATCGATGTCTTTCTATGGTAGCGTGTCCTCTTAATGGAGTTAGTAAACAAAAGAACCTATACATGGCCGGTTTGATCGCCAATATCCGATAGGAAACGGAAATACATTTAGGATAAAGTTAAGCGTTGTTAACATAGCAAATAATTTTACTTTCACAAACAAGAACTATCAATCATATAAGCTTCAATAATAATTGTAAACGTATGGCTCAACGCCGGCCATGCATCAGATTATTTACTTTCATATTTTGCTATGGGAACCCGTACTCTAGTTTGAGTGTGTTAAATATTTTATAAAGTTATTAATTATTCAAACAACTCAAGTAATTTAAAAAAATACGAAAAAAAAGAGATAGAAAAAAATAATTAGGTTGCGACCGAGACTTAATCTCGCAAACTTTTCTCTTATCATGAGGGACGCCCATGTTGCAATATAATCTGTGTCTTCTTTATAAGATCTTTTCTATTAATACTCTTTTCAAAGTATAAATATTGTTGGGATGATTATCGATAAAACGATGAAGCGTAAAAAAATAATGATTTTAAGTAAAAATTAATATGAATTTAATTTATTTTCAAGAAAGTACCTACTCCAACAAAAAGTGATATTCCTTCAGCAAACCAAAATGTTGTTAATTATGAGCTCATTAAATAAGACTTTTCATTTGTCGAAAACTATAGAATGTTTCAAAATAATTTGATTATCTATTACAGACAAGTAATGATAGTGCTCAAGGCTGATATTTATTTATTTATGAGTGCATTAACAATTAAAACTATTATTATTTACAATGCGTAATGTCCCAAAATTACACGTTAGGTGGAACCGACAATATTCGCGTAATTCGGGCTACAAGTAAATATATACTCAAAAGTAACTAAAATATCAGAGGAACTTAATTTGCTAAGAGCAAAACAGAAGATAACACAAACCCATTGATGTTTATACATTTTTTCTGACAAAATTATCTGGATATTCAAAAAAAAAAAATGAATACACAAAAAAGCTAACTATATAAAGGGATGAATTATTATAATGCGCTGCCGGAAACCATCCAAATTATGCAAATCAATTGATTCTAAATAACCTGTAAGAAGTATTTAAAATACACAAAAATCAAAATAATAAGTAGTATAAAAGTTAAAATGTTATTACTTAGTCAAAAATAAAATGAAATATTAAAGTACTTTGTAAACTTTAATCTACAAGTAATTTATATAATTTAAATAAAACTAAAACAACTTTGCATATAAATACATTGAAATTGTGTTTATTTGAGACCAAGGACTAAGAAAGACATTGGTTCAGATGAAAATTATTTAATGCAAATTTTAATAAGGTACAAAGTTTGAAATTAAATTAATGAATTACATAAAAGGAGCTCATTTAGGCTTCATAAAATGTAACAAACTTGTCTGACGGCACAATATCATTTTTTTTACGCAGAATTTTGTTGTAGCAAGCTAACTAACCATTTTTTTTATTAGCTTTGTAGCTATAACGCGTTCTCGTAGGAGTCTGTGTGGCGAGTTTTAAATCGGTTGAAATAATAGTTACTAAGTTTTCATCTTTTGCAGCCTCCCCAGCATCTTTTTTAAATCTCTCAGAAATCAGCATATTGATAATATATAATCATACTTATAGCTTTGTTTTCATCTCAGCAATAACCATGACAGTTACGAATCACGCTTGAGTTCAGGGATTGAGCTTTTTCACGGGTTCTAGCAGTCTTTTGTTATCTGTTCTTATTGTGGTTTTCGGTAGCTTAACTTCTTTGCCAAGTCACAAAATTACATTCTGCTGTCAAAATCCTTAATAATGTTAAGTTAAAATTACAAAGATAATCTTTTCCTTTTCTCACTAGATGCAAAAGCATCAGATTAACTTAACTTTACTTAAGTCCAGCACGGTACCTTTCTAAAGAAGATGTTACGTCGTTTTAACCGTTTAAAAGCCGCTTAACTTGAAGTATAATGTTTAAATAAGATTTAAAAAATCAATGACAGGTCCAAAATCAAGTGGTTTTCACCCAGAAATCGATCTTCTTCAAAGTCTTCGATCATAACATTAGTGATATTTACTCATTGTAACGATGGAAGTAGGTAGAATTTAAATCTTGTCAGGTTATTCGTAACCCGGAGGTGTTTGTCTCTCTTTGCAAAAACACAACATAATAATAAAGAAGGTGTGAGAAAACGCTGTACAAGCCCTCATCTAGAATATGCTAGTGTAATTTAGTCCCTTTTCAATACCGTTCATATTCATCATATTGAATCCGTACAACATCGCTTTTACGCGGTATTGCATGGAGATTAGGGCGAGAAAGAGGCGATTATTCATATGATGAAATTGAACAATTATTGAAAATGTCTTCATTAGAAAAGTGCAGGAAAGACTTCGATTTAATTTTCATTTACAAAATTATTAATTGTTTTATTGACTCACCTACTCTGTTGCAACTTATCCAGTTCAACATTCCTTGCCGTAGACTCAGAAACAATGGATTGCTGTTCCTCAGTCATTACAATACTAATTATGGGTATAATTTTCCAATGTCCAGAATGTCAAGAATTGTTAACTCAAGCCATGGTCTTAAAACATTTTTGGTAGCAGTCTAAATGATTTTTGTCATTCTTTACGATTCTACCAAAACTTTGACAAGACCATGGCTTGAATGTTCTCTCTTATGTTTATTTTGCCCTATTTTTGACATCGCTTCATTTATTATTATGTATATGCTATTCCTTCTCTGTTGCTCTTTTTTCCATTTCGTGTTTTATGTCTTTTTTTGTAATTGAACTTTAGTCCGTTAATTTATAAATAAATAAATAAGTGTTGGGTAGACTGTGATACCTTACTGTAAAAACATAATTTTCTGAACAATAATTTTCTAATACAATAGTTGGTGTCGGTGGATGAAATTTTACAATGAAGAGAAGGACATGTCTATCAACAATGTAATTAATTGGCTTTAAGATAAAGCGATTGCAATATCGCATGAAGTATTATGTAGGTAAATAAAAATATTTTAATATAATATAATGCCTTATTCTTTTGATCTATTGATATCTAGACTCAAAAACTGCCAAGGAATAGAAATGCCGCGACAGATCCATTGTAAACTCTCCTTCTTTCTTGTAAACATGTGTGAGTATTATGAAGAGAGTTACAACAGATCTCTTAGTGAAGTTACCATACACGGGAAGGGAAAATTAATTTCCATGCCTCAAAATAAATACCAATTTATATTTTAAGCCAAGTAATCGTCCCGCCCTCGACGTTCTTCGATAGCGAAGATGTCCAAAATTATGACAGCAGAAGTTATTTCTCAGACTGTACGTTTCCGACGGTTTGTCGCTGTTCATAATTTGATGGTCCTCACCGACTGTCATAACTTTTCTGAACCAAAGCTCGGCTTTTGTTTTTATGCATACCTTTAAAGGGAAAACACTGCGTTCCCGCCTTTCTATTAAGGGCGGTAATATAAGGCAGTGGGGCTGGCACTCCAAGGACCCCGTAAAACTACGTTCGTAAAATACAATTCCGAAACTGTGCGCTTTACTTTATTTCGCGTGAACGTTGATTACTTGAAACGTAGGCTGCTTGGTTTATAGAGTTTTTGAAAAGATATTCCTGATTTAATTATTTTAAAATTACATTAAAATGATATACAATTACAGTTTCCAGAGTGGCAGATTTACTTTAAATATCGCCCTGGTGAAGAGTCACCATTCATAATCTCAACGTTGCTTGAAACGGGTTTAGTTTTATTTATTTTCTATTAGTTACTTATACATTAAAGTATACAAAGAATCTATTTTTATTTTTACATAATTATAATATTTTAACTTATATACTACTGTAAAACTAAGGAACTATAGTGAATAAAAATAGTAGGTAATTGTCAAATGATAGTCTTTGGTTAGGTAGATAACTTAATTTGTGAATTAAAACACGCTGAAGTTAGTAATCACAAAACAAGAGGTGTTTTCCGTCACGAAGGGAAAATGCAGTGTCCGCGGGCAAATTCATCCTTTCCCACCGGAAACATCTTCCTCTGCTAGGCTGTTAGGTGCGCCCCGTTGCTGGCCATGTAAATACATATTATAATACGCCTAAATAGGCGTTATACTACTTATTATATTGATTTATATGTATTTCAAATGGTTTTTATAGGCTATTTTGAATTTATAGATTGGCATAATTTTGATGGTTTCCGGCAGCGCATTTATAACATTTTATCCATTTATATAGTAAGCTATTTTGTGTATTGGCGTCATTCTTTTTTGAAGTCTGATTGCTTCGTATATCCTTGTATTATTTTTGCTAATATTCACATTGTAGATATTTTTGTAAGAAAAATATTTTGGTAAAAAGTTCATCTTTATTTAATGTGTTTAATGTTTTAGACGTGATTGGTGGCAAGATCTGAGTACCAACGTAATAATAATAATATTTGGATAATTTGTATAACGCCGTTTTTGTGAAAAATCACCTCAAGGTACTTCCCACCCTACTACTTCTCTATTTTCTTCTCTTACTCACTCCCTTCAGCCTCACAACATACCATAATCCTACTCGGCTCCGGACAGTTGGGACTTTTGTGCGGTGTTCACATAATAAAACTTGAACAATAAACCGTTACATTTATTTGATAAACAAACATATTTTGTTAAAAAGTTGTAAAAAATTGATTATACGAATAAAAAAAAACGTTATGCCGACATGTGCTATGAATGGATGTATAAATACACTAGCCCTTGTCCTCGCCACGCCTAGGTCTAGCCGAGTGCGGCGAACCTCATGTAAACTAACTATAGCTCTCTCTACAGCGCTCTCTCTGGTATATTATTGCTCTGAGTTTCAAATATTATTTGGAAATTTTGTGATGTGTGTGTTAGAGCTGTAAGCTCCTTGGATCTGCCCTAAACGGTCTCGAACTCAAAACACGGCGACAGCAAGTAATACCTTTTTAACTTATTTAAGTATCACATTCCAAAGTGTATATTGTTTGCAATTTGTTTCAGTTTCAAAGTATATTGCTCTAACGTGTTGGCGAGCAATCACCCTTTGCTTAAGCTACCTATCTTTAATAACCAGATCTAAAAAGCTAGGTTCATTCCCACCTCTTTCCACAATAACTGCATTTCAAAAATTAGACAAGTATAATTCACTTTAAAAAAAAGTACTAAAAGAGAATGCAGAATCCAAGAGAGGAATATTCATGATATCTTATAAAAAACATTGCATAGTGGAAAGTCTTGCAATATAAAGAGGAATTATTATCCCCTCTGACAAATTGTTATAGGTAAAATGTACCTAATAGCAAGTCACGAAAGCCTTTCATCTTTAATAAAAAAACTGTAATAAAAAAAAAATCATGTACTACCTTTTTCTGCAGGTTTTTTTTACCTCGATAGCTTAGTTATTAAGATTAGTTACCCGGTTAGCAAATTTTTGTAGAGCTTAAGGGTCAGTATCCAAAAATGACACTAAACGTTACTTTCTAGCATTCTAATACAATAATAAATCCTACAAATTATGTATCTGAAAATTTTCCATGGGTAGTTAGAAAAATGTCTGAGGTTTCCAGTGAATACAATTTTACAACTGCAAACCTAAACTCTATGAAAAACATATTTCAATATTAGTAAAAGGTATAGTTTTGAAATCAGAAAAGGCATTTTTGAATGTTTTACCTCAAATTCTAATATGCTTTTTATAAAGAATTTAAAAGATTACTGTTCAATAATTGTATTCACTGGCAACCTCAGACATTTTTCTAACTACTCATATAGAATTAAAAGATATGAATCAGTTGTAGTATTGCTTGTACTAGAAAACTAAAAAGTGTATATTTTTGGGTGCTGACCATTAAATTCGGTAACCAGAAAAATATTTTTTCTCGGCTGATTTTCTATCTACTATATCTTGATCAATATTTTTATGCGACTGATACAACATTTCCGGTTATAGGAAAGAGTGTTTTCGTGAAGAATTAATAAAAAAATAAAAAAAATATTATCTATCTAAAAAACAGTTATCAGAGCAAAGTTATTTCATTACTTTTAAGCTGTGGAAAATCACGGGAGATAACTTGAATCTACAAGAAAAAATAATAGTTCCCATTAAAATAAAGAACAATGTCTGCTAAAATACTTTTATAGTAGGTACTTTATTAGGTGAGAAGGAGTTTAAAAAAATGGTTTTTTGAAATTCGATAAGTTCAATTAACATCGTTTTAAAAAGTTCACACTCGTATGTACTTACAAAGTAAATTACTTATAATAAAATGAGTATAATATAACACAATTGAAACAATTAAAATTTCCAAATTTTAAACTTCTTTGCATTATTTTATTTAAAATTTACGATTATTAAATCATTAAAATGGAGTTCCACCACGAATTGACAGTTTCAAAATTAGAAATAAAAATTTAAACAATTTTCAATTTATGGTGTTAATGACATAATCCACTTAAATTATAACTAGCAAATAGGTCTCACCTCATTGTGTCAGAGTTCTTTCTCATTGAAAACAATTAAAAGAAAATCAATTAAATATGAAATAAATTTGGTTCTCTGTCTATTTTTTGTACAGTTAAATGGTTATTTAAAAACTACGTCCCTTATGATATGAAATATTTCAGACAATAAAAACTTTGCAAATTCGATAACGCCAGAGATAATCGATCGAGAGTTTTTGCTGCTCCAGTAAAAAGATTTATGCTTTATATTTAAAATGAGATTATCTTCTCGTACACAGGCCTGTAAATAAATAATAAAATCTGGGTGGGTCTCAAGGGTGTTTTGATGGCGTAATAATATTTTAAAACCCAAGCAACTGGATCATTTGTAAATTTTATTGTTGGTGGATAAACGGAAGCCCGTTTCAGCGATAAACAGGGTTGAACCCTTGAAAGTCACAAAGCTTGACTTATGGAAGGGTCGGATCAAAAGTGCTGAAGATTGTAGGACAATCGGCCAGATTGTACATGTAGACAATGCTCTTACATTTCCTTGGAAAGCGAGGATTTATTCAAAAGTTCTGTTAAATCAGAACAATTGAATGGCCTGATAAAGGAATAAAAAGTAAAAATACTAATATTTTGTAAGGAACATAAAATACACAATGTTTTACTGTAAATAGCTACTAGCCAGAGTTGCAACACTCTTTTCGAGAAAAACATTTTTCTTGCGGAATTACAATTATTTATCAAATAAAGTAACATTTTGTCTTAAATTTTATTATTTTGAACGCTAACCGGTTTCGCTTCGATCAAGTTTTTCAGGACACATATAATTATCCAATTGTACGAGTATGTGCCAAAGTGTTATTTTATTTAATATAATGTCCAACTATGATTATTACTTCACATGAAAAAAAAACAATTATTTACATCAAATTTTATGTCATAGATTACGCAACAATATTCATTGCTTTATGGGGGGGGAGAATAAATGCAACCCCACACGCATCCTTTAAATAAAACAGATAAAATATTCTATATTTTTATATCATTTTTAATATAAAGGAGAAAAAATAAAACACAAACGGACATAAACCACAAAAAACGACAAAAAATTGCGTAAAGTACATACGGCGTAAAAAAACAACTGCGCATATATATTTTTTGAATGAATGCATAGAAAAAACATGTATATTTAAGATTGATCGATTAAGATCATTGGCGAGTTTTATGTTAGACACACACATACTCTCCTGCAAAAGAATACCATGAAGATGAAAGTACCACTATGTATTTGTAAGATGTTTTTGGAATATTACTTGATTTTTTATAAGTTTACATTTGCGTAGTGCTTTTACAACATTTTGAATAATATATCAGCTGCGATACTCAAATTAATAACATTCTGTTTTTTGTTACTTATTCCTTTATTTTTTTGTATTTTGAGTATTTTTCTCTCAAATGGTCGAATTCCAATAGACGATAAAGTATGTGTGGGTGTTTTGGATATTTCACTTCTATCATTATCGTATAAAACTAACCACAGGAGTAACAAATCATGAAACTTTGAGCGACTTTCCCTGCTAGACTAGACTAGATATTGTGGATTTTAAAAAGTAATTTTATTTTACTGGTAGGCATTCTACGAAAAATAAAAACACTGAATAATTTTGTTTTCAAAATTTGGGAACGTTTGTATTTAATGTTTTTTGTTACATACACCATTATTGTTTTAGTACATTCATTGTTCTTATTGTAAATGGTCGAGTGCTTACTCCGTTCTAACACAAAAGCTTTGCGCAAAATTTCAACACCTTTCTCATTTCTCTTCAAATTGAAACTCGAAGCTAACGAATAAAGCACTCAAAATATTCAAGAAATTCTGTTTCGAATAGCCTCGCCGAAATGGAAGATTTTAAGATAAAGTCAATCGTTTTCTCCACGCGTTTTCTGTCGGTGGAATTACATTTTTGAATGTAACAACATTCAACTCAGAAATCAACCATTGAATCTAGAAAAGATTATATCGACTTCCTTCCGATTTGAAATTCCTTTGAAATACAATATTTTTTGACGAAAACAAATATATTTTGAAGGGTGGTTCATTTTGTTTGCCCCCTTTTTTTTACTTGATTCAAACATGTATTGCTCATATCTCAATAAAAACTCAATATTTAGCTACCAAAATCAGTGACCTTGTTGATTCCTGTGTCAGGATTCTGAATATGAGTCTAACTCAATGTTGCCCTATTGTGACTTAGTTGAAACCAATACTACTATAACGAAATATAAAAAAAGGTATAGAAGATACTGTTTTTATTTTTAAAAAAAAACGTCTATGGACGACAAACCGGGGAATTCTTTATTTGGGTGATCTCGGCTACACTCATTTGCTGTTTTCATTCATGTTCTTGATGACGTAAAATATTTCAAATATATACGAAAAAATTGTCTGACTGGCAAAAGCCCCATGGCGATCGGTAGACTTGTTTTCTGCGCTACTAATAGACCTCTATCGCAATAAAACATTTCGGTGCGTGTATTAATGACGATATTTGGTCACGAAAAACGGTTTATACTTTCTGCGACTGTGCGAAAACCTCCAGGTGGCAGACAGGCAGACCAGGTTTTTAAGGTTTACTAAAAGTTCATTCTAGCTACAAGGCGATTTCATTGTTGTATCCGCGGACGTAGCGTTATGTGCTGAGGGATCCCAGTCCACCATCTAAATGACGATCTTTCCAAAGTGTAAAATTTTCTCTGTTAATATGTACAAAACATGTTTCAAGTTTGGCCGGTATATTTTGTAAATAGCCAGCAAATTATAAATACAAATCTTAAAAAAACATTGCGACCACGATTTTAGCCAAATTTTGTTTTCAACAAAACATTTTCTTTTTTTTAATCATTTGATCTTTTCTTCGCTTTTTTTAATTACCTAAGAGCCAGTTTTTTAACCGACTGTCAAATTAGACACCGGTCACAAATCGACGATTATTGCCACTATGGATTTCTTAACATATGAACGGTCACAGCAGTTAATTAATTGAAGACACCGCGGCAAGAATCTGTTAACTAACTGTCGAAATATTCTGAGATATTTAGTCTTTTGCGTTTTGTTAAAAAAAGTGTGGGCCATCAAAAATCTACAAACTATTTATCATGAATGTTAAAGCTAACATACTAAATTTGATTTATAATTTAGCGTTTTAAAGCATTTCTGCAGTACAATCTTATTATTGTAAGTAACATGTTCTTGCCATCAAAAATATTTTAGCAGTAACAAAATTTGCAGTTAACATGTTCAACTCTTAGATTTTCCATGTTCGTACCATTTTTATGATCTGAAGAGTGTTCATTTGATAGAACGTACCGACATTAGTTTAGTGAGAATACTAACTCATTTTTGAAAAAAATGTTGGTTAACAGTTTTTGCCGTGGGGTCGGTCTTCAATTATGCTGAGGTTGTTGACATAAATGATTTAACTAAGAGCCTCTTGTGTGGAGGTAATGTAAAAATAAAACAAAAACTAACAAAACGTTGACAGGCCGAAAATCGACAGGTCAAAAATCGGCAGTTAACGGGCATCTTATTAATGTCAAAATATTCAAATCGGCGCTAATCATCGATTTGTGACGATGTCAAATGTGACGATCGGTCAAACAGCTGGCCCTTATTAAAACATTGCTGTCCCATTTGAAATAACTAGTCCAGTGCAATCAATTTTACCAAACTAAGACACTTCGCTAAGTTAAAATTATAATCAATACAAATTTGTTGCGTTGCTCAACCTGTTTGAGTGAATATTTTGCCAATGTTTGTACCTGATTATTAGCTTTTATAATATTTCTATTTAACAAAGACGCGTTCCATATCCTTTGGCGACAGCCACTCGTTCACACTATAGAATCCTGTATTGAGCCCGAATATGGTATATCTCTCCTTCGTTATACTTTATTTTTCTTTCTTCTATGATAGGGTAAAGACGATGAGTCATAGCATTGGCTTAAGACTTTTCCTGCAAATCATATCATTGCTAAACAAATATACATCAACATAACTAGATAAGACAATTTGTATGTAGTCCGTTATTGGTTTTGATTCAACGTGTTATATTTTCTTATTTTCTGAAATGAATAAAAAATAGAACCCTGAACAATACGGCAATGTGATGGTGAAAGATAATAAATTTTGTTGCTCCTTTTCGTCTAGCTTTCTGGCTTCAGTTGTCGTTAAGAAAAAAAAGTGTCCAAATAACCGAAGCTAGCAGTTCGCAAAGGAGTCACGATACCAACCCTGATGTATGGCTGTGAGACACCGAACTAGCAAATGAAGGGTGAAAGTTGTCTGAATGCTGTAGAAGTTACATCCCCGAGGCGTGTGTATTGTAAAACCGTTTATGACCGTGTCAAAAATGTGGAGATCCGGAAATAAATGCAAGGCTCAGGTAGGCCTAGTGAACAAGATTAGGAAAGGGACGCTATAATTATTTATTTTTTATGTGAATACTGCAGAGTCCCAACTGACCCCGATCCTCTGGAGCCAGTGGGACTATGACATCTCCAATTGGGGTATGTTGTGAGGGTAAAGGTAGGGAAGAGGGTAGAATAAGATGGGTAAGAGGAAAGTGGGGGAGTACCTGGCTATTCGTGTCTGGTCACCAGACATGGCTAAAGCCATTTCAAGCAATGTTTTGAATCTGAATGGTGGTCTTTCATCAGGGCGATACATAGTATTAACCACTCTGGAATAATAATATTTGCATAATTTGTATAGCGCCGTTTTTGTGAAAAATCACCTCAAGGGCGCTGCAAATGTGCTGCAAATATATTTTATATAATATTTAACGATTCCACTGTGAAATATCACAGATTGCTGAAATACAAATTATTTGTGTTTGCCGGGATTTGAACTCGCGACTCGCGATGACCGGAGAAAGGAGCGCCACGAGAATGTATGACGCGAAAGTTAATGGTAGAAAAAATCGGAGACGCCCGAGGAAGACATTGCACAACCAATCGTATCAAATACTTGAGTCGAGTTATGTCAAGAGTCAGAACAACAGAAACGTATGTATGAGATAATGCATGAATATAAATTAAGCGTGAAGCGTGTACCAGGGCAGAGTTGAGTGGCGGTGTATCCTCTATGCTTACCTCTCAAACGGCGGAATGGTTAGTTAGTTAGTTTAAGCTTTTAGGAAAATATTCTTCTACTACATTGCTTTTAATAGAAAAACGTATGGTAAAAATATGTTTTTAATGTGATGTTTCTGTGTCAAAAAAGTGCTACTCGTACTTCCGAGACAGATGATTATTCCTAGTGGAAATAAATTTACCAATTATTATGCCAAAAATAATGCTTATACAACGATTGAAAATATGATTGCGGAATACACATTATTTTTTTATTGTTTACAATAAGAATGAATTTACTATCATATTTGTCTGTTCATTGTAAACTTTATTTTTTTCTCAAGCGCCCTTGAGGTGATATCTCTGTCACGAAAACGGCGCTATATAAATCAGCCAATTATTATTATGAGTTCCCGACGTCAAGAAAACCCATATTTTGACTGATCAAAATAAAAACTATAGAAAAAATTAAAAACGGTCACAGAAGATTATATCCTCATTAATGCACCTGTAACCACAGTTGACACAAGAAGAGGGAGAAATATTAACTAGCACTGTTCAAAATTTCTACAATACGATATATACGTACCACCGTGCATGTTGCCTTCATTTATTATATATTTGATAGGTTGTCTGATTTAGTTATCAGTTTTTCAATTTTTTGAGCTGGTATGCGTCTAATACTGCAATTAAAAATGTTGTTGTGTGATTAAATATTCTAAATATAAACATTTGACTCGTCTGTGTGAAGTAACAAAAAAACTTTTGAAAGGTGAACTACGAGTTCATAACAGTTACCCAGCATTTGTTTAATATTTCTATGATAAGAAAACTATTTTAGGCATCGAACAAGTGTTAAGATCGATGATTTTAAGCTTTTTAAACCATACATTTAATTCTGAAGAAAACTGTGTAACTATATTGACATTATGAACCACTTTTTATATTTTATAAGTACTTAATAAACCTAAACGTGGCTAGGTTAAAACAGTTCCAGTTAGCATAAAACAGAATTATATTTTTTATAATAGCATTAATTTTTTCCAGTGTTTAATTTATATTTCCGATGAGACAAGTAAATTTGTTTAAATTGTCATAATAATATTTGTAATTGATTTACCCGATTGTCCATTCGATGTATATTTCGCCTATCTTGTGCCTCTGGACATTATCCTCGGAAAGGTGTTATAAATCGTATGATAAATTTATTAGCTACTGCGAAAATTATGTAATTTAGAATACCTTTAAACAATACAACAGAAATATTTTTACCGAATACCTCCATTTGAAATATTCACAGCGGATTTTCACAATTTCACCCCAAATAAAACGGAAAGATTCGAATGAAACTGATTTTTAAAATGTTGAATCTTCGATTATTTGTCATAATTTTGAAATTAGAAATAAGTAAGACGTATTAAATTGTAAGTAGGGAATATTCGTTTTTTTTTTTTTAAATATGTGTACAAGTAAAATATGGTAGGTACCGCTAAAAAGAGGAGAGTAGCTACCATTACATGCTCTTTTCTGGATCTTTTAAGGTTCTAAAGCAAAATATCCTACCACTCTGCTGAAGGTTTCCTGCATCCAGTAGAAGAACTCTATTTAAAATTATCACACCACTGGACTCAGCCACAACAGAAAAACAAATCTGTAATATATATAACGATTTTTGAATGCTAAAAAGGCATAAGCAACAAATCAAAACTTTTTGAAAACGAAAAGAACGATACACTTTAATTTATTTAAATTAAAATTAATTTATGAAAGGTTTACGCTTCATTGTCATATTGTTCGTTGAAATAATATTAATCATATTAATAAAAATAAAAAAAATAGAAGAGACAAAGAAAAAAAAGTTTATGATGTAGTCGAAATCGTTATTTTTATCAATTTCATAAATGCATGTAATTTTTCTTGTTTTTTTTCATTTTTCCGATATTAGCATTCGTCTTCATAATCATAACAAAGTTCTGTCCAAACACAATTCCAAACATAGATTGCGTCGTATACAGAATTTCAATAGTAAAAATATCAATTTTAATACGTAAATAAAATATTTCCAATGATTAGGTAATTTAAAAAACATGTGATTACTATAAAAATAATCTTTCATTGACAAGTCACTTACACCTTTTTGTATTGGAACAGTCGATATAATAATATAGGCAAAATCGAGTTCGAATCACAATATAACGAAATTACGTTCAGAAAACTATGACCTATTTTGATTTGATCGCTATTTTACGACAAATCGATGCAATTTTCCTAACTGAAATGGAACGAATGTGGGCGATGATACAGATTGATATGGGGAACTGTGACATTATGTTCGTCATTTTAATAGTTGGAAAGTAAACGAAAAAGTTTTATTTTATGACAAAATACCGAGATCAATAAAATGAACCAATATTATGGATAAAAAAACCTAATTTGGAATTTACAATACAATTTATATTAGTGTAATTGAGATCACTGAATGACACAGGTAATTTTACATTTCAGATCACTTTCAAATAATTAAATTCCTAAAAAAACAGTTTAGACTAAAAAGGATCCTTAATTTCGAAGATGTCGTTTCCTAAGGGGTTCTGGTTTCAGATATATTTAATTACCACGTCTTCAGTTATAAGCATCTCGGAACGTGCAGATTCCTATGCCAGCGACATCTTGAGTTTAAATAAAAATGATGATTACAGATTCCGTTATTAGAGAAATCTTTGAGTTTAATTATTAACTAGAAGTGCAGCGTTTTTAAATGAGGTATTTGAATCAATTAAAAATATATTTGATCAATGAAATACCTCGTAAAAAAAAGTCGAAATTTAATTACATATATTTTAAATCTTTAATGGCGTTGCTCCCCAACTCAAACACGAGAATTGATTTCTCTTCTGAGGTGGATAGTTTTGTTTAAAAAAATGTTTGTAAATAGCTGAACGAACCTTATGTTTTGTTTATTTAAATCAATAAAAAATAAATAAAAAACATTATCAAGTAGTTCAAGTGAAGCGATTTTTATCACCTGACTAAAAATATAAAAATTTGGTCTACAGAAAAGTGGCTTGGAAAATATTTAAAAAAATAAAAACTAATTGAAATCTTTGTTTTTTACTCGCTATGTGCCTTGCTACTAAACGTACATATTATACAAGTTATTTATTTTTAAAGTATATTTACCTAATATATATAGATATCTATCATATATATATATTAATATGTAATAAAAGTAGATTTTAAAAAAATTATGTTTTTTTACCCACTTCAAAATTTCTTCACCTACATTATAACCAGTTTAAATGAATTATTGTTCTTATCACTTGAATTCAAAGCCTACTTGCTTACATATTTCAATAAAAATGAATATTTAAAATAACTAACCTACTTATACCCGAGCTCAACTTGACACCGTTTTTAACCTTTAAAAACTACATATTGATCAATCGTTTTCCCATGAATTGAATTTCAAATCTAGTTACTAGCAAACTTTTTTATATTTTTTTATGATTTCAATCACTAACAAGCATAACGGTCATATTATCGGCGTTTAGCAGGCACAATTTGAATGTCTGTGATTGAAAATGGCACTGATCGTCTATTTAACGGTTATCAAATATGACAAGGGTTTGAAACAACCCAAACTCAGTCCAATTACTAATCCACTAAGAGATCTTCATACACACAGTTGAGATATTATCAAATAACTATCACTACTGTCAACCACAAGAGCGTTTCATCTATTTATTGAATGCGCGATCAGGAAATAACCATTGTTCAGTGTTCACGTTCTGGATATTGGATGGTTAAACCCTTTGTGTTAACTGAGATACGCTTAAGTTTAATCTCACGAATTCTTATCGGGTCTTATGTTGTTGCCTTGGCGACATTCATCGGCAAACTCAAATTGAACTATAAAAGGTGTACCGTATTCCAATCACATATGATTCTACCACTGAGAGCTACGTTGTAACCACCTTTACGGCCACATGTGTCGTTCATGGGAAAGAGGGAGACGTTAAATCCGAGCCGTCGTCACCCTTCAGTGGTATATCTAACGGGGTGAATTGACGAAGCCTTTCTCCTAGTTTGTATTCTTGAGAAACTGATGTAAAATATGACCATACCACACTACCAGAAACCAAAGTCAACAAACTCGAGTCTCTGTTACAACCTAATATTTTGTTTATTTGCTGTATCTTTTTTCTATTCTCACATTCTTTGAAGTTCGTTAATATTCTTTAATTATTATTTTTTAATATTTTTTTATATATATATTTTTTTAAAGAAAGACAAACATTCCCGGGTTGCGAATAACCTGACAATATTTGAAAAACTCCTACTTCCATCATAAGAAGCGGAAGATGTTGTTTGTGCAATGATGGAGGACTTAGCCAGCAGAGGAATTAAACGCACGACGCCCTGGTGGGAATCCGACGCGTTTGTCCACCCAGCTACCGACCGCTCAATTGATATTTCGATGAAGCGTAAAGCTTTAAAAGATAATTTTTATTTTGAATATTAATTCTAGATCAAGGATCTTCCGTGAAAATAAAAATACATAATTCTATCCATGACGCCATCTATGTTTGCAATCGTGTTCTCATAGAACTTTGTTCACGATTATAAAGATGGATGCCAAAATATCGGTAAAAAAAAAAAATAAGAATATTGCAGTTTTTTTTAAAAGACAAACAATTTGAAAATTTCCTACTTCCATCATAATAAGCGGAAAATGTTGCTTGTGCAATAATAGAGGACTAAATTAGTAGAGAAATTGAACCCTTGACGCCTGGGTGGAAACCCGACACATTTACCAACTGGGTCACTAACCGGCCAAGAAGAAGATTTTGAAGAAGTATGTTATTGCTAAAAATTACACTTAAGGGTCAATACTCAATAATGACGCTAAACGTTATTTTGTAGCATTCTAATGCAACGATTTCTCAGAAAATTTTCGATAAGTAGTTGGAAAAATGTCTGAGGTTTCCGGTGAATACAACTTTTTTACTGTTAAATTCTATGATAAAAGGTGAAACGTCAGTAAAAGGTGCAGTTTGAAATTTAGCAATGGAATTTTTTAACGTTTTACACTTACACTTGACAAAACTACACTTACGAGTATATCATGTTCCGAACTTTTTAGAATGCACGTTTTAAGTGTGACTTTTGATAGCAGCCAGCAATCCGAAATTTTCGAATAACGTATTTAATAATAATAAATGATAACTTTTATAGCAGTTTTTGTGGAAAAATCGAAGCAATTTTCAGCAGACGCACAATCGAATCTATTTTTTATTTTTTAATAAATATAAGTACAGACGGCCTCCATGGTCGAGGTAATAATAAATGGATTCATATGAAACTTTATAGCGCCACGTTCAGAGTGGTGGAAAAATCACCCTGGTGAAAGACACCATTCAAATATTTAAGCCTCGGTACAAGATCAAAAGCACAATCGAATTTATTTTTTTATTTTTAATAAATATAAGTACAAAGGTAAGTTTGGGGATGAGATCCTCTAGAGAGGGCGTTGCGGTATTCTAAAAAAAAAAAAAAAAAAAACAAAAAAAGCCTCCACACCTTGACGCCCCATCCTTATGTTACTACCTATAATGTCTATTCATCTCACCGAACGTATAATATCTAGAAGTGTTATCTAAACCGATTTGATACAAAACTTACTAAGTAACCAACCATCACGCGGTTTCACCGCAGGGGTAGAAAGAGAGGATGAACCATACACATCTGTATTGGCACACACTTCTTGTTACTTTCACATTCATATATGGTCTCATACATGCTCTTCTTTTATTCAAACTCTTGAGATGGCCCGAATCAAGTTTTTGTTTTGTTTTAAAGAAAGAAAAACATTGGGGATTACAAAGAACCATTGTAAAAACTCCTACCATCATAATAAGCGGATGATTTTGCTTGCGCAATGATGGAGGACTAAGCTAACAGAGGCATTGAACCCACGACGCCCGGATGAGAATCCGACGCGCTTCTCCACTCGACTACTAACCGGTCATTTACCCAGTTTCAAAATTTGATTCACTCGATCGTGCCATGTCTTCCTCGGGCGTCCCCGCCTTTTTCTTCCATTCAATTTCGCGTCATATATTCTTCTCATACTCCTCTCTTCGTTCATCCGATCTACATCCCCAAACAATCTATGCGTCCCTTTCATCACGCTCACGTCGGCTTTGCATTAATTCCGGATATCCACATTTTTAACACGGTTATACATGGTATTACTGCACATGCGCCCCAGAGATCTGGTTTTTACTGCATTCAGTCTACTTTCATCGTAATTTATACTGTTTTCATTATAATCTATACTGTACACTGTTTTGATGAAATTTTGCTACCGCCGAAGAAGTAAACCAATAACATTTTAATGCGGGTCATACATGGTTAACCGCACCAATTTTTACATTGGAATATATTTGATCAATTTCATTAGAAGTGAGGAAAAAAGGTATTTTCCGGCACACGGACACGCCCACAACACACATCGGTTTATCATTTCAGTGATTCAAGTACCTACAAAAGCAATCGTGACTCGATGGAATTAAGTGTTTCCCAATAAGGGGAAAACAGGACGCCTGTGAAAATAATTAAAAGATTACAAGGGAAAGTTGGCGTACAAGATGAGATTGTCGAGGGCAGATAATCGAATGAAATTATACTCTTGAAATAACATATTATGAGTTTTATTCTTATCAGTATTTTTAAAATGGGCACAATAAATTGGATATTAAATTGTAATAAAATACTGCACCAAATAAAAATAAACTTTAATTTAAAACATAATCAAATAGAGTATTAACTAGAAATAACTTTTTTTACTTACTAGTAAACAATTTTTTAATTGATGTTAATTGAAATTATACAATTTTGAAAAGATTATTTTACCTTAATCTAGAACCTGCCTAGTAAAATACATTTCTTTTATTTATTTTAAAAGAAAATGTACTATATTTGAAATGGAGATAATATTTTTCTTGGCAAGTCAAGTTACATCCTGATGAATTTAAATAAAACAGTACCAAACATTATATAAATATTAAATTTCTTGTGCAGGTTATTACATTTAGAAAAAGCTTTATCCCGCATGCCATTTATGGTAGCATTCGTTCTCGACACCTATTTTATAGCTTAAAATCACTAAAACAAAAACATACAAAAAAGTTGAAGCACCCTACCAGAAAATTCCACTTTTGAGTATATAATATAATAGTTAGAGAGATTGCGGGTAAAAATAATGATAAATTGCAAGTCGCTGGGTGATTTGATTGATTCCGACGTCGCTCTATAGGGTCACGAACCGTGAAATTTCCACTCACCTCGTTGTGCTCGATGGAGCTTCAAACAACAACTAATTTCTTTTACATGAAGCCCCTGCAAACTGACACTTGATCCACTGAAAAGGTAAATTTTCTACACGAACCTGGAACAAGAGCCCAACTGTCCAGAGTCAGTGGGACTATGGAATCCCCAATATAATAGAATACATTGTAAAACTGAAGGTAGTGTGGAGTGGAAAGAGACAGAAGAAAAGGGGGAAGAAGGGTAAGATTGTAAAGTACCTGACTATTCGGATCTGGTCACCAAACACGGCTGATGACATTCACGGCAACGTTTAGATTCGAATTTATAGTCTTTCACCAAGGTTATGCTTAGCGTATCAACCACTTTGAAACGTGCCACAAATATACTGTTAATTATTTTATGTGGAAAAATGCGTATCAGTTAAATTCAATTATTTTAGCACGCCACACTAGGATTTAAGCCCGTGGCTCGTCTATCTTAACCGCTCGGCCACGAATATCGTTGTTGAGGATATCTTTGTGAATAGACACTTTTTAAAATTGGATCCAATCACTTCAAATGAAGAGTAAAGAATGACGCGGTATTAGAATCAACCAAAAATTGTTACTCTTGCACAAGTGTTCTGTTTGGAGCTAACGGATCCAAATATCCTGAATTTGGAGCCGAATGAAGTGTGTTGTATCAGACTCAAAATATGCGACTCTTTGTTCGCTTTGTGTCATTGATCCCTTCAACAACGGTACCCAGTCGGTAGACATACTAAACATGTGCCCGTCACTTTGAAATTTGACTTTGTCGTTGTTCTGAATGAGTCTCTAGTACCTAGATTCACTCCTTTCCCTTCTTAAAAAAGCCTCCACAAAGCATACATAAATACTCCGTAGGAAGTCTCTGGAACTCAAGAAGGAAGTAAATATACAGAATAAACATTTTTCCACAGGAAACAAACGCTTTGTGGTAAGACAGTAATTTGAAATAAAGTATATGTTTTGTATAACACCACTTTATCGAGTTGACGATAATATGTCAACTCGTTTCGGTTCAGAATTTTTGAACCTTTATCAGGACTGTGTGAATATAAACAGTCAATACCAATATATATATTCATACAGTTCTGAAGAAGGTTCCAGCTGAACCGAAACTAGTTGACGATAATAAATTCAATAAAGTGGTGTTATACAAAATATTTTATTTATTTACTTTAAATTACGAATAAATACTTTCCTTACGAGGAAATGCCATTTGAACCAAATTTAAAAATTTGACTTTTTTGCAACATCCCTCCATTTCTCATAAACGACGCATGTAACAAGTCATAGCGGAGTTTTCAGCGACAATTCGATAAAATACCTTTCGGGGTTTTATTGAAACGACCTGGCAATAAGGAGTCCTAAAAGGACCAATAAGATGCGTGAACAATTGTTCTTTATTCAAATAATTCGAGTCTTTTAATAGCAGTCATTTTGAATTCATTAAAAGGTTTTTAACGAGTTTTTAAAGTGAGAATTTATTAGGTGATCTTTTATCGAAATGCTCTAAGAGTTGGAAAATTTCGACTTTGACTTATTGGATCGTTGCAAAAAAGCTGCCGGCTGTCGTAAAGAACGTTGATAAAAAACATAAGTTAGGAAATAGGGATAAAAAGTAGTTTTTTTTTCTCAAAGCTATGTATATTGAAGTTTAAATGATTAAATTACTAATCTTCCATTCGAACTTTATCGACTTCACGATTTCAACTAAATCTTTCGTGGATCGAGTTTAAACGAAGAAAAATGGACTAGACATTATATTTTCACTTTAAAATTATTTAATTAATCTTTATAACGAAGTGTTATGATCGTTCGACAGTCGTGGTGTCCTACATATTATTACAAAGATAAAACAAAGTCGAGGTATTTTTATTGATTCACGAAAGGATTTCGTATTCCTCTTTCAAAATTGTAAGATATTGGTTGTAAAGTCTAACTCGGAGATGTCAACATGTCAAATTAAATAACTTGTTAAGTGAAGCCGAAGTTTTTGAATTTGGGATCCCTCAGGGAACTGCTATAGGACCTATTTTATAAATAATTTGTGTTTATTATTTTCATAAATTAACACTTTAAGGTAAACAAATATATTTCGCTGATGACACAACTTTAATTCTCGAGAGTTGCACATGGAATGAGATTGTTTGATCTATTGTTATTTTCTCAAACTATTAAACAAAGAAAAAAAATCTTATTCCTTTCACCCTTCAAGAAGATCTATCTGAAACTCTTACTTATATAACAATTTACTACACAAATTGTATCAATGATATTACTTGCAATACAGAATGTGCAGAACTAAATCAGAAGTTGGAACAATAATTGACAATAAAATAAAACGGAAAGATCGAGTAAATCTTATTTTGAAACGAATACTAAAACTATCTTTGTTATTTCTAATTTAATGAACGTAGTTAACAAGAACACCATTTAAATTGTAAATCACGCATTAGTGTAATCGCTTGTAAAGTACGGCATTATTGGATAGAGAGAGGCCTATAAAACCTCCCTAAAGTCATTTATTATTATTACAAAAATATCACTAAAACCATTGAAAAAACTTACGACTTTCCTACTAAAGAAAATTCCCGGAAGTTTTTTTCACCTCAATAAAAAAAATATTTCATTAAAAAAAAACTAACCCGTAATATTATGTTAGCAACAGATTCAAAACAAAGCGATTCGTATCCATCGCAATGTTGAAAACCACAACGGTTTAACATCATCATTATTATATTATAAGTATAGTTGGTACAATATATTATTTTCCAATAACACACCCAAACTAACAGAACACATGAAATACGAACATTTTTTAAATCATATTAAATCTTTGTATTTGATAACGATTTATTGTAACATATTATTATAACTTTTAATATAGTATTAAGTTTGTGTAAAATCTACCCCGAAGTTAAGCTTATTATTTTCATTACATGTATTATGTTGTTTTGTAGAGTGTTCAGTCATCAATTACTGTTTTCATTATATCATAAACTACCACTTAATGTTACAACATTATGTAAATGCTCCCTAGATAACCAAGAGCTGTAAGCTGAACTTATGGAGAGTTAAAAAATACCCATCATACTCGTACTAATAAAGAAATAATAGTAAAATATGAAGAAAAATAACTATTTATCCAAGACTTTGATGTTTTTAGTTGTCAATATTCAGTTTCCTCTTAGCTTCACACGTCAATCAGACCTAAAAGCATTTGACCTTTTTAACGGTTGATGGAAACAGCGGTGTCCGAACAGTTTAAATAGACATTTTCAAAGTAAATTGTATCGCCTTATAGCGTCATCTTCAATCTAAGAAGCTCTGTTTTTATTGTGTGTCCCGGATGTTTAGAGAAGGAAAATATGAGAGAAAGACGTTAAAAAATCTGGTATAATATAATTTTATATGAAAAGCTAGGAGTGTGCGTCTAGCAAGAAAGAGTTAGGTGACCTTTCATTCTCTCTGCCAACTCCTACGGAGAGATTACACGACGGTTAGTACATTGTTTAACTTCGTCGGGTAACTCAAGGTATACAGTCAAAACTCTATCAGCTATGCCACGGAGGCTAAAATAATTATAATTGAACTAAATTCAAATTTGAAAAAAAAACAAAATTGCTCTTTCGATAAGGGTTAAAAAAAATCGTTCAAAGAATTTTCATCGAAAATATATAATTGCCCGAAATTCGTAGACATATTTTAAACTGATGTGTATTTCGGTAACAGTGCCATATTTCAAGGGCATATTTTACGCAAATTAAGTACAAAATGCTGAACTAGTAACGAAAAAATGTCAAAAAGTAATTGCATCGAACACAAATAATTTGAAGAAATCACCACTTATATAGCTCACAAGGACTGTTTGCTAACATATATTGAAATACTGTAAGCGCACTTGAGGTTCATATCACAAAACTGCGCTATATAAGTTCACTGTTATTATTACTGTAGTCACATCAGTTGAGATGGAGCGATCGTTTTCGATATAGCTACAAATAAATCCTCACTAACAACTAGTACAGATTTTCGCCGGACTATCTAATTGTATATATAAGGTAACAATACGGGCATCTGCCCAGTTTGGTGGTTGGAAGTTCCAACAAATGGGTAAAAAAAGGATTATTCATATAAGTCACGCAGACCCGGAATGAGACAGTCCAAACAAACGAACCAGGCAACTATCCGATTTGGATCTCAGAGGGAGCTAGTAAGACTACTAACAGAACACTGCCCCTAAGTAGACTCATGCAGTTGTTGGGAGTGGAAAGCATCAATGTACAAAATGTGAAGAGGATGAAGAAGCTCTAATTCACCTAAGATGCCAATGTCCAGCCTTGATAAAACAAAGGTTTAGATAACTTGTGGAACCAGGACTGAAGGCCGAATACCTAATGACAACTAGTACTGGGCGTTAACTATAATTAGAAAAAACGCCAAAGCCGTTATCGTTGGCGATTGTTAACTTTTAAATAGAACCGTTGAAAATAACGGCGACGTTGACTATTTTTTGGTAGACTACCAATATAATACTATATTTTCTAAATTACATATAAGTACACAAAGGGTCCTTGAAGTGATTTTCCCACGAAAACGGCGCCATAAAAGTTATCCATTTATTTTTATTATTAAGTCTAGACGTTGAATTATATGAGCTAATAATGCAAATGCAACAGTAAAAAATAGTAAAAAATAAAATAATATAGTGAGTAGGAGATTGACATAAAACCAAATAGCAAAAATAATGAATAACGAGCCTATTATTGGTTTTAATAATAATAATCCCCTGTTGAAAAATAACAGCTCGATGAAAAGACATTGGGAGATATTTAACATGACTGTTGTTTTACTTGTTATTATTTTCGACGCTTGATTCTAGGCGCTACGTATCGGCCGTTTCGGATAGGAAAGTCCACAAATATGTCTAGTAAGTAGAAGTATAACCAAAAGATTATTCCAAACTACGCTTAATATTGTGCACGACGCACACACACTCTTTACACCTTTTTGAAGACTAAAATAACAGGTACATGACAATGCGATGCGTCGTTATAATATATCTAGCTGTTGGATATTTTGGTGACATTCGGAGAATTATTTAACATAACAGTTACATTTTAGGTGCCGTCGTTATTTTACCTAGCCATTATTTTATTCGCTTGACTCTTGGAGCTACGTATCGCGCGTTTCGGATAGGATATTCCACAAAAACGTCTAGTAAGAAAGTATAAAAAGATACGCATAATTTCGTTTACGATACATCAAATCTTACACCTTTTTGTTTACTTGGCGCTAACGCTAATACAATAGCTTGTATGGAGATTTTATTGCGTCGAATAATATTCGTATGTAGGTACTAATATTTTTAATAATAATATCTAACTGTTGGCGCAAATTTTCGTCAATAGCGTTAGACGTTGGACGTTATAAATAACAGCTAGATATATTATGATAAAGTACTAATGACAACCCTGCTAAACGTTATGAACGGGAGTGGTTCACTGTTAGGAGAATAAAGTACACATGAAAGATAGCACAATGGGTACATGGTTTGAGTACTTACAGGAGCTATGCTTATGTTTCTGGGTTGTTGTTTAAGTTGAAGGTTCGTTAAACATATTATTCCATATAATCTGATGGATATAATCCAACGGATTATACTAGACTCTTAGAACAGACATTGTCCAGTGAAGCGAGTAGCGAGTACCGACGTACATTTACATGGAATAACTAAGATTATAAACGTCCGGGTTGCCGGCAATGAAATGATATAAAATTCAATACATAATTATCAAAGTATTATTTTGATAAACGTTTTAAGTTTTTAAAATCTAATAAGTTATTTTTATTGAATGAAAAAATGTTGTTACAAACATTTCTTCATAAATACAGGAGGATATTGATAAGAGTGTCTATGAGTTAAAAACTCAACATTGTTAACGCTATCATTGTCTATAACATCTTTTTCTGTTACCTAAACTCTGGACTTGTAATAAATCTACAGCTGGTCTAATAAATACCACTGTCATTATTCAGTCGTTTTTTATTTAAATATAACCTTAATAGATGCTAAAAATACTCACACAAATATAACATATCGTCGCTGGAAAGGTAAAAAGGCTGAAGCGTCATTTGGGAAGTTTACAGCAGAGCATTTAATATTATTTTTTTTACAATAAAATTCATAGTCTTCAGTACCTGGTTGAGTTAAAAAAAAAAGTTAACTCAGGTTACTAAATGCTCTCACTGAGTTACCCGAAGCGACAAAAAGCTAAAAAAAGTCGCAAACATATCTCATTTGAGTCAAGCCTTCTTCCAAATGGTAAATATATTTTAGATGGCTGAAGGGTCACAAAAGTTTTCAGAATCAGTGTCGCTTAAGTCATTTTGCATTTCTAGCGACGATATGATTTATGAAATAAGTATTCATTGGAAACGCAATATCGAAGCCTGCGAGGAAAATAATGATTCACTAGCTGCGAAGTGGATTTCCGTCCAGACAGGATAAAGCTATAATTTTCCTGCCTGCAGATAGCGACCGATCGGTATTACCACGTGCAGGGAATACGGCGATGCAATAAGGAAATATCTGAAAATTTTATGAAAATTAATATATTCGCAATTTCAATCGGCTGCGGACTGCCACCCTTTGCGAGGCGCGATCGTATTAAATATGCAAAGCGTTTGAGCGGTTTCCTCTGTAGTGATTTGTAATACTTCGACAAAGAAGAATATTCAAGCCGTTGCCTGTTCATTTTTCCTTCTATTTACAAATGAACAACTTTTAACAAGTGAAGATATACTTACTCTTGTATAAATTGATAATTATTTAAATATTTATTTTTATTGATTTTTCACTTTCACCTTTCAAGGTTCACTTTCACCTTTCAAGGGTGGTGTAGGCTTCTGACAGAAATGAAGGAGAAAGGTGAAGTGAATTTGCGATAACATTTTGTTGTAGTGCGTAATTTATTAAAATTATTTATTAAACTTATTTTTATACATTTACATTTTTATTAAGAGGTGAGCTATTCTAAGGTGGGGGTAATTTTTGATAAAGCGTTATAGAATAGACATTTTGTTGACAATACGAAAATCCGTTTATTTATATTACTAATAAATTGGCAACATAAAAAAGCATTCATATAGAAAGTAGAAAAGGATAGTTTGAAAAAAAAAACCCTATTTTTTAACCTGTTTTATTTTATTTTTATAAAACCGTAAATAAAACCGTTCAGCAAACAGAATAGAACAAACAATAAACGAGACAGATTTGCTGCTTTTCCACTATCAAGTAGCTTGAAAACCCGGTTAATCTGTGTAAAAAACAATCATATTTAAACATTATTTTTCCTATCGATTTTTTTTTTTAAATTTTCTTAAATGTTATTTTTTTATTGGAATGGATATTTTAAAGCCATAAAGTTTTTTTTATAGAAATGACGTCACGGGTACTAAGTTTTTGCTTTAACCAAGAAAAATCCAGTCAGAAAAAAATTTACGTGAGTTTTCTGCTTTATATTATAGTTATAAGAAAATGAATGAGATAATGACGGCCTCTATAGTCGAGTGGTAAGACGCTCGACTACGAATCCAAAGATTGCGGGTTCAAGCCTGGCATGCGCCAATAACTTTTATTTAATTAATATGTGTCACAACACATCTTAATTAATATAGATTATTGAAAAAAGTATATTTGCTCAAAGTATATTAGTACGTTCCAGAGTGGTAGATACTCTTAAGTATCGCTTTGGTGAAAGACCACCATTCAGAATTGAAACGTTGCTTGAAATGGCTTTAGCCGTGTTTGGTGACTAGATCTGAATAGCCAGGTACTTCCCAACTTTCCCCTTCCTCATCTTCTACCCCTCCCCACTACCTTCAGCCTCACAACATACCCCTATTGGGGATGCCATAGTCTCACAGGCTCTAGACGGTTGAGGGCAGTTGAGACTTTTGTGCGGTATTGATTTAAAAAAATTAAAAAATGCAAATAAATCAACAATTTTTGAAACTTAAATTTAAATTGAAAATAAGTGTGGTGTTTTCTGATGCTTTAATTATTATTAATAAATAATAAAAAAAAAACGAAAAGCTTTTTCACTGAAATCGAAATGATGACTCCATAAAAAAAAATATATATATTTAAATATCTGGATTTTTAATTACTAATTCAAATAAATCACATGTCAGCCAAACAAAGGATATTCTTATGCCGTATATAGCTTTGAAAATACATTTTCTAAATAGCTTACGCATTACACACAGTCGCGTTTTTAAGGGAAAATGCCAATAAATGCTGCCGGCACGTATGAATAAAATACACATTTTCCATGAGATTAGCTGCGCCCTACCCGTGGAATCTTATTATCCTGAAATCCCTACATAATACAATTTAAAGAACTGGTAACTAATTCAATTGAATCCTCTTTCGTGTCATTGCTAAACTCATTGCAGGGCTTGCCAACATTTCCCAACACACTTATTTAATGATATCCTACCTGTGTAATATCACGAGATGCTTGAATTGCTATTTTATTTGACGGCCTGCGTGGTCGAGTGGTAAGACGCTGGACTACGAATCCAAAGGTGGTAGGTTCAAGTCCGGTGTGCACATAAAAATTTCATTTAATTAATATGTGTCATAACACATTTTAATTAAAATAAAATAATATATAGTATATTTGCGGCATGTTCCAAAGTGGTAGATACTTTGTTTTGCCCACTTGTAATTTTAAAACAGGGTTCATATTGCCCTGAAGATGGCGGGGTTCTTCCGAAACCGGCCAACAATTTTATTAAAATTAAGCCGTTAATTTAAATATGTTGCGTTTTATTAATTTCTGACATTTTAATGTCAACACATTTTATACTCATTTGACGACCGATTCAATTTTTTTGATACTTTGTTTTTGGTTGCTGTAAGGATTCAATTTATATTTGTTCATTTTTTAAGACACGTTGTTCATATTTCCCTGAAGATAATAGCCAACAATTTTATTACAATTTAAAGTTCAAGATGGACGTAGTTATGCATAAAGCGTCCAACCCTCAATTTGCCAAAATCGAGTTTTACATGTTTTCCTTAAGAAAAATACGAGGTTTTTTTTTTTTTTTTTACCGACGTACATTTCAGATATTTGACTTAAATCTAAGTTTAAAAACATTAAAAATGTAATATAACATAAGAAATACTTTTCCTTAAAATAAACATATTGATAGAATTAACTTTTTATAATAATGCTCATACAGAAAAAAAAAATATTCACTTTACTTTCAAACGCCTTTTTCTCAGTTTCATCTTTTTGGGGTTGGATGCTTTCTGTATGGCTACGTCCAATTATGGCTTGGCGTTTGCTATTTATCTTGCTTTACAGGGGCAATTCAGGTTCGGGGATATGTTTCAGTCACACTTCCAAACGAGGTCCCCGAACAGGCAGTCGGTATTTATAATCACAGTTCAATGTAGCGAGAATTAAGTATTTTTCCTCACACATTCTATACACACATACGCCTCAACGATCTTAACTCACAACACTCCCAAACGAGGTTCTCGAAAAAAACCTTTGCCTATTATCAAAGTTTAGTTAATGTACTGTTCGCGATACGTCACATACAAACACTCTTACGAGGTCTCCGAAGAGAAAGCCGGTGCCTTAGATCGCGGTGCTCGATACATCTATTACCTGCACACGTTTTACCAGGTGCGCATTTAACCGCCCGCCCTTACTTTACGCCAAATGTACCAACAAGACCTCTGTAATTACTTGATCTCCAATAAAAGCCTCTAAAGCAAGTCCCTTAAATCCATTCAGGTAGTAAAGCCTTCTTCATTCCGTTACAGAGCCTTCATCTTCGCAGCATTCAAACATATCACGTCTTAATTCTCAATAAGGAATAAGAAAGGTAGCGGATAACGGTTTTTTTTTTAATATTTGATGTATTCTTTCTATTTGTAATTTATTTAACAATGATTGTTCACTGATTGGGTTCTTATAACTTGATTTTTTCACGTTAGTGAGAACATCTGTTTAAAGCAAGTATAAATAAAAAAAATAATTAAATATCCTTCGTTCTTATTGATGGTTTCGGTTCCTTACCTCAAAGCAATAATATAAAAGAGAGAGCGCTGTACAGAGAGCTGTAGTCAGTTTGTACAAGGTTTGCAGGACTCGGCTAGACACGGACGTGGCTTAGACCAGGGCGAGGGTATGTATACATCCGATTAAAACACATGTCGACATAATGTTTTTGTTTATTCGTATAACCACTTATTCACAGTGATGTTAAAAAAAATGTAACCCAGTAAACTGTTGAGTTATGTCAATTTATTTCGCGTATCATAACGTGTGGGCGGAGTCAACGGAGACGCGGGACACGAAGAACATTCTAACAATACTTTAAAGCGGTGTGATGATTCAGGAAAATTTGATGTCTCTCTTTTTTTCATGGTGTACGACGTAAAAACCCGGAGAAAATGATTTATCCTAAATCTGTATAGGTTGGGTAAAAAGAATTAGCTCTCTCTCCATATATTGTTACTTTAAGTTCCATGCAAATAAATAAAAGAGATTTATTAGAAAAAAAAAACATTTTCAACAACTTTAAAATGCAAAAAGTAGAATGTTTTTAAAGGGGAATAGTAAAAATTGTTGAGAAATGCTTTTTGAAAATAAATTTCTCCAACATTTTTTTGTTGCTTATTTTTATATAATATTCTGCGTGCCAATTTATTTGATTTGGTAGGTGAAGTTTGAAATTTAAGTCTTGGGAAGTAAAAACATGTCTTGGAGAAGAGCGTTCTCTGAAGCAGCAAAAATTCTCGAACTTTGGACACTGGCGTCATGAAGTTTGCATTTTTTTGCCAACGTAACAAACCCTTAAATTCTTTTATATCACGAACTATGAACTTGAAATATCTATTAAACTAATAAATAAATAACAATACGCTTTATTGCTTGTCCCATATTTTTCAATGAAAAGAGAGTGTTTGGCAGGGCTAGTAAAGTTTTTTATTTTCTTACGGGAACACCTTAATATCATAACTCCTTACTTAAAGACACCTTCACTGATTCCACGTTCGTACACGAGATTGATTATAGAAATATCTGGGAGGGATAAATTAACAAAACTTAATTAAATTTAAGTTTCATACCTGGTTTAGGGCGTGTTAATCCACATTGTGCTGATTTTGACAAGAATCTAAGACTATTAAACCATTAATTATATCCAGTTACAAGTTGGATTGAGACGTTGGAAATACCCGAGCGTAGAGGTCATAAATAATGTTGTGTTTAGAATTAAGTAACTTTTTCCAAAAAAGATAGCAACAGAATTTATTCCAAGAAGTCAGAAAGGACACAGTGAGTTAATGATGCAGTAGCGTGATAGCAGACTTTTTTTTACCTATGAGGAAAAATGACTTTTTCAATTTTTTGACATGTACCATGTATGGCGTATGTTAGGCAGTTTTTCTATTTTTTATATATAATACCGCGTCCCAACTGCTCTCAACCGTCTAGAGTAAGTGATACTATAGCATCTCCAATTGGGGTATGTTATGAGGCTGAAGGTTGTAGGGAGGAAAAGGAGATGAAGAAGAGGAAGGTTGGGAAGTACCTGGCTATTCTGATCTGGTCACAAAATACGGCTAAAGCCATTTCAAGCAATGTTTTGATTCCGAATGGTGGTCTTTCACCAGGGCGATACTAAGAGTATCTACCACTCTGGAACGTGCTGCAAATATACCATATATTATTTGATATGAATTAAATGTGTGATGACACATATTTATTAAATAAAAAATATTTGCGCACGCCGGGTTCGATCCGCAACCTCTGGATTGGTGTCGAGCGTCTTACCACTCGACCACGGAGGCCGTCACAGTACTTTAGGATAATAAGACTGATAGATATTATTAAAAATAATAATAATAAATATTATTATTACTACGATTCCATACAACATATGTAGAGAAGTGCGAAAATATATAATATATCTTAATGAAATTATAATGATAAAAATGGGTTGTGTTTTTCTTCTGAACGAAAAAAACTCCCGAACGGTGAGATCAGGCGTCGAAAATTTTTCTATGATTTTTTTTCGGGAATTTCTAGGCAAATGCAATAATTTTACCTTGCAAAATAATGAGCTATGGAGCTTGGAAACATCTCTCACAACAAGTGACAGAGATTATTATTCACAACGTGGATATTTACAGACATCATACAAGATCATGTACCAATACACAAAACAGCTTATTTTATAAAGGGATGAAATTTTATAACGCACCGCCGGAAACCATCAGAATTATACCAATCAATAAATTTAAAATAGCTTGTAAGAACCATATAAAATACATTAGTAATATCAAGTAGTATATAAGTTATAAAATATTTCGAATTTCTTTGATGGTGTTATTATTTGAATGTCCTACTTATGTGTGCATGTTGGCAACAGTCTGATCAGACACCTTCCTTTGGATTATTGAAATTCTGAACTCTTCTCAACACTTAACCTAACCTAACCAAACCCAACCAAACCCAAATATAACCTTGCTTAACTTAACATAAGTGTTTTCCGTGTTCTAATGCTATGATTTTTCGACCGCAAGAAGGGTTCTATTTTCCTCGAAATGGGATTCGAGTGTGAGATTAAGTTATCCCATCTTTGAAAAAAAAACATTGAAATTCGCCCCATGGGTATTTTCATTTACTGGATTTTTTAAACAAGATAAGGGTTCAGAATAATCAAAATTTCTAAATTGTGTGGCAAAGACCCCCTCAGGTATATTATTTCTTACCACGGCGTATTTGGGAATGTAGGCGTGCCGCTGATAGCTCCGTTGTAACCTCACCTTCTTTCTCATAAACGTCGCAGATAGAAAAGTTACAGCGGAGCTCTTAGTAGTACGATCTTAATACACCACGCTACCCAGAAGAATTGGGAGAGACGGTCATAAAACCCAGATCTAAATCCTAATATCATTCCCTGTTTTTTTTTTATTTATGATTTTACTCATTTTACTTTTCGGTTTCGGTGGATGATTTTGAAAAAAAAATAGAATACCGCACAAGAGTCCTAACTGCCGGGAACTAGTAGGACTATGTCATTCCCAATTGAGGTTTATTGTGAGGCTGAAGAGAGTGGAAGAGGAAGGAGATGAGGAAAGGGACGGTCGGAAAGTACCTCGATACTCAGATCTAATCACCAAATCCAGCTAAAGCCATTTCAAGTACCGTTTCGATTCAGAATGGTAATCTCTCACTAGGGTTATTTATTTAAATCACATGGGAGATTATATTTTGAATAATAAACAAAAATAGACGTATTTCTGCATGCCGGGATTCGAATCACCGACCTCTAAATTTGTATCCGAGGAACTTAACTGCTCGGCCACGGAGGTCGTCTAATATTGATTTTATATTCTTTTTATTTCCTTGAAAACGCTCATCAATATTAGCTCAAATCATGTTTTTCGAAAACCTTCTTGTGTTTGACCAAAAACAAAAAAACAGTATCCACGATATGGCTATAATATCAAATAGAAAACACTACGCATATACTAGAGATTATCACGATTTTTATTATTATTATTAATCGGGAACATTTTTCGACTTAACATTATCGACAATAAAATTTCAATATTCTCTTTTGTCATTTTTCCGGATAAGCCATTGACGCGGAACGAACGAACTTAAAAATCTAGTACGTTAAAATTAACGTTTTTAAGCAAATGCTTTACGAAATATATTTGCGAACGCTCCAGTTATTTAAAATGAACATTATGCTGATTAAATTATTCCAACCGAAAGCTTCCATTAAAAAACCTTTCAAACAGGTCTGAGAATCTTTATTAAATTTTCGCAAATTAAATATGTTTACGTCTCAAATTTAAATAATATTCCAAATCAAGTCATATTTTATTCTCAAAAAAAAAAAAATTGGCTGCAAACTTTGTACATTTCTAATAGCACATCGACTGTTTCAAAGGAAAGTGGTTTAAGTTACAAATTGCTTATTTTAAGAAGATTGAAAGCGGTTAAGAAAAAAATGTTTTACATAATTAAAACAGTTTATATTGAACATTCTAAGATCTTGTCATCGTCATCGTCATCGTCATCGTCATCGTCATCGTCATCGTCATCGTCATCGTCATCGTCATCGTCATCGTCATCGTCATCGTCATCGTCATCGTCATCGTCATCGTCATCGTCATCGTCATCGTCATCGTCATCGTCATCGTCATCGTCATCGTCATCGTCATCGTCATCGCCAGCATCATCATGCCTCCACTTCTGCGGGTTTCCCGATGTCTCCCTACAGTTCCTGTCCGCTCCGCCCCGGCCTAGGGTTAGGTATCTTGACACTCTTTTATCAGGCAGGTTTATTACAAATAAGCTGTTTTGACTGGCAGTCATCTTCTCTTGTGCTAAATACTCAAGATTATTAAGATGTTAATTTTGTTCCATGGGATTTATTTAATACTTAAAATAAAGCTAAGATATATTAATCTTAATTCGCCATTGGCAAAAATATTATTGTTTTTATTTGAGAAACATATTTGAATAAAGCGTAGTAAAAAAAAAATTGTATTCGAAAAAGGTCATAAATATGTTAATTTTTGGCCATTATTCTCCTTTAACCTTTTACTTCAGCAATTATGTATTTTTCTTAATAACTGAGATGGTACAATAAAAACAATCTTTGTGTAAACGCGTGAATTGAAATGGGCTCGCCCAAAGATGTCAATCGAAACGGAGGAAAAACGATGCTAAGATATATTAGTCTTAATTCTCTACCCAAAAATATGATTCTTTTATTTGAGAAACATATTTGAATAAACGATAAAAAAATATTGTTCATATATTGATACGATTTAATTTTTGGCCACTATTCTGCTACATGTGTAATTACCTAAATGCGTAACTAAACCCTTCAACATTCATACGAGTTTTATTTTCATAAAAACAATCTTTGTATTTTTTAATTTATATAAATAAATAAAAATATTGAAGAATTAAACACGAGCACTATATAATTGGAAATTTCCATCATGACAATTTACTCTAAAAATATTACTTGGCAAATATTAATATAACTTGTCTAGATTCATTAAAGTAACTTGCGAATACGTTGGACGAAGGTTAATATAAATTATAAATGTTTCGTATTCGCAGAAGGGCAAAGTGGAGGGTGCAAAACCATGCCAGCAGTTTATTAGAATAAATATAATACATGCGCCCTTGAGGTGATATTTTTTTAAAATGATGCTATATAATTTACCACCATAAACAAAAAATACAAAGAAATCACCAGACGACACTAGTTACTAATTGTTACCCATAATTTTTCACGGGATATATCTTAATTTGCCAAAATTTTTTTTGCATTATAGACACATTTCAAATACAGAATAATATTTTGCTTAAATATATTAAAGGTATTTAATTTATTATCTAGGTAGGGATTTGAAAACATTCTATTTTAATTTGAAAATTTATTGAACACATCATATCGTCGCTGAAAGGCAAAAGGGCGTAAGCGACACTTTAATAAAAAATGAGTTGAATATGAAGTTTTGATCAGTTATTTTTTACTGTATCGAATGTTTTGACTCTTGTTTGATTCTGAAGACTTTTGTGGACCTTCAACCGACTAAAATATATTTATCATTTGGGAGAAGGCTTGTCTTAAGCGACATAAACTTGGGTTTTTTTTTTAGCTTTTTGTCCCTTCAGGTAACTAAATGAGAGTATTGAGTTTCCTGAGTGAACTTTTTCTTTCAAAATCCAAACAGGTACTAAAGACTTATTTTTTTTTTATTATAAAGGGAAAAATACTTTTAAGTGCTCTAGTGTAAACAACCCGAAATGGCGCTTCAGTGATTTTTACCTTTCCGGCGACGATATATATATGCTCTGAATAACCAGGTACTTCCCAACCTTACTCTTCCTCTTATCTTTCCCCTCCCCACTACATTGAGAATAACAACATACCCTAATTGGGGATGCCATAGTCCCACTAGCTCCAGCCGGTTAGAGCAGTGTGGACTCTGATTCTTTAAGCCACTGATTTCAATAACCAGCACATATTATACTAAAGAAAATAAAACATGAGATAGAGAAGAAAGCCGTAAGTCTTGTGAGAAATCAAGAATTTTTTGTTACTCCTCGCGTCCCCGAGGACAAATAAAACTTTTACAAACATTTCATATTTAAAACCTTTTTCTTCCCGAAAGCCTGGTTGGCCGCCCCTCGGGCCTCACGGATTTCCTATTGTAGGTTTTTTCGCGACCCCAACCCCCTGAAATTGTGACATAACTAGTGAGATATTTATTTATATCTTGGCAATTTCGGGAGATTCTTGGGAATGTCTTTAGAAGGTTCCTACAAACATCTCTTTCAGAATTCTCTTTAATGGCATTAAGGTATTAACAGTTTTTGTAGTGAAACGATTTATAACGGTATTTATAGTACCATTATAATACCTACGATATTTGACACTGATTTACGAAAACGTTTATTGGAAGGAAAAAAAATCTTGGTATGGATCCAACGTATAATACTACTCTCACATAATATATATAATCTACCTTTCTCTCTAGTTTTATATTGTAAGTGGCCGGAAAGGACTTTGCACTACATGTTATGATGGGGTAAAAAGCAAAAGCCACAATATTTTTCATTATAAATTATTTTTTGAAAAGTTGATAAAGCGTTTTACACACTTTTCTTTCATGAATACGTTGATACATTTAGAGATTATTGCTTCAAATTGTTCCTAGTTTAACGTGCACAAACATTTTGATACACAACAATTCTCCGTTTCTTTATAAAATTCATTCAAAAGTTGACAATGCTACAGAACCGCTTTTGTAGATTGCTGCCTTTCCTTAGAGGCCCTTCATATTTTAAATGATTTTATGTTTCGCCATTTCATGGACGGCATTTCTAAAAAAAAGCAGTACCCGAAATAAATAGAGTTGACATTTTCTATGTGACTTTTTATAAAATATTACCAACTTGTAGTAGAACGTTGTTAAAAATATTTATTATATAACTTTTTTTTATTTATTATTATTAAATTATGTTATTTATAATCTGATTTATAAATCCCCCAGACTATTTTGAAAACACACGCTTGTGTTCAAAACTACTGAAAAAAATGGCACATTTCAATGTTTTTTTTTTAAATATGAAACTTACGTCAATAATTTAAAAAAAGGATTATTATTATCAAGAAAAAAAAAAACTATAAATAAATAGTCTATTTGCTTTTAGCATTTACTTCCTGGATTTTCAAGGTCAAGGCATATTCTTTCAGCAAGGTCAATTCCGTCCTAAGCTATAGAACTTTGAAACAGTAAAAAAATAAAACAGGATGACATAACTATAGAGATGGTCGATATTCCTGTCCCGGTTAAAATGAACCGGTTCCTAACCTGTCACTAGAACCGTCAATATTATTTCTCCGAGAAACCGGTTCCAAATTATCGCAAATAAAAATATCGATATCCTTTGTCCGTTCCAGTTCTTTTCGTTTTCAAATCTCTACCGACTAGTACTTTTTTTAGCCAGGAACTTTTGTCGATTTGCTAGTACTTTTCGAAAAAACCTCCATCGTGGAACTTTTATGGCACCAGGAACCGGTTCCGAAAAGAATTGGATAAATAACCGGTTCCTCGCCGGTCACCGGTAACTGGAACCGCAGGTACACCCAATTCTGATATCAACCATCTCTACATAACTATACATTTTTTACATATTTTCTAAGCAAAATAAAAATATACTTGATAATAAAAAGGAATCATACCAAATAATCGGAAAAAAATATTTATGAAATTCCTTGTCAACCGGAAAAGGGTCCAATTCAAAACCAAAATCAATTTTGACTTATGATTGGTCGATCGCGTTGGGTTGAGAAGACTTTTAAACGTTTGAAGACGGGTCTTAAGGCCAGAATTTAAAAAAATATTTTCTCCACATACTTTACACTAAAAAAAATATTAGTCTGGAATTTCAATCTAGTTTTTGCAGCTAACAAAATAATTTTTCTAAGAAACAGTATGTTGTTTGTAAGATAAAATTATTCGAGATGAAAACCGAATAATTTAACATAATTTAAGTTGTGCCTGTGTTCTTGTAACACTTTTTTCAAAGACTGGGAACATAATGTAGTCGGTTTGAAATTTAAAAATTACCTAAACATTTAAAACAATTTGAAATGAGCTTGAATAATATCATGTAACCATCACCAGCGTTTACTAAATGGATTTACCGATAAGAGTATGTTGTGGGCTAAGATGAATTGAATAATGTAAATACGTTACTGAGACAACGCGCCTGGTCAACGAGACATATCTTCGAAACACGCTTCATCTCTTCCGCACATACATATTCTTTGAATGGCTATCCTTTTCATACGCGGGTGAAACATTTAGTGGTGTAACATTAGTGGTGCTACATTTTTCGTAAGATTTGTATGAATATGACGTGTCTTGTATTTTATGTCTATGGTTGTGGATGTTTCTGTGTGCTCAAAGTAAATTAAATAGATATACATAAAAACAATTTCTCTGGCCTTTTTGGGGCCTAGGAGTTGATAAATCTTACAGTGGCGGCTCGTGACTTTTTAGTATACTTGAGTGCTAAGATTGAAAAATACGACGTCATTGATGTTGTTGTAGCCGAAAATGATTTTTATTTTTTGTAAAAAAAATAAATTGTATGAAGTGTTTCAGAATTTTTCAGTTTTGGTGGTGCACTGCACGGTTTTCTGAAAAATCTTCATACATTAAATTGAAATGTGGAAAAAAAAATCGTTTTAGGCTACAATAACATCAATAATGAAGTTTTTTTCAATCTTAGCACTTTATAACACTAAAAAGCCACGAGCCGCCACTGAAATCTTATACAAGTTGAGGACATCAGTATCAAGTATTATTTTTGAAAGGAATATTGACTATTTTGAAGAATCAATTTCTTAAATGAATGCACACTAGTTTATTTCTGAATTTTCACAGGCAGTTTTATTAAATCTAAATTATTTTTGATTTTGACGTGGTTATCACTTCACCCCTAAATACATATTAATTAACAAGACGTCATCTGCCGGTGAATGTTAAATGTAAATTTGAAAGGCCGTGTGGATTTGTGTTAATAATGAATTAATCACACTGGCTCTTCCTCACAAATATTATTTATGAATAAAAGTTAAATTTCGAAGAAAGAAAAACTTTTTTAATGTGAGGATTAATATTTTTATTTTAAAATTTTGTTTTCATTTATGTGGGTTTCATTTTTTCTATGTATTGTAGGGGTGGACACCCGATGCCGAGGATATTGTCTGCGGTTGGATTCAACACTACCTTGCCTTGCCTGCAACACGACCTAAATGGTACTTCAACACCTTGGAAGAAATATACAAGTTGTGAATGTCTAAGTGTTTATTTCGCCGATGTCACCGATGCCTCGCAGTACTGTCACTCACTGAATGTAGTTATCTTAGAAGATGGTGTATTGCAAGGGCGGCTCATGACTTTTTAGTGTGCTAATATTGATAAATGGGACGTTTTTGATGTTGTAGTTGAAAATGATTTTTGTTTAATAAAATGAATAATGAATAATTTTTGTACAAAACCACGGATATTATTTTAATTTTTATGACCGACCGGTTTTGCTTAGTCTAAGCACCATCAAGGTTCAAATTTAAACTAAGAAGAAATAAAGAAAATAAGAATAATTTTTTGATGATTTTTCAGTTTTATCATACGTTCTGTTAGTGTCACAAATATATAAATACATAATTACCTTAACGGTCAGTAACGAAAAAAAAACATTATTTTGCTTTGTAATACAAGTAATGCTACAAAAGATTATCTGTTAACTCTATACGGGTATTTATTTATAGTTTTTGTGTTCAATTTGTAGACTCCATTTTAATTTTTATATACTTCAATTGAATTAAATTTAATATTATTTAATTATTGAGTTCTGCTATTTTAAGTTTTTTTATTTTTGTTTTTAGTGACAGCTGTTTAGGCGTTTAAGGCCATTGTCAAACTGTGGTTAGGCCACATGGAAACGACTTATTTATACGATTTTGAACAATAAAGAAAAACCTGCCGTTAAAATAAAATAAAATGGGGAAAACAGATTGTTAAGTTAAGTACCTCACAGAATAATTCAAAACAATTAGGTTTATATCGTAATTATCAATTTGGTTTTTACCGTAATTAGTAATCACATAAGAAACCAAAATCGTATAAATAAGTCGTTTTCATGTGGCCTAACCAGAGTTTGACAATGGCCTTAAACGCCGAAACAGCTGTCACTAAAAACAAAAATAAAAAAAACTTAAAAAGCAGAACTCTATTCGGGTAGTTAGGAAAATCTTTAAGGTCTAAGGTGAATGCAATTCTTAAACAGTAATCTTTTAAATTATTTATGAAATGCAAACTGGAATTTTAGGTAGTACTTTCGCTGGATTCAAACTGTTCTTTCCATTTATATTTGGTGTGTTTTTATTGAATTAAAAATATTACAATTTTTTTTTTTACTTACTGGAAACCTAAGACCTTTTCCTAACTAACCATAAAATAATTTGCTGATAAATCATTATGTAGTAGTATTATTGCTTGTGTTAAAATACTAAGAAGTGACGTATAGCACCATTTTTGAGTGATTAGACTAAACATCAAACACAAAATAACCTTATCGAATTGAAAATTATCTCAATAAGTAGTTTCGGATTACGAAGAACTTAACTTATGAGTGAATGTTTGTTAACTACTCCCAACCAGTGGCGGCTCGTGACTTTTTAGTGTGCTAGAGTGGTGAGATTGACAAAAAAAGTCATCATTGATGTTGTTGTAGCTGAAAACATTTTTTTTTTTTTCGAAATTTCAACATTTTGTATGAAGATTTTTCAGAAATCCGTGCAGTGCACCACCAAAACTGAAAAATCCTGAAAATCTTCATACGAAAAAATAAAATCTTGAAAAAAAAATAAAAATCATTTTCGGCTACAACGACACTAACAATGTCGTATTTTTCACTCTAGCACACTAAAAACTCACGAGCCGCCACTGCTCCCAACAGATTTTTCTTCATTGGGTAGATTTGACTTCTCCCATCACCGATTTCCCTTCTGTAGAAGAAAGGAGTGTGAAAAAAATATATGATGCGAAAGTGAATGGAAGAAGAAGTCGAGGACGCTCGAGAAAGACATGGCCTCAATCCTCGATTGACGGCCTCCATGGTCGAGTGGTAAGACGCTCGACTACAAATCTAAAGGTCGCGGGTTCAAACCCGACGTGCGCCAATTACTTTTATTTAATTAATATGTGTCATAACACATTTAATTCATGTAAAAATAATAAAAAGTATATTTGCGGCACGTTCCAGAGTGGTAGATACTCTAAGTATTGCCCTGGTGAAAGACCACCATTCAGAATCGAAACGTTGCTTGAAATGGCTTTAGCCGTGGTTGGTGACCAGATTTAAATAGCCAGGTACTTCCCAACCTTCCCCTTCCCCTCCCCACTACCTTCAGCCTAACAAAATATCCTATTTGGGAATGCCATAGTCTCACTGGCTCTAGACGGTTGGGAGCAGTTAAGACTCTTGTGCGGTATTCACGTAAAAAAAAAAGTAAATCAAATACTTGAATCGGGTCATGTGAAGAGTCAGAATAACAAAAGAGTATGTATGAGACGATCTATGAATGACAATGAAGCAAGGAGTGTCTGCCAAGACAGAGTTATATGGCGGTCCGTCCTCTCTGCCTACCCCTGCGGAGAAACGGCGTGATGGTTAGTTAGTTAGTTTAGATGAAACCAGAAAGCGTTTTGTAATAATAATATTTCGATGATTTGTACAGGGCCGTTTTTGTGAAAAATCACCTCAAGGGCGCTAAAGGCATATGAAGATGTCAATCAACGCTAAGCAGATCATATAAACTTGCAATCACAAAAGGGGGGCACATTTTTACCCTTTACATGAATAGTTAACTGAATTCCATCGTATTTTATATCTTTATACATGTTTCATTAACCGTTGTTATATTACCATATAATATTTTGTGTGCGCCCTGTACATTCTTTACCCGTTGTATATAATTTATCCTTTGATGACAATGTTTTGGATAGCAATACGTTCTACGTACCTTTTACATCCACCGTTTTCATCGAACCATATTATTGTATTTTCTGATGTTGTTTCATCAGAAGTTCATTCTTACTTTATTCTGCCATTTTCATGCCTCAGGGGCATCGTATGTTTATATTCCGGAAAATAAATACCCGTACTCACTTTGAAATACATTGAAGAGGCAAATAAAATTTTCGATGTTATCACGTACAGTGGGTAGTTTGTGACTTTTTTGCAAGATAGAAGCAGAAAAAAGCGTTTTGTTTATTTTGATGAAATCGATTTCTTTTTCTCCGCGAAGTCTGTTTAATATTAACATATTTTCAAGTTTTAACCCGTAAGCTGCTCAAATAATGCTGTCATACTGCCGCCGCTGTGCTGGATTAATTTACAGAACAATATTTCTATCAAAAATACGTATTTTTACATACTTTTTTTCGATGAAACTCCCGTAAGTCGTCTGATTATCGATTATTGATGTTGCTGAGACACAATTCACTTCACATTTTTAAGTTTTTATAATGTAGCCGGGCGTCTACAAGAAACGACAATGCATGCGATCCGCAGCTTACGGGTTTTAAGAGAGCGTTACCAGAAATTCGTTGTGTATAATACCTACACGGTACGTATGTAGTCTCACGGCTCGACTACTGTAACGGTATTTACGCCAGCCTTCCTAAATACCAAACTAATACACTCCAATCAGTTTTTAATGCTGCAGCAAGGCTTATCTCCGGGGTATCTAAATATTCGCATATTTCAGAGCACCTTCGGAACCTTCACTGGCTCAAGTGCACTGAAAGAATCCAGTACAAGTTGTGCTGGATGGTGTTTAAATCCCTTAACGAAATGGCTCCACTGTACATCACCGAACTATGCGTTCCAAAAAATATTCTTCTAAAGCAGTCGACTCTTAGATCGGCAACGTCATCGGCTATCGGAAGGCTTATAGAACCTAAACGCAATCCAAATACTAAGTTTGGAGATCGCGTTTCGGAGTTTCGGGGCCGAAGGCTTGGAATGAACTCCCTCCGGAACTAAGATGTATAACGAGCCCAACAGAATTTCGGTCCAAACTGAAAACTAACCTTTTCAGACTCTCATATCCTTAAATTCATTAAAAGAATCTCAACATAATCTGTCTCTCGACGAATCACCTTTAGATATGCAAATTTTAACCAAATCCTGTACTGTATGACAAATTCAGAAAGTCCATTCTTTTAGTTTCGCTCCCATGCCCTAAATCGGAAAAAAAAAAAAAAAAATATATATATATATATATATATATATATATATATATATATAAATATATATAAATATATATATATATATATTTATATATATATATATATATATAAATATATTAATTAAATAATAATCATAATTTTAAGTTCACAATTGTGTCTATCTGATGGGACCTGCCAGGTAAGTATGTTCCTGTATATTTTCTTATTTAAGCTAGGAATTAGTATGTAACGATAGATAGTAAGATCTGTACAGCGCCCTTGAGGTGATTTATCACAAAAAACGGCGCTATACAAATCGTCCAAATATTATTATTATTATCATTACACTATAGGACCATAGTTTAATTTTTATATTTTTCATTTAGTAATGTGAGGTACAGTTTCAACAGCAGTAACCTTTTCAAACCGCGGGGATAAATAATATGAGAGGCCCCGAGGCGTTCGCTAGTGGCGTAATTTTTTAGGCTGATTCACATATCACAGTTGTCTTTGCAATTAAAGTTTAGTCCGTGGGTTAAATTTTACAATTCAGTGTGTGAATTAGTGCAAAGACACGCCACTTATATTTAGTAGGTATGCTCTACCCGGAGTGCGGTACTCCAATTTATTGCGCTTGTATAAAACTGGGCCTGTCCGCACTACACGAAGAATTCCGCGAATACTATACCTCATATGGCGTATGGAACATTTCGGTTGGTTCTTAGTACTAACATAATTTTTCAAAATAATAATACTTGGATAATTTATATATTGCTGTGAAATATCACCTCAACGATGCAAGTGCAAGGCTAAAAGAAGATGCCTGAAATTAGCATGAAAAAACCTAAAATACCCCACTTATATTTAAATATGACACTATCGAAATAATTAAAATCATAGCTAGAATAACCACACAAAAGCCAAAAACTCGATTTAAGTAGAACTTATCGTTAATTATTGATATTTACATATATTGCGGGCTGTGAAAAAGTATCGGACTTTTTGTATGGCAGTAGATCGAGAATTTGCTTACTAGAGCATGAAATAATATTATAAAAATAAATTTAGATACAAACGGGGTAACCTAGATATGAAAATTAAGGAAATTCTGTTATGCTATTAATTTGACTGAATTTTCTAATTTCGTGACACAGTTGGGGTAAAATTTAAATATTCGTTATTAAATAATATTTAGACAGATATTGATATGGTAATTGAAGGCTATGTTCCTAGAAACTCGTTCCACGAATAAATTTACCAGTAAAGTCCGTTTAATTCTAGTGGAAAATGGCTGGAAACGTATTTCTTGATTAAATTGATTTCTCTCCTTATTGAATTACTTCCGAGTTAGGAGCTAAGTCTAGGCTGCTAGAAACAAGTCTTTAGTGGGAGTGAATTAAACTGTATTTAGAGCTGTAATTAGGAAGTCGAGTAATGCGGGAAGTTAAAACTACCTACCCATGGTGTAATCATGATGTGGCTTCAAGTGTTTTCTATAACGTTCGTTAGTAGGTGTTGAATTGATGTACGAAGACCAGGAGCTTAGAAATTGAAGTTGCAGAACTTAAATAAAACAGTCCGTTACTAATGAGAAGAAACTCATCTAGTAATTAATACGTTTGAGCAATTAATGTTTTATATATAAAGTACGAACACACCAAATTTATACTTTGTAAAATAATCTTATCATTAGTAATTATACTTCTTTCTTCATATTATTTTGAAGAAAGACAAACATTACTGAGTTAAGAATAATGCTAAGAACCTGATAGACGTAGACAACAGTAAACCTGTATTAAAACAATATCAAAAACATTCGAACAATGAGAAACACACAAAGACTCGGATCCAATTTCTAGTGTTAAGTGACGCAAAGAGAATCCGAAGCTAATGACGTCACATAGTTGTCGAAGTCTTCTAGACGGCATTCTAAAGACGCCAAAGCCAGCCGGAGCGAATAGATCTGTTGTTGTTTTTTTTTAAATTAAAAATATCATTTTTTGACTTGCACAAATAACCATATCCAATAAAACTTACTTGACGGCCTCCATGGTCGAGTTGTAAGACGCTCGACTACGAATCCAAAGATCGCGGGTTCAAACCCGGCGTGCGCAAAATAACTTTTATTTAATTAATATGTGTCATAATACATTAAATTCATATAATATAACAAATATTTGCAGTGCGTTTCAGAGTGATAGATACTCTAAGTATCGCCCTGGTGAAAGAACACCATTCAGAATCGAAACGTTGCTTGATTGAAATGGCTTTAGCCGCTTGTGACCCGATCTGAATAGCCAGGTACTTCCCGACCTTTCTCTTCCCCATATTCTTCCCCTCCCCAATACCTTCAGCCTCACAACATACCCAAATTGAGGATGCCATAGTCTCACTGGCTGTAAAAGGTTGGAAGCAGATGAGAATCTTGTCCGGTATTCACTATATATATATTTTAAACGTAGGTATATTTAGAATCGAAGTTTGTTGTGCTAAAGTGATTCTCACAGGAATATGTAGATATTATACAGAACAAGAAAAAGTCCACATTTGTATCATTTATCGTGCTCTTGAAATCTACAACGACTTAACCTAGATATAAACAAGATGTTTATATCTAGGTTACGCGTGTAACAGCATTTTCAGTTCGATGCTTAAGGAATTCAATAGACCCTAAAAACCCTTTAAAGGGTAGCTGATATCTTCTTGGGAATAGAAATTGGTGCTTTTTATGTACTAGTCAATGAACCATATGTACCATAACTCCATATATGTTGTCCATTCCTCGAGAACCTATTGTGGGTTCGGCAAATTGAACTTTAGTAAATTTTGTTTGGGCTTTTTCATGTATCTTTGAATTCGTATCAGGGGGGTCATCCTATTTATTTATTATATTGTTACGTTAAGTATAACATAGTTGAACGGTTAAAGAGGTTTTTTTATAACTTCTACGCATTGGCGGTTCGTTCCTTTTTTAATGTTAGAGGGTAAATATACAATAAAATTATATTGTTATAGCCATTATTATCATTGATTTCAATAGTAGAAACAATTTCACAGAGATTGAAAGAGAATGAAATGGACGGATATTAAAAATAATTGGTTAAATTATGCATATCAAAATGTAGCGTAAAGCTAAAAGATGATTTTGATTAAAATCATCATTTCTAGGCTTTGCAAAAAGTCAATGATCCTCCGTAAATAAAAATGGAAAATTCTATCTATGTTTGCGTTTGTCTTTGAACAGAACATCGCTTACGAATATAAATATGGATGGCAGTATCCGAAAAATAATAATTGAAACAAATATTGATAGTTTTTAAGAAATATGACATTAAACGGTTTTAAAATGATTTTGGGTAGCACAGTTTATTTGATGCATTCCCCACGGATAGGAGTGAGGTCACGAGTTCGAGTCACGGTCGCGATTCCATATTTTATTTACTTTACCTTTTACTATTTCCTATTTTATTAATATTGTTCTAGTAATTAATATCAAAATGAAACGAAAAACTTTAATAAGTTAATTTAAAATTTAGTTTTTTCAAATTACATATTATATTTTCACAGGCTTTCATTCAATTTTATTAAGATTATTTACTATTTTTATGAATTTGCAATATTATTTTATTATTGCAATAGAAGTTTAAATATTTTTATTATTACTTGACTTTGCTTAAGTTGAGTTAATATCTTGCTGTTATTGGAGGAGCATGAAAATAATCGTAAGTGGTAAGTTATAATGATGAAAAGAGTAATTAATGACTTAACCAAAAATAAAACAACAAAATAAGTTATTAACTTTATTTATATTAATTAACGATTTAAAAAAAAACAAGTGTTGCTATTTGTAGTTATTATTACCGACTGTCTGACTATTTATTATCTGGAATATTGATAGTTAGGAGCATTAAGCACCTATGTTCTAAATGGTAGAGAAAATTCAAAATATTTTTTTACGATTCCTCTACACGAGAGTTTAGTTTTTATCCATGGCTGTTTCCAACAGCATTTATCTCGGGAATGCTGGGTATCTGCAGCCTGAGTTCGAGGAGGCATATAGCATTACTGCTTTTAGTTCATAAACTCTTGAACGGTGTATTATTAGTACCTGACATCCTAGCTAAAATGGAATTCTATGTCCTTGATAATTTCACTCGAGGCCGCCAACACAGACTTCTGTTTCTTCCCAGGTGCAGAACTAACTTACCAATGGTAATGCCCTTGGGTAAACCAACTAGGTTAATTAACTGCCTCACAGGAAATGTGGATATTTTTCACATGACCTACAACAAGTTTAAGCAAGAACTATCTATTCAGTTTTAACTATGTTCTGAACTTACTTTAAACTACTTTTCTGCTATTTTTACCAGAATTTAATTTATGTATTATTTTTATTACCATTTTTTATTATTTTCATCGCTTTTGCAATGTATTGATGTAAAACTGTTTTTGTAAAATAATAAATAAAATAATGTACACTGTTAAAAGCAAAATATAAGTATCGTGGAATACAACGTTTCCTTTGCATTATTCGTAATAGGAAGAGGTTCAACTTTGTATGATGAATGCTACAAACTTCAAACAACATAAAGAATACGACATGGAGACGAAAACAAGTCCTTTACCACTTTGTTTGTTAAGATCAAGAGAAACGTCGAATGCAGAAACGTTCTGTTTGTGAAGACGAAACCGCACTTCTGAATGCACACAGAGTTGAGAACCGAAAGTCGAAATTTGAGAAATATAACTACCTAGATACGTAACAAACTTGAGGTGGCTTGGAATACAATCATTAAGATGAAAATGATATTTTGTAACAGAGACCACAAATTGATTTGAGTAATAAATTGGTTTGTTGTTCGCATTAAAAAAATCAATATGGAGTGATTTTTAAACTTATTTTAAGAAATAAAATGTTTGGTTTTTATGTTTTATATCTTCTTGTGCGTGGCTTAGAACAAGTTTCTAAAACCACACACTAGAATATATAAATCCTAATAACAAACCATTTTTTTTCTTAAAATAAGTTTAAAATCACTCAATATAGGATATAAAATCACTCCATTGATACTGAAGAGATATACGTTTGTGGATTATCTGTTCAGTGGAGAAAAGATACAAGGGATATTTACTTTATTACCGATTTCAATTTAAATCACATCCATATTTTCTGGAATATGTGTATTTTAATTAAGTGAGTTTGAGTTTCTTGAAATATCATATTTAGAGCCACGATGGTGTTTGACCTGCTAAAACGAAATAAATGAGACGATGGTTTTATTTAAAGAAAACCATAAGAAAAACTAAAATTATAAGCGGTAATGACCACCACAACACGGAGATGTGCCTAGTCTGGCGGAGAAGAAGAAAAAAAACACCTGTAATTTCTTAATTGAATAAAAAAAAAAAAAAATTTTGACAAAAAAAATCATAATTAAATTCCATGATAAATAAATAAATTCATTAATAAATCGAATAATCCAGGAAGAAAGAGTTAAGAATATCCTGCACATAATGGAAAGACGAGCTAAATGAATTTTTTCGACAATGTTGTTGGATAAAGTGTATAAAATCCCGTCACCCCGGGAGATAAATGCAGTTGTTGGGAGAGAAAAATATTAATAACTTTGGAAAATGTAAGAGAAATAAAGGTTTTTTTTTAATTCACTCATGGTGCCAATTCACTACCAGAAACGCCTTGATGGGAATAAGGCCAGATACCTGGGAAAACACGTTGTAAAACCGGGAGATATAAAATACTAATGAAAACCATGGGTTGCTTTATTGGAACTGTCCTACTGTAGAGGGAATAATGTTGAATGGCATGTAAGGTACGGAAGCGTTCTAAAACATGACAAGTAGCTACTGAGCGCATTGACATTCAAATAGAGTGTCGTGAAAGACGATATTCCTGAAGTATTATACTTAACCCTTAAAAACTGAAGAAAACTGGCTTCAAATGGAGCTTTCCCATATACATTCAATTAGTCAAACTAATGCATTAGCTTTTTTCAATGAGTGCACATTCTTTTATCTCTATTGAGAAAACGTTTTATATTCGAAACAAAGAGTCCTAGAAAAAAATGCTGCATTGCAATCGTATACAAAAGCGGCAATCGACTATTTATAGAGAAATGTCAGCAATGGCAACAGCTGAATAACTACATTCTTTCTTGAATACTAAAGGGGACTTGAAAATCGCCAATAAACAATTCCACGAAGTACCTGCTCAATAAGCATTCCAGTTATTTTCAAATGGAATACAAGTGCAGCGCTTTTGAGAGGAGAACAATTTAGCAATGAGTGTTTCTTTTTAAATTGCAGTAAAGTAAATAACAAGACAACATACACGTTAAGTAAAAATGTTGAGTTAAGAAGATTATAGTGACATAACGTAACATTGGGTAGCATAAGGTTGCATAAGGAAACATAAGAAAACAAAAAGTATTATATTGAAATAAAAAAGGTAACATCATAGAATGTAAGCGAACGTCAGGTAATACGAAGTCAATTAAGGTAACATTTGGTAAAGTAGGACAACACGAAGCAATAAGGTTACAATATATTATATTAGGTAAGGTAAGAGAAGGTAAGATAAGGTAATATATGAAAGTATAAGGTAACATAAAGTAACATAAGGTAACATAAGGTAAGGTAATGTAACCTAAGGTAACATAAGGTGACATAAGGTAATATGACGTAAATATAATGTAACATAGGGTAACCTAAGGTAATATAAGGTGACATTAGGTAACATAAGATATCATTAAGTAACATAAGGAATCACAAGGAAACAAGGTAACATAAGGTAACATAAGATACAATAATGTACCGAAATGTACTATAAGGTAACATAAGGTACCATAAGGTAACATAAGGTAATTTAAGGTAATATGAGGTAATATGGGGTAATATAAGGTAACATAAGGTAACCTGAGGTAGCATAGGGTGACATTAGGTGACATGAGGCAATATAAGGTAACATAAGATACCATAAGGTACCATAAAGTATTATAAGGTAACATAAGGTAACAACAATCAACAAAAGGCAAAAAAACAACTTTCCCTTGAAGTTGGGATTGAAAGAGGTTACCGGAGCCTTTTAAATAATGTGTGGATGATGTACAGTGGTTGGCTAGAATTTTAATGGCCCTCTCTCCACACGAGAGACCATTACCAAAGCAAGCCAATTAGTATTTAGTACCTTTTCTGAAGGATAATCAATATCATAAAATTACAACCATCGAACAAACTTTATAAAAAGATTTATTATTCATTTTTTATAATGTTCCACCTCCAAGCCAAGGTAGTAATATTTTAATCATGAAATTTATCGTTTACGGTTGCAGAAATTAAAATGAAAATCTTATTTAAGCCATTAAAATCACGTCCTTCGAGTCCTTAGATTTCTGAGCTAAGTATATATTTTACCGAATGAAGAGGAGCTTAAATAATTACTCACATTTTTTTTAGCTCTAACTTTTTGCTGAGGTTAATAAAATTTTCAGCAAAAAAAATACTTGTCTGAATATCAATAAAATGGTATTGAGATTCTTTATTAATTCATGAATTATGTTCGTATTCCGTTAAGTAGAAAATAATACGGAGAGTAAGATGTTTGAAAACAAAGATATTTTTTTTTAGATTTGGTAGGTACGAATACTTGCATTTTTTTTAAGACCGTGAAAATTGTTCTACGTCTGAGATATGAATTCAAAATTATGGAAAACTGAATAGTCAATGCCGAAGTGATTACTTTAATTTTAAATAACGTATGGAAGACAAATATAACAGACGTTATCGTCACTATCTTCAAACTCGCTACTATGAACTACGGTGGGCACGTAGTACAGGTTAATTAATGACCTTTAAAATTTCAATTTTGATCTCTCATCAGAACCTTAGCACAGCATCCCAAGAGATGATGTACTAGCTCGAGAATGTGTTAAAGATTCCTTAAATTCACGTAAGCGTGTGTGGGTGTGTATCATAATTTCCCTCTGAATAGAAACATAAAAATAAATATCCTTCAAGTATGAACTTCCTACGTAATGAACCGTTTAATGTCAGTCGTATGATTTTCTTGGCTATAAATAACACCACAAGAAAAGGTAGGAAATAAATTGTTAAAATACCTTTTCCGTTACGTTTTCTTTCTTTTTCCGTTTTTTTTTATTCAAATACACATTTTTATTTAAGATTTTAGAGAGAACTTAAACAAAAAAATATTTTCAAACAAATTTGAATGTGGTCCTTACTTTAAGCCGAAATGTCCAAATAGATTGGTATGAAGTCATATTAAAAAGTAAACAGTTAAATAAAGTTTTTTTGCGTATTATAATAGTTATTGTTTATTACAGCAACCTTAGAGTAATTTTTGTAAGGTCCATCAATATATCAACTCCAAGTCGGTCACGCCCACAGAAGAAAAAAAATCACTACTACATATTATCGCTGTGGCTGAAAACCAACCCGTATCCTCTTGATATTTCCCGACCTTCATCTTCCCCATTTTATTCCCCTCCCACTTCCTTCAGCTTGACGACATTGCCTGAATAAGGTATAAAAGCCCCACTGGCTTCAGTTGGTTTAAATTCTTGTGCAGTATTAAAATGTAAAACAATAGAAAGTCAAAATGCGTAGACTAGTTCTATACAGAGTTCGTTATTATTTTATTTCACAAGGTTGATTTTTATAAAATTTTACGAGAACAATATACGTAAATTAAATCATACTGTTTTTGGATTTATTAATTAATTAACGTTTTCGATTAATTAATTGGATCATATTTATGAAGGCTGAAATATTTATTTTTCACCCTCAAAGTTTCGAAAAACAAAAAGTTATGGCTTTAAAACACAATTTTATGAATGATCCATGTTTTTAATAATTTTTTCTTAATTTTTTGTCGGAATGGAACTTTTTTAAAAGGTGTCAACATATCCCTCTGGATGGCGTTTTGCAGAAATGAGACCTAATATCTTCCATTAATATTTTGTACATGTATTATTTCTAATTTACGTTTATTTTTCTTTATTATTATTATTGTGTGTATTACAACTTTAATTTTATTTTTATAATTACTATGTATTATTATCAATTATGAAAGGTATTGCATTGCGCTACTCCTGCATACCTTCTGGAATAAAACTTTAATATATTATTTCTATGAATTGTGACAGCATACCAATTAAGATAAATTTATGTTAAATAAAACATATTTTTGAAATGTTATAAATAAATATGGAGTTTTTTTCTAGTCAACGAACAATTGGACACATTAAACATCGTCATCAGAACGGTAACTAATTGTCCTACTTTAAAGGTCTCTCAAAACTATTCTTCTCCGTCAAATATTTTTTGAAACCTTACCTAACTTCACCTAACCTAACTAAGGTTGATGTGTTTTAAACTTCATCACATTACATTACATAATCACCGAGTCGGCGAACAGAGCCTTTTGATGTTAAAAAAAATTGAACGGTCCCCGTTTAGCACCGATTCAACTGTTGATTAAATTGTGATCAGTTATCAAGCATATCGCTCATGTTGTTATGATTATAAGATGATCATAAGTTAAAACAGGCCGAGAATCGGCGTGAAAAGGGAACCGTTCAAATATCATATATTCAAATAGGTGCTGATCGTCGATTGGTCATCCAATGTGTTAGAGTTTAAAATAGCCCAATCAAAGCTATGGTCTAGAAGCCTATGTTCATATCTAGAATTCAGAAATCATTTAAATAAAAAACAAAATTTAATACCACAGTTCGAATTTAAAGAAAAATTGTGAAAATGCTTAAGAATTTTCATTGCTATGCCTTATGTTATGAAATGTTTTTTTTTTCTGTTTTGAAACGAGTAAGGAAAATCTGGAGTTTTTAATAGTTCAATTAGAAAAGTTTTCCGAAATGATAAATGTTTATCTCTCGTTCCGTAATGCCCCATTAGAAGCCGTGTTGTTTTATCAAAACATAGCGTGTTCTAGTATTCACATTCATACCCATAATCATATTCCCAACAGGTACTCGTACCACATAACGGTAAATCTGTTCCTTATCGCTATGTGTTTTTTATTTACAGGTGCTGAGGGAACATGCTTGGAGGAGAAATAAGTTCAGGATCGAAATGGAAAAGTCACGAAAGAAAAGTGACATAAATTAAAGTGATGCGCGATTTTTTTGATTTTTTTATTTTATTATTTCTTAACTTCATGTTTATTTACAAAAAAGTACATACATTGTCCTCCACGCTAGGAGTTCACCTGTGATGTGGAGGACATTTTTCGAATTGCATGTTAAAACAATTTAAAATATAAAAGAAAATCTAAAAGAAAATAATTAGATAAAACAAGATAAAATAAAAATAAAACAATTTAAAATATAAAAGAAAATACAAAAAAGAAAAAAATAAATAAAATAAAACAAGATAAAAATAAAATAAAATAAAATAAAGCCACTTTAAGACAAAAAATTACAAATAAATAAATTTCCTAGTAGCACTATTATTATAATAGTGTATAATTAAAAATTAGGAGGATTTTAACCAGTTCCAAACATGTTTATTGTATTGTGCAAGTGTAGATGTTTTGATTTGTGTAGGAAGAGAATTATAAAGTTTAATAGCCTGGTATCTGTAATGCTTTTGTCCGAAGGATGTGTATGTTTTAGGTATTTGTAGTTGATGTGCATGTCTTGATCTAGTGTTGCGAGTATTTTGTGAGGTGACAAACGTATTTATATTTTTGTAAAGGAAAGTTAGTATATGTTTAGAAAATATTTTTTGTATGGTAAGCACTGGAAATTTTTGGAATATGATTGAGGTCGGTGTTTGTATCGGTACTTTAAGTATTACTTTTATTAAGGTTTTCTGGGCTTTATACAGAGTTTTAATAAAACTTTTATTTGCACAGCCCCAAGCAATAATGCCGTATTCCATAATGGATTGGGCTAGTGCAAGGTATATGTTTTTTATATCGTAGATGCTTAGAATATTTCTTAGGTTTTTGAAAAAGTGGATTAATCGGTTTAATTTTGCTTTTGCAGAATTAATTTGTCTATCCCATTTCATGTATTGGTCAAAGTGTACGCCGAGATATTTAATGGTTTCCGTGTGTGTTATTTGGGGACAGTTGCATAGGGAGTGTGCTGGGTGACAGTTATGTATTTTTAGGTTAATGCATTGGGAGGGTTGGCCTCTCGAGTCAATGCTGAAAGTTATGAATTTAGTTTTTGGGATATTAAGAGTTAAAAAATTTGAGTCGAGCCATTTTTTGGTGATTCTAAGACCGAGCTCTGCTTTTTTGCTTAGTGTATTCCAGTCTGTAGCTTTAAAGAGTAACACAGTGTCATCAGCAAAACTTCTAATTTCAATGGATTTAATTGGATTGAAAAATTTAAATCATGTTCTTTGGTTCGAAAAATTGATCGCCTTGAATTATTATAAATTATTTTATGCAATACTACGAGCAAAACGAATCTTTGTCCTATGTTTAAAGCAGATTTTTTATTGTAATTTTGTTTACGTCAGTCAATTTATGAAATTTTCTTAAATTTTTTTAACATTTCATAATCAAACTTTTTAAAGTGAAATGAGGAAGAAGAAAACCGATTCTCCGAACGTAAGTTCGAAAAAAAAACACTTATACCCATGCAATTAAAAAAAATCATGAACACATTAAATGAAAAGATAGCGAAATTGACGAAAACATCATATTGTAAAACACAAGTGATTTATCACAAAATTGTAGTAAGTAAGGTATGACGAAAGTTGTGAATCCGACATTCTGGAGGTTAATCGTGTTCAGTGTGCAGATATGAATGACCAAGATACTTCCCAGCATTCCTCCTCATTGTCGTCTCTTTTCTCTTCCCTATTATATTATAATCACATACTTTCTCAAAAGTGGGAAATTTACTTCATAGTCTTGCTGGGTCAGAGTAGTTTGAATCTTGAAGGATAGTAACGGGCATTATATTTAGATTTCCAATCTAACCCTGGAGAGGTGGGGAAGGCTTCAGAATAGGAGGAAAATGAGAATGGAGAGAATAAAAGAGATGACAGAAATTTGAGGTATAATGTATGGAAATGTTTGAGAAAGAATTTTTTAGTGTAAGGTTTTATAAGAAGCACTACAACCATAAAAAAACAAAAAGAGATCTTAACCTTGAAGCATAAAATCTGTCTCACTAAAAAACTTTCAAACATTGAGCCCCGGCGTCATGAAATTTGCACCTTTAGCCTCAGCATCCAAAATGGCTTTGAACGTCACTTTGTAGCATTCTAATACAAGCAATACTACAAATGGTTTATCTGTAAATTCTACATGGGTATTGAGACAATGGCTTAAGTTTCCAATGAACAAAGTTTTAAGCTGTGATTTTTTAAATTCTACCAAAAACATATCAAATGTTTGTAAAAGGTGCAGTTTGAAAACCAGCGAAGGCATTTTCAAACGTTTTACATAAAATTCCAGTATGTATTTTATTTAGAATTCAAAAGATTACAGTAAGAAATTTTATTTTGTGAAAACCTTAGAAATTTTTCTAACAGCCTGTGAAGAATTGACAGATAAATCATTTTGCAGTACCTACTGCTTGTATTAGAAAGCCAAAATGTGTGTATTTTATTGTACTGTTTTAAGTATGTTAATAAATATGTTTAAAATGTAACTGTCGGATGTTTGTTTCGTCGCAATGTTTATTACATATTTTAAATCGTTTTTTTTTTTTTAAATAATAAAATAAGAAAAAGCGACTTCCGGGTCCAGAGACAAGAAGCCTACCGCTTTGTTAAAATCGTCATCAACAATAAATTATGAAAAGTTACACTTAAATATTCAATTATTGTATGGAAGTCCGGGCAATAGAAATCCCATTTCTCAACGAAAACAAAAGTTATTAAAAAAGAGTGAAAAACATCTGTCAAAAATATTCCTGTCACTTTTGTCAAGTGCACGTATTTCCGTAAAATTCTTCAAATTATTTCACGCTAAATTCTACGTTGAATATTAAACCGGTGAAAAACCTCTCCTAGCTGGGGGTAAAGAACGCAGTGGCGGCGATAACTATCTTGCGAATGGGCTGCCTTCTCATTCAGCACGCCACTGGATGCGAGATGAATCTAGGAGTAGAATGAAAGATCTGTGTGCAGGTAGGGATGTGAAACCAGAATTAAAAAAAAAAAAAAATAATTTTTCAAACGAATTAAAAAAAAAATCTGAATAGGTTTATGAATAGTAAAAAAGGCTAATTTATGGACGGTAAAATGGATATTTCAAAAATTTTATGGCTTATTATTAAAAAAGACCCTGGAAACTGAAATCCCTGCCATGCAAAATTCACGGCGTCAGAGTTTTTAGTGCGATGGTCCTATTTATTTTCCACACAACAGAAATTCCCCCGGGTGTTAAATTAGTAGATGGTGTTTTTCCGGTAGTTTTGAAATTGTTAAACAACAAATCAATTAAATATTGGGCTATGAATGCTATTTATGGTGATATTGTAATGAAAATTAGCACAAAAAATTACATTTATTGATTTATTTTAAATAATCAGAAAGTGTTTGCAATACCTGTAATTCTTTTTTCAAATGAGATCATGGTTATTTTACAGCAGGCAACACGATCTAAGCTAAATTTTTAATAATAAAATAAAACAATTCAAAGAAAGAAAAAAATGTAGACTTACGAAATCTTACATAAATCATTTCAGTTTCATATTTTAAATAGTCCCCTCAAAAAAATTAAAGACACCTACTAAAATAAAATAAGTGGAAGATGTTGCTTGTGCAATGATGTAGGACTTGTCCACTCAGCTACTAACCGGTCAGTCAATTATTGAAATATGAGATTTAACTTCAAAACTAAAAACAGTTAAATTATTGGGGAAATTCATTTTTTTAGGTTCAAATAAAATGGCAGAAGAATACCGAAAGAATGAGGTGATTTAGGACAGATAAGGAGACTTCGGACGAGTGACCTATTTTAAACGTAACAATAATTGACCGGTTCCATTGAATTTGACGTTCACTACGAATTAATTACGAGAGTTAGATAGCTGTCTGAAGTCACCCAAAAACCGATATGAATTTGAACAATATTCATAATTATGTCAAATAAAAATATGATTCAGATATCTTAAGGTTTTAACTTTTATCTCGGCTGGCTTTCCAGAAACTTGAAATTGTCCGAAGTCACCTCATTCTACAATGCTTAACCTCTCGTGTGCTGGAGGTGCCAATAGTCACCGGGCAGTCATTATCTTTTCAGGAGTTTTCATCCTTTGAAACCAGTTGTTTGCATATTTAAGTGAATCACAATCGCTTGTCAACAAAATTTCACATTGCGTTCAGATCGCTACAATCGAGTAATAAGTATTTGATGTTGGCTTACGTCAGTACAGATGAAAAAATCGTTTTTTAAAGTGGCACAACTGTTTGTATGTACAAGAAAATCTCGTGCAATTTTATTTGAAAGGAAATGTATTCAGCCAAACGAAAACACAATGAAACGACAAAAAAATCTTCACATTCCTCAACCCAACTTTTTTTAGTGACATGAGGGAGAAAAAACCAATTCTCCAAATATAAGTAGCTATTCCATAAAAAAACGGTTTTACCATTGACGCGCATTTTGAAAAAATACGTAAGAATGTTTTCTGAAAAGATAGCATAGTTGACAAAAACATCATTTTGAAACACAAGTGAGTTATTACGAAATTGCAGTTAGCAGGATACAACGAAAATTGTACTTTGCGGGAAGCCGGCATTCCAGAAGTTCAGGCGCGTTCTTCTTTGATGAAGTGACCCTATTTCACTACTGCGAAAAACAGCGCCCAGCTGGCTGAATGCTGAACCACAATGGTGCCACGTGATTTTTTTTAAATTTCACTGACGGGACAGATATTTTTACACGAGCCTCTGAAAATGCCCCGGTAGACGCGCCACTTGTACTGTTGAGATACTACAAACAGTATATAGGCATCATCTACCTTCATCGGATATTTCAAACATAATATTTGTATATTGGGAGTTACTTACATTTGTAAAATTTAATAAGAATTTCAAGCTGAATCTTTTTCTTTCTAAAAATACCAAATATGAATTTTCTCATGGAATATTGTAAAAACCGCAAAAAAAATCACATAAGATCAAATTTACTCCACAAAATAAACTCGCATTACTTTGGGCCTAAGAAGCCCAAGAAAAATAGAAACCTTTTTATTTTGAAGTAAAGTTTTCGGCCACTTTGTAAATGCGAAATTCCGATGGAAAATGTAACGACTTTCCAAAAAACGATTAAAAAATAATTAGTTATAAAAATAAAACAAATATTGATTTTGCGCATATATGGTGTACTACTTACGGGTAAGTTTACAAATAATAAATCTATCTTGAAAATTAATTAATTACCAACATTCTCTCAAAGCTCCGCACGTATCATGACAAAAGAGCTTAAAGGACACTTTGGTTAAAAATGAGTTAAACGTGCAGTTTTGACTAGTTTTTTTTTCTGCATCGAAAGCTCTGATTCTTGTTGACTCTCTAGCTTTTTGGTCGCTTCAGGTAACTCAGTGAGAGTATTAAGTTACCTGAGTTGTTTTTTTTTCCAAATCCAACCAGGTACTCAAGACTTAGGAATTTTATTGTAAAACAAAAAAAGCTTTAAAGTGGTCTGGTGTAAGTTTCCTAAAATGGCGTCTAGGCGTTTTTGCTTTTCCAAGTACAATATATACAGTCCGGGTCATTGTTAGATAGGGAAATCAATAACTGATATGGGTATATTGAGACGATAAACTCCTCAGGACAACTTACTACTTTAAATTGCACCGTTTTGCGGCTTAAAAATATTATGAAAACGTGTATAATTTATTTTTCTTATATTTAAGTTAGTCAGAAAATATTGTACAACAACGATTCTAGAATTCCGGAATACTGGAACAGTAGATACACTCAGTATCGCCCTGGTGAAAGACCACCATTCAGAATCGAAACGTGGATTGAAATAGCCAGGTACTTTTCGATCTCCCTCTTCCCCATCTTCTTCCGCTCCCCTATACTTTGAGCTTTACAACATACTTTGATTGGGGATGTTTTTATTCTACAGGCTCCACGGTTGGGATCTTGTGTGGCATTCACATTAAAAAACGTAAACTAAATACGTATTTAATAAAACCATATACTGCGTGCAAAGTACTAAAACATGAAAACTCATTCAAAGGGGTGAAACAGTTTACATTATGTATAAATCAATTTCCAGCCGAGTTAACTCGGAAATACAAACTAATAAACATTGCACAGCGACCAATGCAGCAATTGCCATCAGATTACAGCCCTGTTCCTGTTGTTCAATGTTCTGAAATGCACTAACACGTAACATGGCGACAAGCTTCTTACAAAACCTGTAGAAATACTGCTCACGTCTACAGAGAACATGTGTTTAGTATTCCTGGTTCATAAATCTTTAGTATCCAGATATTATACGAGGTATGTCTATAAACTGGTAAAAATATGTACATGACAATTTATGAATTTTACAATATTACATTTTTGCAATAATTTGTATTTAAAAATCTATTTATAAAAAGCGTTTATTTATAAAAACTTATACTCTTTTTTTCCTTTCAGGCTTTCAGGCATCTCATCTTACATTTTCAGACCTCTCTATATGAGGCAGTTCTTTTTTTGTGTGTGATAATCTTAATCTGTTTGCATAATAATAAATTGATAACTTTAACAGTGCCATTTTCGTGGAAAATCACCTCAAGGGCGCTAGTCGTATAATTATTTACACTTTGATCGAAAATAATTTTATCAACAAAATAATAGGTCGGGGGAAAAGCAATTTTCAATTAAGTATATCTCGTTCATTATTGGTCACATCGGATCATACGATACGGAGTTGAAAAGGTGTGAGTGTATACTACAAACCTTTCTTTGACAGTATTGCACTTGATCGGTTCAGTCGTGAACTATCTTGCGTCGAGTATGGAGGTCTCAAAGGAAGAAATTCGCCATATTTTACATTTTTACTACCTGAAAAGGAAAAACGCGTCGAAAGCGACAAAAAAATTGCGATGTATACAGGCCCGATACTCTTTCGGTTCGTGCTGTACAAAAGTGGTTCGAGCAATTTCGTTCTAGTGTAGTGGAGGTGAATGATGCACCACGCTCTGGCAGGCCTGTCGTCGAAAAAATCGATAAAATCATGGAAAATATCGAGATAGACCGTCATGTTAGCAGTAGTAGCATCGCCCAGGAGCCGAATATCGATCATAAAACTGTTTTGAACCATTGGCGGAAGGCTGGATTAAAAAAAGGTCGATGTTTAGGTGCCACACGAGCTGACGCAAAAAAAACCTCATGGCTAAATTTCCATCTGCGAATCGCCGCTGAATCGCAACAAAATCGACCCATTTCTGAAGCGGATGATGCTGATGAAAACTGATTTCTGAAGCTGACAGACTGGTGATGAAAAATGAGTCACTTACAATAATGTCAAGCGACAGAGATCGTGGTCGAAAGCCAACGAAGTGGCCCAGACCGTGGCCAAGCCAGTACTGACGGCCAGGAAGGTGTTGCTGTGTGTTTGGTGGAATTAGCAGGGAATACTCTAATATGAACTGCTCCCCTATGGCCAAATGCTCAATTCAGCTCTCTATTGTGAACAAATCGACCATTTGAAGCTGGCGATCGAACAGAAGCGGCCAGCATTGGTGAATAGGAGAGGAATCGTGTTTCATCAACACAACGTCAGGACGCACACATTTTCGATGACGCGCCAGAAGCTCCGGGAGTCCGGATGAGAAGTTCTTATGCATCCACCCTATAGTCCGGACCTGGCACCAAGTGACTACCACCTGTTCTTATGTCTATGGCCAACGCGCTTAATGGTACAAATTTGGCCTCAATAGAGGCCAATGAAAATTGGTTGTCCGAGTTTTTTGCCAATAGGGAAAAGGGCTTCTACGAAAGAGACATTATGAAGTTGAATTCTCGCTGGCAACAAGTTATCGAACAGAACGGTGAACATTTGACTTAAATCGGATGATTGGAACACTTTTTATAAAGCATTGAAATAAAGCGAAAAATACGAAATTAGTTTTTCCCCAACCTTTATTTGAGTAAACATTTTTATAAGACAACATAACAGGCATGTGAATCGCTATAACAATGTTATCCCACTCAACGAAAAATCCTTTTAAGAATGTTTTAGACTGATTTGAAAGAAAGATGTCGCCAATTTAAATACGACTTTTCAACTCCTAATCCCCAGACAGGTCAATGACATTAATTTTCTTTTCCAGTAAGAATTTCAAAATTAGCATTTTTTTATCAACTTAACCCGAAGTAGGGTAAAATTAACTTTACTCTTGGCACACAGACGCGCCCACAATAACCTACACTTTTATTATTTATTTTTTTTATTAATTGATTTTGATCCGCTACCTAAATAATAATAATAACGAGAACAACTCAATCCAAACTTTTATTTAGTTGTAACATTAACATCAGGACTGAGTCTTGCAGATACTCGCTTGTATCTAGATTGCATGTAGTTGGTAATACATACGCAGAGGTGGCTGGTGTATTTAACTGCACGGAAGATAGATACAAGAAGGCTATAACATCATACATCCTTATTCAATAATATTTTTTATGTATTTAAACACTATTTTTTATTACTCTACAACTCATTTTCATTCCCTATTTTGTTTGTGCCTATAACTTTCATTTTCTCTCGGGCGTATAAAATAAAATAAATATTCGATATACACAGCCAATGAATAATTGTTTAATTTTTTTATAGTCACATAATTGACGCCAGTATTTGAAACAGCATTATAAACATTTACGAGTATTGTGCTATATTAGTTTTAGATATAAACGAACCTATACATGTAATATTTATGTGATACAGTATACTATTTCGAAACTTCTATGAGTCAGTGGAACTAAGGTATCCATGGTTGAATAATTATGTGAGGCTGGAGGAAGAAAGGGAAGAAGACGAGAAGAGGAAGATTGAGAAATAAGTACTTGGCTAATTAGATCTGGTTACTACACAGCTGAGACCTCAGAGCAATAATATACAAGAGATAGCGCTGTAGAAAGAGCAGTCAGTTTATACGAGGTTTGCCGGACTCAAGTAGGGCTAGGGTATTTATAAATCCATTCAAAGCACATGTCGACATAATGTTTTTGTTTATTCGTGTAACCATTTTTTCACAGAATTGTTTAAAAAAATTAAAAAAAACGTGGAACCTAATAAACCGTTGAGTTATCTCAATTTATTTCGCGTATCATAACGTGTGGGCGGAGTTAATGGAGATGCGGGACACGAAGAACATTCTAACAATACTTTAAAGCGGTGTGCTAATTCGGGAAAATTTGATGTCTCTTTCTTTCTCATGGTGTACGACGTAAAAACCCGGAGAAAGTGATTTATCCCAAATCTGTATTGGTTGAGTAAAAAAGAATTAGCTCTCTCTTCATATACTGTTACTTTAAAGCTAAGACCATTTCAAGCAACGCCTGATTCTATATAGTAGTCCTCAGTGCGATTATTAGAGTGTCTTTCTGCACCGAGGTAAAAGAGTGTACCTTAAATACTCGTAAAATTAATAAATGCATTTTTGTCCCCGCCAGGTTTTCAACCTGCAACTTTTTCAAACGAATTCAAAATAAAAAATGTACCTGAAGAATCTAAGCTAATTTAATCACAAAAGATATTCTTTATTTATTTCTTCGAAACGAAAGGGATAAAAATCGAGATATTTATCTGGCTTTTAAAATGGTAGCGGTTTATCTGTTAGTTTTACTGGTTCAATCAGTTCAGGGCTGTTAACTATTGGGTTTCCACCACAAACTACGGTTAACTAAGAAAGCTTGATTACTTCAAAGTTCATAGCTTAGGTCAATCAAACCAAACACATGGCATTCGATTGGTAAAGGGTGGTTATGGGAAATGTAAGTTAGAAAAATTTTTTTTATATGAATACCGCACAAGAGTCTCAATTGCTCCCGATCACCTAGAGCCAGTGATACTATGGCATCCCCAAATAGGGTATGTTGCGAGAGTTTAAGGTAGTGGGGAGGGGAAAGAAATTGGGAAGAGAAAGGTTGGGAAGTACCTGGCTATTCAGATCTGGTCACCGGCTAAAGCCATTTCAAGCAACGTTTCGATTCTGAATGATGGTCCTTCACCAGGGCGATACTTTGAGTATCTACCACTCAGGAACGTGCCGCAAATATACTTTTAAAAATTATTTTTATATGAATTAAATGTGTTATGACACTTGTTAATTAAATAAAAGTTATTGGCGCACGCCGGGTTTGAACCCGCGATCTTTGGATTCGTAGTCGAGCGTCTCACCACTCGACCATGGAGACCGTCAAATGTGGCTTGATTCAGATGTAATTACTTTTTCACGATTTTTGTTTACAGAATGTGGTGGTTACAGGGATAAAACAAAACGTACCCGACACAAATTTAACTAGGCTTATTAATTTTGGTTTTTGATGAATACAAATATTCTAGTAATCAATTATCACATGAGGTCACTGATCACAAAATGCTTGTCGTACGGTGGATAGAAGGGGCATAAGGTCGAGTTCACTGTAGCAGGACTAGAAGGCTGTTCTCCCCGAGGTGTACATTTAAATTAATTCCAGTGAAAATATTACTAAAATCTCAAAAGTAATTAATCCATCGCATAGAAAAATAAAATTTGTCACCTAAGTTGTTGCTGAAAAACGATTTACAAATTTAGTAAATTGTTTTGCGGTAGGAATGTGAGTGTTAGTTTTTTTTTTTAAATAAAAAATACAACATAATTCTATGTGCGCAAGGAAGAACGGAATAAGTCAATAAACGTAGATGTTCAGGAGAACCAAAACAAGATTTAGGAATTTCATTTTTTGTATGTAATCATGTCATATGGAACATGTCCTTTTTCAAAAAATTATACCACAATTTATTTTCTGACACATTTTTCCTTGATATATTTGTATCTAAGGAACAATTCTGCATACTTAACTCAAAACTTCTTTTTTTTTTTTACTAATTCCGTTCTTCTTTGCGCATACAGAATTAACCTATATAATTTATCAATCTAAAATATAAAATTTGATATTTTTTTAGTTTGATGAGAATCAATTCAAATGTAAACCACAAAGGGGTTCTTTTGTTTATAAGTCCTATGTCACCGTATGTAATCCATTTGATAGTAGAAACATAATGCAAAGGTACCAATGCAAGTAATGCATTTGCATGGTATGTTACCAACAAAAACATGTTTTCCAGTCCCAAAACTGTGAAGGAAAATCAAGATATCAATTTGTTAATGAAAGTACGTCTGGGCACATTCCTGATAAGCTACGAGAACTGTTTATAAACGTTGGTCTAGTATTATTACTGTCTTTTACTCCACAGAGAGTCTGGGAAAGAAGTTTGCTCTGCAAAGGAAATGAATTCCTAGAAGATATGATCTCGATAATACTAAAACTGGTACAAATACAAAATGGGAGTCGTGCCGCGTATTGGGTTCCGAGATTACTTTAATAAAATGTTTAGTATCTACATACGTGCATTGCTACCTTCGAATGAAACCCTTGTTTTATGACTTGTAGCGAAGGTTGTTTGACAAATGTTTTTTTTGCAGAATTATATTAAACCACCTCTCAGAATATCCACGGTAGTCAGTAGAGACCGAAACACTCATATTTTTTTTCAATTTCTAAAGAAGTCTGTTATAATAATGGTATTATTAAGGGTCAGCACTAAATAATTACGTAAACGTCACTTTGTAGCATTGTAATAAAAGCAATACTACAAATAATTTATCTGCAAATTTATTGTGCGTACATAGAAAAGTTATAAATTATGAATAAGTTTTCAGTAAATTTAATTTTTGAACTGTAATCTTATAAATTCTGTGAAAACATACTCAAATGTCAAAAAAGGGTATATTTTGAAAACCAACAAAGGCCTTTTTTTACGTTTTACTTAAAATTCTAGTATGGATTTCATAATGACTTTAAAGGATTACTGTTTAAGAAATGTATTCACTGGAAAAAATAGACATATTTTTTACTACCCGTAGATAATTAACAGATAAATAATTTTTAGTTTTGCTTGTACTAGATAGCCAAAAAGTGTGTATTTTTGGTGCTGATTCTTAAGATTCTTAAGATAAAATAAAATAAAATAAAAAATAAATAAATAAATAATAATAAAAATAATAATCATAATTTTAATTTTAAAAATTGTGTCTATCTGATGGAACCTGCCAGGTAATTATGTTCCTGTATATTTTCTTATCTAAACTAGGAATTAATATGTAATGATAGAAAGTAAGATCTGTACAGCGCCCTTGAGGTGATTTTTCACAAAAACGGCGCTATACAAATCGTCCAAATATTATTATTATTATTATTATTATCACCTAAAGAGGATTCTCAATGAATATAATAGAAAATAAGATTTTAGTAAACCGAACACGAACTTAAAATAGTACAACGAGTATCTTATAGCTACTAATACAATGAAAAATTAAACATCATTACAGACCATTATAATGCAGGATTGTGCCTGGTTTGGTGATCCTAAGATATTTGTTTTAAATTGTATAAAATATAAACATAAAGCAACAGTTTGAATTACCTACCCACCAACAAAAGAAAATGGTAAAATTAATTTAGATAAAAAAATAACTATCTCTAAAAGTCTGAATGTACAAATAAAATACATAATATTGCATTGCAGTGTGGCAAGTTTAAAGTAAATTTATTTTGTAATATAGATAATACTGCGAATTGTATGAGTTTAAATACATTTGCAGAGGAAGAAAGAGAGTGTTTTTATGTTTTTAATTTGAAATGTTAATGCTGTGATCCTTTATTTCATTTAATCATGTTCAGCGGCCAGGAGCCGTTTTTGGAGTATAACACGTTCAAGTTTCTTAAACAGGATAGATAGAGAGAACATTATCAAACGTAACATTATAAGATTTGAAATTAAAAACTTGTGTTCAATTTATACAGAACTGCCATCTATTGGGAAAAGTTAAAACCTTGTTTCAAATTTATTCAGTTAACTTTTATGATAAGAGAGTTAATTGCGACTACAACGGGTTATTTGATTTTTTAGAAGAGTAGACATATTATTAAAATCACGAATGTGTCTCTATTCCATGTAGCTCTTATTGCATATGTTATTCTTCATAAAGAAACAGATAAGCATAACTGCTTACAATAAGATACTACGAAACCCCGGATGTTGCACAAGTAAATTGTCGTCTGAGCATTGTTCGTCAATGAGAAGACCCTTTTGTGGAGTAAGCAGTGCTCGTCGAAATGCAAATGTAAACGAAATCGTTTAACAGTAGCATTTTTTTCAATTGAATTATTACTACGAGGGCAAAGTTTCATCAGATAAACGAATCAGGATGATATAATGTAATTTAAAACATTGATTGGATGATATTTAGTAAGAATAAATAAGATCGCAGCACTCATTTTAAATACGCGAATTTTCGATAATACAAGAAAATTCGGGTGTTCGATATTCAATTATATTATATATGAACAAAGCGCTTTATATATGAAAAATTATATAAAAAAATATAAACATACTATAAGTTATTATTAAAAAAATACTTGATGTTTATAGTCGCTGGAAGGGCAAAAGCGTTAAAAATGAGTTAAATATGCAGTTTTGTTCAGTTTTTAGCATCGAATATTCTGACTCTCGTTTGATTCTGAAGACTTTTGTGGCCCTTCAGCTATCTAAAATATATTTACTATTTGGGAGAAGGCTTGGCCCAAGCGAGTGTTTTAGTTTAACACACATAAATAGTCTGATAATTAATCAAATAAAATTGTAAATTTAAAACGAAAAACGTACGACAAGATATGTTCTATTTGGCGAGGCATGTAAAGAGGGTATTTGGTATTAGATGGAAAATTTCCAACTTCTTTAGTATTCTAAGTTCATGAAATATAAGGGTCTGAAAACAGATCGGTGAAATGGCTTTTGATTTATTTTGTGACTAAGTTGCAAATTTCCATATTACCAACTTGTTCAGATCTAACTAAAGAATTAATCATCATGGTATTTTGACACCTTTGCACACGTGGAAGATACCCACTATTAACATTTACCCAGTTGGGTAGAACCACTGATCTGATAATCCCGAATAAAATAAATGATTATATATTAACTTCTAATATTGCTAAAAAGGGAGCCAGGGAAAAAATGTTGTAGGTTAAATATTTTTAAATATTTATTTTACGCTGCCACCGAGACGTTAAATTTTAAAATCTATTTATATATATGTGTAGGTATGTATTTAAAGTTAATTGAAGTAGACGACGATATTAACAAGATTCAAATCAAAATGATTTTTTTCGTGTAATTAGTACGGTATGATAGATTTTGGTCCGCGGAGGTCATTTGGTATTATTTCAATTTCAGTCGCCCAGTGCAAGGGCTAGCAAGCATATTGTATTCTGACAGCGTAAATGTTTGCTTGTAAAATATATCAGGTTAAGCTTTTTTAGAACCTTTCTTTTTATTTTCGTATAAATTAAAATATCTTACTTACATATTTTCACCGAGTATTAATTACATCGGACAATCTTCGCCCCACGGGCTGCTACCCGTAACAATGGCCTGTAGCCGTGGATTGGGGCGTATTTTACAGGTCTTCCATCGATCTATCTGAAAAAAATATATACATTAAAGATATAATCAAATTTAATAAAAAGGAAAGAAAAATAGTTTTTTTAAAATATTTAAATAATATCAATAATCAACAACACAAATATCAAATATGAAACAGAAAAAGCGTGAAAATAAAAAAAAGACAATGGTCACAACCAAGACACGAACTCGAGTTCATATTTGTGTTGTTGATTGTTGATATTATTTAAATATGTAAAAAAATAAGCATACATGCTTTAAAGTCAATTCTAATTAAAAAAAATAGTTTTATTTTACATCAAATCTCAGTTACTTTGAAAACATTATCTGACTCCAGACTATCCCATTGTATACTCTTTCATGCGCACGAAATAGTATTAGAGTGTGCCTATCCATTGACTACTGTGCGGTGTATTGTCCCCGTAATGGGTTCATTCTCCGGCTGCTTTTTGTCTACATCACCTCATTGTTATTTTGTCTGGACGACTGGAATGTTCTTAAAGGCAACACCAACCTAAGAGGTATCACATTAATAGACTCTTTGTGCCGCGTAGTATCAGTTGCAACGAATCTACTTTTTGTTTATTTGATCAATTGTTTATAATTTTTTATTATTTATTGTAGTTTTCTCACTGTTCTGTTATTTTATTTCATATTTTGTTCTCCCTCTATATGTGTATTTAACCGCACACTTTGTATTTTTTGTTTAGTTTAATTTTGTACCCTGATGATGCTTAGGCTAAGCGAAACCGGTCGCCATAAAAAATCATCATACAAAGTTATTAATTCATATTTTTATTATTATTTTCTTTGTTTGAAACAGAACGAAAAAACAATCTTAAAAAAATGTGGATATCGCACAAAAGTCACAACGACCAGGAGACAGTGGGACTAAGGCATCCTCGTGAGTAGAAGAAAAGATGGGGAGAAGGATGGTTGGGAATTACCTGGCTCTTGTTGTATGCAGTACACAAAAATATAATCAAAAACGTTAAAAACAGATTTTTGAGGTACTTAAACATCCGCTCTTTTCGATTTCATATTAGCAATGAGGACTCTGCACAGTTTTTCAATTTACAAACATTAACTAGCCGACGTAATGAAGCGGATTCAGCTTTATTTTAGATTTATTTAAAATCTTAGACAATTTGGTTGATAGCCCTGATCTCCTTCAACTCGTATTATTCCAAGTTCCAAATCGCAACAGCAGACAGCTCACGCACTTTTCATCTCCCTCGTTGTAACACCAATTGAAAACAAACTCTTTCATTTACAGGTCTACAAATTCCTTCAATATAAATTATTACCACATTGACATGTTTAACTCGACTATACGAGACATTAAACAAAAATCCATGACCTGACTATACCTTAAACTCGATCACTGAAATAATCTTCCATCTACTCCTGTCCTTCTTCTCTTTATTCCATTCCCATGTTCCCTTCCACCTTCACACTTTACTAACAGTTTCATCGTAATTTGTGGAAAATTAATAATTGCCATAATTTACTGGTTTTATTTTTATCATTATATTTAAGCTGAGAATCAAAGGCCAAACAAATTAGACCGATTTAAAAATAACTTTTAAAAACCACTCTATTTTAATGTGTACTTACAATTCTATTCCATATTTTACCCACGAAGTGGAAAAACACAGAATTGGGCTGTTCCATAAACAATAAATAACGATCTGATTGTTGTTGCAATGAGAGCCGTGTATTTTTATTTATTTATTTCTCATCCATCAAATCAAAAACACGTCCAAATATGTAATGGATTAAAATCCATCGGCCAAAAGGTTAAATGAATCAGAACATATTTCCCCAACACGCAAATTGCCAAATATCACGACACGCATTTGTATCCGAAAATAAAATTAGAACGTAAAGTCTAAAAAAAGTATTAATCATGTAAACATTCTATGAAAATCAGAAACTAGACGTTAAAGGAAAGTATAGTACGCAATACCTGTCTTAGCAAGTGAAATCCTCCGAGTGAGACAGGCATAGCGAATACCACTGTAAGAAAATAGTGTTGAATAAATAAAAATAAAATTAATTGGAAAACCTAACGATTTTCGTATCCTACTGTCTTTATCCGGGTTATTTCTTTCTCTATCTTTCGTAGTAAAGCGCAGTGGTTGCTTCGATTAAAATCGGTCGTGCTTTACCTAGTACTCCCATCATATAATTACCCAACAGTACTAATTGTTAGCCTTTCATATTTTGACTAGGGATAAACAAAACTGACACGGGACCAAGCACTGGCGAGGCGAAATGTGAGGAATGGCGAAACGAGATAAGCATATCTGCAATAGTGTTGTTCTCGGACCTCCTTGATTAGTTTTTCTTAGAGAACTAAACCCACGAACCATCACCAGGGGTTGGCAGAGAAGATGGACTCACTATTTGCTGCATTCACGTTCGTACATCGTCTCAGACATATATATTCTTCAGTTTTCTGACTCTTGACATGACCATACTCAAGTTTATGATACATTCAGATCGTGCCACGTCTTCATCGGGCATCTTCGACTTCTACTGCTACGTAGAGAATGCGTTACAGAAAAAATATTTAATGTAATGTCTCCAACTGGAGGACTTCTTTCTTGCCACTGACAGAACTTTGTTAAATCGTCACTTTCTGTTAGTGCGTCGTCGGTGAGAATGGTGAAGGTAAGGATGTATTTATTAGTGGAACGTCTATAAGCACCGATAATACATAATCATAATACAGTAGTTTGTACATCGATGCCTTTAAGGTAAAGATAATATTATTGAATATTGCGAGATGGAAGGAAGTATGGGCATAAAATGAAGCTTGTTAACAACCTGACTACTTAGATAATATACTCGTTTAGCAACTTAACACAGCTTGCGCTATTTTAATCAAAGTTTGAATGTCAGGTTCATCAGCACGCGCCGATTCCTAAAAAATCTTCCAATATGTTGTGTACTTTATTACGTGGGTTCTGCCTAACAACATAAAAAAGAAAGGCAAACACGTCACCAGATTCAACACAAATCTTTATTTAATCATTATAATTTCCGTTGCTTATTAATTTACAGGTTAAAATAATATATTATGCTTGGGATACAATACACCCGGTAGCGAAATTTCAATAAACAGGTGACGTATTTTTAGAATGAAAATTACTCTCTTTTGTCAAATGTTAATTTTCCAGTAACATTCAGTAAATAAACTCCAGTGAAATTTGATGACTTTTTGATTACATACTTGAAAAATTCATTAAATTTTGAATGTTAAGTTGAGAGTTTTGTTCAATTCAATGTTTTTACACGACTTCATAATTTAGCTAAGCACATAAAGGTAGAATGTATTTGTATGCCAGATGGCTGAGGAGAGGAAGGGGTAGGGGTTTAAGGTGTGTAGGAGTTGTTCCGGTTGACTGAGAAAAGGGATAAGTTTGGATGAAAAAATTACGTTTAAAAAAAAATTGGACATTCAGACAAAAAATAAAAGATTTCCCATCAAGGTGAATTTTCCTTAAATGAAATCACATGGGGTTAAATAATCTAAAGTATCAAAAAGGCCCAATTCACTGAAGACATAAACCTAGCGAAGTGTGATATGGCCGTGTACGCCTACCCGAAGTAAGGTCACTTTTTTCTTACATTTCTTGAGTTGATCAAACTTTTTCAAATACCGATTTTTTTTCTTTGGCAGATAAATAATTTTATTCGCTTGTATGGGGCTTAAAATTCAAAAGGTTCTGGGTAAATTGGCAACGCTAGTTTTTTTTCGGATTGGTATATATCTCCTTCCTGGGAATTATCTGTTCAGTGGCGCTAAATCGCACAATCTCGGTGCCACAAACGCCAGCGAAATTTTATTTCAGCGGTTAAATTAACTCGAAGGTTCGTGTGGAATTATTGTTGCATTCATTAATCTCCATGTTGGACTGTCAATGTGATGACCGCGTAGGTTTTTGTGGTAACTTTGGGGCTCCCATTAAGGTTATATTTTCAGGGGAAGGAAAAAACGAGGTAGATGAAGGATGGATGTTAATCTGAAATTTTACCTTCTAAAAAGTCTTCTTTGCATCCTTATAAATTAATGCTCTAACCATTAAAATATATATACATATATATATATATATATATATATATATATATATATATATATATATATATATATATATATATATATATATATATATATATATATTTATATATATATATATATATATATATATATATATATATATATATATGTATATTTTGAGACTTGACGGCGATTTTTTAATATATATATATATATATATATATTAAAAAATCGCCGCTCAAGTCGTAAAATTAATCGTGTCAATAGTGATCAACAAATTTCAGACTTTGGAATCCCCCCAAGGTACAGTGCTAGGACCGATCCTATTCACAATATATGTTAACGATATTTTTTTCAAACACTACATGGACAAATTACCTCATATGCCGACGATACAGTACTGATAATAAATGATAATACGTGGGACAACGTAAAATCAAAGGCCACTGAAGACATAAACACACTTAAGACTTTTTTCGACATTAATTTGCTATCACTAAATAGTGATAAAACATTTGTAGTTCCATTTGCAATACATACAAACGATACCCCCAAAAATTTTGACATAATCATACATAACGATAATTTTACAACTCACAATAAAAGTGATTGCTTTTAAATTGCACAATACTAAAAACAACAAATAAAATTAAATATCTGGGAATAACTATCGATAAAAATCTGAAATGGAAGGACCAAATATGTGAAGTTGTTAAAAAAAATCAGAAAACTAATATATATATTTTTAAGAATCAGAATTTTTTGTCGATAAAAAACCTATATTTAATATATTATGCCTTGGTGCAATCCACTTTACAATATGGTATCATTAGTTGGGGATCCGCATATAAATCTAACCTTATTCCAATAGGAATTGTACAAAGGTTGATTATTAAAATTATATTGAAAAAACCTTCAGACTACCCAACTGATCGCCTTTTTGAAGAATTTCAAGTACCTACATTTAAAACCTATACATTAAAAATTCAATAGTTCAAATCATTAAAAGAAAAGACAAATACCATTTTTTAACTGAAAACCGAACTCGACTTAAATATATTTTTCCATGCCCAAAACTAAATAGTTCATTTGCTCAACTTCATTATACTTACCAAGGACGATCTTTTTTCAATCGACTACCAGAAGAAATCAGAAGCATTATTGATAAAAGCCAACTATTTAACTCTATTAAGAAATATTTTAAAAACATTCTCAAAAAAAAAGTCTCAAATTGAATTGAATGAATGAATCTTTATATCCCATTTACTAACAATATGTACCATAGCGCATTTTTTGATCAATAATAATTAATGTACACTCCTCTTCCATACACAAGCTTTTGCTTCTAATGGAAGAGTACTATATTATATTTGAAAAAAAAAAAAAATGTATCATGATCTGATTGTAATTAACATGTGAAATAAATAATAAAAAAATAAAAAAAATAAATAAAAAATATATTTATTTATATAATAAAAAAAAATCATTAGTCAAATTAAAACGTCTTGTAGCGATTGTGAAAAAAAAAAACATTATTAGGTACTTTATTATGTTGGCAATCAATCAAAAAAGATTATTTTTTAATTTGATGATTTTCTAAACATCGATGTTACATTTGAAAAGTTCACGCACGTACGTTCTGACAAAGGAAATTGTTTATAGTTAATAAATGCAACAAAGTTTCTCATAATAATTATGATTACATAGTAGATACTTTGTTTGAGTTATGAATTATTCCCGTGGTTCCGTGCAGTGAAACTCGAGAGTGGCGCTCAAAATTAAGAAAATATTGCTATTTTATGAATGGTTTATTATTTCAGATTTGCGAAATGTATTGTATATGCCATCATTAATAGTTTATTAATAGAATCACACAAAAAAGAAAACAAAATGAAATAGCTTCATCAAGAAATTGAAAAATATGTCGAACATATTAAAAAATTCTGAAAGTCACGAAGGAACAACACCTCGAATACTAGAATAGGATACAATGAACGAAATGACTGTCCAACGTTGAAACACTTGAAACTTTTTTTAAAAATGTTGACATTTAAATTGTAAAATTAAACATGCCATTGTAAAATTATTTTTTTTTTCTCTTTCCTCAATTGAAAACCCACAAAAATGACAAATAAAGTATTTTTTATATGTTTTTTAAATGTGTCATTAATATATAATAATTTAATGATAACAACACTTAAATTTATAATTACAAAATAAAAGGAATATTCAGACATGAATAATGCATTAACAACTTAATTTGTTATTATTTTTTTACAAGCAGTGGTTAATTTTTGCTTCCAATTTACTAATTATACTGGATTTTTACAAATTGTTTAAACGTGAGTGAGAATAATTCAATTACGAGAAAACTCCGTAAAGATACCTAATACAAAATTGATGCAAATGAGATGCAAATATATTTAAAAAAAAAAATATATATATGAATAATAGAAAGGATGAAAGATAAAACAAAATAGAATATGTAAATAAAGCAATCAGAAGATAGTATAAGAAAATAATAATAGTAATATTATGTTGCTAAATAATTGTTTTGTATTTTTAAACAAGAGCAAAACTTTTCTTACCAACCATATAAATTGTCGACAACATTATCAGCATAATCATTATTATTGTACAGTTGACACATTTGAGACCAAGGGCTAAAATACGCAATATTATTTTTCGAATGTGTTATGGAGTCTCAAACAATCAGAATCTAGGATTTTTTTTTGAATAGGTACATTTTAAGTTTATTAATGTTGAAGTATTGAAGGTGTACGTCATACGATTTAAGACAGTCGTATAGACCAAATTTAGAAATTAACAGTCTTAGCTTTTTATTAACAAATTCAATGATATTTCCATATTTGTAGTAGAGTGAATTCCAAAAAATGTTACCATATTTGCTATACAGCTGTTGTATTCAATGATATTTTTAATTTATAATACATTTTATTTTTAACTCCGATATATTTAATTTAAAAAAAAAACACATGAAAAATAATAGAATTATTGTGCGGTTGATTTAAAACAAAACAATGGTTCTGAGTAATTAAAAAAAACTGGATGTAGTGCTCTTTGGACAGACAAATGCTTAAATATAAAAAAATAAATCAACTCTTGTTAACCTGGTGATATTTTCATTGCTAAAAACTTTTTTTTCCAAACCCTGTGATTTTGACGGAAGGGGGAGGAAGGGGAGTGAAAGAGACCGGGGGTGGGTGTGCTTTCCGTCGCGCCTTTCATCAACCTTTTCCATTGTGTCTTCACTCGAGAAACGTCTCCTTTCCTTCTGAATTAATACGTGTGTTGTATTACACTCCATTAGCATTGGACGTTGGATATAGTGGCAGGAGTAATTTATAACATGACATGTTATGTATGGTTATGTCTTATGGTTTAAGATCTCAGATAGTATTGAAATTTTAAATTTTGTTTTAGCGTGTTAAAACGGTAGTTTTTTATGTTCCAATTTCAGATTAAGGGATTGAGTTATTGTATCAACGACTATAATACTGTCGGCAACGCTATATTTATTTGTGAGTACTCTTTATCAGAAGGTCAAAATAATAAATTAACTGTTTCAACTTTTTAATTTGTTATCCATTATAATTTTTGTTTCAAAATATATATTTTCCTTTTATTTATAGTTTTTGTGTTCAATTTGTAGAACTCCATTTTAATTTTTATATAATTTAATTGAATTAAATTTAATATTATTATTATTGAGTTCTGCTATTTTCAGTATACCATTTCCCTCAGCGCAACTGAAAATAGCAGAACTCAATAATAATAATATTAAATTTAATTATATAAAAAAAAAAAAAATATATATATATATATATACATATATATTTTCCTTTTTTTTTGTAAAAATACACTGGAAACTTGTGTTATAGTGTAGAAAATAATTAAAACATGTTTTTGTACAAACGTATTTTTTTCCCGAACAAAGTAATATTTGTATACATTATATTTATTTTTAAATAACATTATATGGTTTTAATAACTTTTTTTTTAATTACGCTATGCCGACTAGTTTCGTTCAACATCATTAAGTCAAGGTACAGTAAAAAACAATTAAAATAATTATAAATAATTATATATTATTATTAATAACTAGACATCGGCCATGCCTAATAAATATAATAAAAATGTATATTTTTTCAAATTTCCATAGGGAGTTGCAAAACGAAAAGCATGGTAGGGAGGAGTTCATAGAGAAAAAACTGATATTCCCATGACCGCAAGTCACCGGGATTAAGTTTCAAGCTAATTTTTGAATAGTTTTAGTGTAGTAGTAAGCTGCAGAATCTTGGAAAAAATATGCTTAGAGGAATAAACTGGCCAAAATATGCATGACGACAAAAGGTTTAATATGTTTTATGAGTTTAAATATGCATATAGGTCAGCAATTAAACAATTTTAACAATTCGTCAGCACGTATTCGTGGATTAAAATCGTTGTTTACGACTGTTGAATTTATGAATTAACTGCGTAGCTCGCTATGTATAGAACAGCATTATCAATCTACGTCGACAAATATCAATCTAGGTTGTGTGAACTCTTTTCCTTGACAAAACATATCATATAAATAATATGTATTTCTCTTAGCCAATATAACGGCAATCTAAAGCAAGACTAGAACGTGGGCCATAGATTATAAGTTCACAACACATTTTGTCAGTTTATATATGCAAATAAATAAAGTACTGCACTCTATCATTGCCGTGTGTTGTCATCATAACCAGCAAAAGCATTTTCTTATATCCCAAACGGCCACTTTCACCAATTAGATGTGAAAAAGGTTTTTTCCCTCAGCGCATAATACGGCTAAAGTATCCTAATTCCATTTCACCATTATGTTGTTGCCTGATTATTTTACAAAAAAACCTAAAAAAAAACGTTAAAACTTTTTAGCAGTTAATTAACATGGAATTTAAACTATTGTACTTATTGTCAAAACCAGTTATACTACCCGGATTTGAACAATTTTTTTACAAAAGTTGTTACTCATTTAAATGTTATTAAGCATTTTGGCTTTATATTTTTTCTAGTTAAATGGATGTTTGATAAATACACAACTCATGAGAGATATAATTTATTTTATTTATTTTTTAACGCCTTGATAAGCTTTTACATATTAAATCAACAGGGAAGGTGCGTGTGTACAGAGAATTATGATTTTGTCAGCTGAAAAAAGTTTTCTATGAAATTTCAGATACAGATCGTCATCCGAGAGTTTTGCTCCTTTATAAAACAGATATCTGCTTTTTAATGAAGATTTCATATTGAAATATACTGTAAAGTAAAACTTTATTTTCACTCTTAATTTTATCAATAACTAGTTGTTACCCGTAAAAAATCACAGAATGTAACTTGACTCATTCCAATTATAGAATAATATCTAATAATATTCATTCCAGTTACTTTAATAGGTAGGTAGGGGTTTTAAAATTTAATTTGATAATTTTAATTAATATCAGTTCCAAATTTGAAAAGTTCACCCTCGTACGGATGTACGTACTCACAAATAAAATTATTTAAAGTTAATCAATATTAATTTATGGGAAATTTCACAAATTTACACTCACTATTCACTATGATTCGTTCAAATAAATAAAAAATGTACCCACTAAATAATCTAGCAAAGATAAAATATTCAATAAACTTATATTTTCCCATCTTCGTGGAATTTATGCAAGCTTTTACGTTAGCTGAATAGCAACAATTGTTTATGCGATCTTTCGTTGGATTGAATTATGCGTAAACACGAATAAAAGTGCTAAATTGAAATCACCACAAAACATATCGTCAGTTTTCGTGTTTATCTAATGGTTATATTCAACCCAAATATTTACAAAATCGACTCTTTAAAAATATGAATCCATGTTTTTTTGTGGCATCGCATAAGAAATTCAGCTGAACGGAACCAGAATGATTTTTCCGGAGCATGTTGTTAGGCTAAAGGAATTAGGGGAAAACAAGAAGAAGGGGTAGATGAAGGTTAATAAGTACCTGTCTATTAAAATCTAGTCATCAAATACAGTTTCGAATCAAAATTGTGGTTCCTTACTGAGGCAATACTAAAAGCTTCTTATTTTCAAGTTAACTATTTTATTTTAATATTTTTGAACTCTGTAAGCTGCCATGAATTCCTTAATTTTCTTCGTCTTTATCGAAATTCGAACTTTTATCGGGCAGAGAATGCGATTTTTATCGCTTGACCGTTGAGGCCACCAAAGTTATTTTTAAAAGAAGATAAAATTAATACACGGCTAATTGTTACCCGTGAAAAATCACAGGATATAATTTGACTCGTCAAGAAAAAATATTGGTTCCACATATATCCACCAATTTTAAATATATAATAATGTCTGCTTAAATAAACTTAAATTAAATACAGGTAGGTAGGAATTATAAGAGATTTAAAAAAATGATTATATCAATTACCATCAGTTCTAAATTTGAAAAGTTCATACCCATACGTACGTTTTCAAAAAAGAAAATAATTGCAGTTAATAATTAAAGCAAACAAATTAGATTAAACGGTTAAGGGTCAGCACCCAAAAATACACACTTTTTGGCTTTCTAGTACAAGCAATACTACGAATGATTTATCTGTTAATTCTATACGGGTAGTTAGAAAAATGTCTAAGGTTTCCAGTGAATACAATTCTTGAACAGTAATCTTTTAATTTCTTTATGAAATGAATACTTGAATTTTAGGTAAATCGTTAAAAAATGCCATTGTTGGTTTTTAAAATGCACCTTTTACCGACACTTAAGTATGTTTTTCATAGAATTTAAAGGATTACGGTGAAAAAAATATATTTACTGAACCTCAGACATTTTTCTAACTACTCACAGAAAATTTACAGATAAATCATTTGTAGTATTGCTTGTATTAGAAAGCCAAAAAGTGATGTTAAGCGTCATTTTTGAGTGCTGAGGCTTAAGAATCAAATGATATGTTTAAAAAAAATGAGAAAAAAACATTAAAAATATGCTAAAGCAACACAGGAATCAACGGAAACGGTCGGGTAGCAAATTAAATATGAAATAAATGTTTCTTGCAAAGCGAGTATTATCTTCCAAATGTGTGTAATTCAATATGCAATAACTGCTTTCTACGAAATGACAATAAAACTTTCGTCATAATTTATATTCGCTTCCTTTTTCTTCTTTTTCAAAATAGAATTATAGAACCAGGAAATATACATTAAAAAAATTGGAAAGCGGAAGGTTTTTAATACGAGTCTGAGTAGCTACTCTTTTAGCATTAATTGTGTAGAGAAGCAGATCACTACACGACAAACCGTTTTAAGGAAAACGAATCAAAACTTTAATTCTGACAAACTTTGAAGATTTAACCCTGATGAAACAGCTTTTTTTAAATGACAAATGCGAGTTGATTATTATTTATATATCAACACAGAAAAATAAAATCTCTTATTTATGTTCCAGTAGATTTGTCCGGAAAATCCTAGCTTTTACATTTTTGGTTATGAAAACATCACCTTTTGTCGGCAGGTAGACCTTGGACATAGACTTGGATATTATTTATTATGTTTAGACTTCCTAAAACAATTTAAGTTTGATTACTTCAATGTAATTTCGATAGCGGAATTATTTGTTGATGCTTTGCTTAAGTTTATTTTTAGGGATGAGGGGGGGGAGAATAAAACTTTATCCTGATCGACTTGGGCGCATTCAACGTTGGTGGAATGGCTTTGTTTTGCAAGGTTTTAAATTTGTTTATTGGTGTGTGAACTGCATGTCCCCAAATTAGTGCAGCATCTGAGAATCCTGGCCTTACAGTCGTCTTGTATATATGTGGTTTATTGTCTGATGATAATTGACCATTCCTATCTAGCAAAGAGGGGAGTGCAGCTATTGACTGATTTTACTTGATCATTTATGTTTTTCCCACGATACATTTAACTATGAGGTATTTTATTGTTTTTCCCATGACAATTTTTTTCCCAAACAGAATGGTGTTCAAAAGATGGTTGGGCTTAATGTGACCAAGATATTGTATTTATTTTATTTTTATGTACTGTACAATTTTGCATATTTCTTTTTTTAATACGTCCGAACTGCTTCCAACCAGTGGGACCATGGCATCCCTAATCGGGTATATTGTGAGGCTGAAGTTAATAGAGAAGAGAAAGAGAATGTTAAGAGAAAAACATGGCTTTTCAGATCTGGTCACTATTTCAAGCAACGTTTCGATTCTGAATAGTAGTCTTTCACCGGGGCGATACTTGGAGTATCTACCACGCTAGAACGTGCAAATATACTACATACGAGTATTATTTTCCATGATTTAAATGTGAAAGAAAACATTTTAATTAAATAAGGTTTATTTGCGCACGCCGGGATTTTACCCACGACCTTTGGATTTGTGATCGAGCGTCTTAGCCACTCCACGTTTGGTAGTATACCTTCGAAATGATGTCCTGTAAAATGTTACAACTCAAACATACATGGATACTTCACTAAACAATCCTAAGATTTAATGATTACTTTTCTTGGGTTAAAATTTACTTAACTGCCTAATGTTATCAAAAAACAAATGCCACAAAACACATTTAGAACTTTAAAAAAAGATAACATTATAATTCATATTTTGAAATTGATTCACGGCAATATATCCCAACATGTAACTGATGTGTCTTGTGGGCGTGTACTTGTGCTTGAAGTAAGGTCATTTTTTCTTTACTTTATTGAAATTGATTAAAACTTTTTCAAATACTGAAAGCTTTTCTTGGGCAGATAAAAAAAAATCATTGGCCTGTACGGGGCCTAGAAGTGGAAAAGTATTAAGCAAATTTGCGACATCAGTTTTTTTTTATTCAAATCGGTCATTATATATATATATCGTCGATGAAAAGGCAAAAGGGTTGAAGCGTCATTTGGGGAAGTTTACACCAAAGCACTTATTTTGTTTACAATAAAATTCAAGTGGTTTAAGTAAAGAAGTGAACTCAGATAACTTGGTGCTCTCACTGGGTTACCTGAAGCGACACAAAGCTCAAAGTCTCAAGCTTGTGTCGAGTCAAGCCTTCTCGCAAATGGTAAATATATTTTAGATGGCTCAAGGGTCACAAAAGTCTTCAGAATCAAACGAGAGTCAAAGTATTCAATGCAGAAAAATAAACTGATCAAAAGTGCAAATTCAACTCATTTTTAACCAAAGTGTCGCTTAAGCCTTTTTGCTTTTCCAGCGAAGATATAATTTATTTTAGCTAAAAATTTCTAGATTATAAATATCCCGATAATGTGCGAATTCCTTGTACCACCATGATTATAAGCTGAAATAATTGTTTCTTGTGCAATGATGGAGGACTTAGCTAGGGAGATGATTAAAAACGCAACCCATGGGTGGAAATCCAACGTTTTAGACCAGGTATAGATCACACTTCTGTGATTTAACTGTTCAGTGATACATGTATACAGTGAAGACGCAATACTTCAAAGTCCAATATTTCTGTGGCATATTTTGACAAACGGCAATCTAGTTTATTCTATTTCAGTCGGAATTTTATTGAAGATTCATAAATGTTTATTATGAGTGTTGTATTCATAGCAATTACTCATAATTGTTTTGATGGTAAAGCGTATCGTTTAAATCAGAGCAATTATTTTCACCACCATTAATAACATCCTTATGTTTATATTTGAGGGGAACGATTTATCAATCCAATAGATTATTTATAAGACGAGTGGAATGTTTATAAATATTTTAGTGATTTATTGCTCCAAAAATAATATTTTTCTTTTTGAACATTTTTTAACCTTATAAACGTGCATTGTATCACGTACTAATTCCAGAGAAACATGCTCGAATGGACGATCTTTAATGTCCGATTGATTCAAAGTGTAATGTTCGCTGACGAACTCGACAGATGCTCCTTGGGTAAGGCGCGCTTTTGTTCCGGGATGTAGAATAAAATATAATCACTTTACTTGCATATTTTTTATTGGAAGAATTTATAGAGTACAATTTTTAAACCTTTAACTGTAGATATTAATGTACCGCACGGCAGTGCAATCTGGATAGTAATGTTAGGAGGAATGGTATGAGGGTAGAACACAGTTGTAGCAAAATGGGCATTGTTCAACATGTGGTATAAGGGATCAAAGGAATTTAGAAATCGGCCCTTACAATACAATTTAAGAGACAGAAAGACATTAAAAGAAGCAATTAAGAAATACTTAAAGGACGTTTGTATGAATGGTTTTTGACATGGGTCTAATTGCACAAGTAACGCGAATGGGTGAGTCTCTTTACAAAAGTAACTAATTAAAAACCAAGAGACACTCAGATTTAAAAAAAAAAAATGCAGTATTCTTCAGCCGCATCTTGTCATCAAATGCGCACGCAACTTTGAAGGACAGATTTTCGCAAGGTTGGGACTTAAGAAAGCGGCAAGTTCGGTGATTGCGAGAATATTCCATCAAATTTTGACGTACAAAGATATAATTTTAGAATTTTTCTAAATCATGAAACATTTTCACTTGTAAACTTTGTTTATGTTATTTATTATCCAGGTATAAAATGGGTTATGAGTTTTGTACATGAAAATAACTTCATATTAATTTTAGAGTTTTTTTCAATTGATAATTTTGAATTGCAGAAAATTGTAGCAAATTGTTTAACACTTTTAAATACAATTTTCCCAAGAAATAGATATTTTAGAGAATTGAAAGGTACCGTGAAAAGAGCTTCGTGTTAAAATACATTATAGGTGGTTACTTCATTAGAAAGGTAGGGATTTGATAAGATTATTTTTAAATTTGATCATTTCAACTAACGTCAGTTCCAAATTTGAAAAGTTCACACTCGTACGGACGAAAGTACGCATAAAAATATTATTTATAGTTAATCTGCACCATGCCTACATATTTGCATACAACATTTTCTGTGTGGTTTTTGTGTGAATTAAATGTTATTATTCCTTGTATTCTCTTATCCTCAGAACGTAATTTTGAAGTTTTTACATGGTCACACGGTTCATTCCCCGACTGACATAAGAGTGTAAGGTAGTATTACTAGTAGCTCTACTCACTGAAGGGATAAACCGATAGAGATTTGTTGTGGGCTTGCATGTCTGGTGTGCCAGAAGTAAGGTCGAAATTCCCTTACTTTAAGTGAATTGATAAAACTTTAAAAAATTTCAAAATTATTTCTAGAACCGATTATAATCTTCGGCCTTTCCGAGGATTAGAATCGTTTTATATACGTTGGCAACATCCATTTTCTTTTTTAATTTTAAGAAGTATCTGTTTAGCGGCTGTACCCAAACCTGCGAGTACGTAGAAAGGTCTATCTCTCCAGAAATTAAGTTAAATAATGAAGATTGCCAATTAAAAATGTCGCAGTACGCTCCTGTAAGGCAAAAAGGGACACGATCCTGACACATATTTTTCCTTCATCCAAAATGAGGGTGTCAATCTAAATTTTAAAAGGTCAATGGTAAAAAGGTAATGTTATTTTTTAATAACCAACATTCAAATGTTAATTTACTTTAAACAGCAAGGGAAAAAAATCCTCTTGGCGTGTGAACGGTTTTAAAAAAATTAATGGAAAATTAGGGCAAGCAAAAGTAATTCAAGTTTATTATATTTGTACTACGCTGAAAAAGCAAGGTCAACTGGGTACTCGAGAGCGATGTTTTTTTAAGAATTGGTTATGATTTTAATGTGTTAGATATAAATGGCGTTGTAGTTATAAAATATTAAAATTTATTTACTAAACAAACCCATTTTGAAAAAAAATGGAGCTCCGCGACAAGGGCGGTATAAGCTCTTAAATAAATTATAATTTTTGTGGGTTTTGGATTTTTTTTAACCTTTATGTGACTGAAAGGGTACCCGGGTACTCTCCTCGGTTTTCAACATAGATTTTTTTAATGTTTCAGTAAGTCTAACCGGCTGAAACATCCTGACTTCTCCACAATAGTGAAAATGAACAATTGAACATAACCGTTGGATATGTGGAGGGTGGTATATTAGCGGAAAACGAATAAGTATAATTTACAACTTCTGATGACTGAAAGAGTATCCGGGTACCCTCATGTGTTTTAAATGATTTTTTTAAGCTTGTCCGTATTATTTAATCACTTTATCTTATTTTTTAATGATAAATATGATGTACTGCTGTGTTCAATGTACATCACCTGTATCCTTAACACTATTATTAGTCACCTATTTAATTAAAAACCCCAAGAAAAGATGATACTAGGTGAAATTTTTATCCACTTCTCCAAGTCTTGAACTGAGTCGAAATATATTACGTCATAAAAGTGGTGCAGCAAATTTCAGAAAATGATATACTGTAAAAGTAACCTTCCTATCAATTTTATAAAGGTGTAATTTTCTTCAGTCACATAAGGGTAAATATATATATATCGTAATCAAATAGACATTCTGTTTTAGAATTTTGTGTGTGTGATGAGAAACAACAATTCTTATAAGAATTATTGCTTTAAAAAAAAAGAAAAGCCATGTATTCCCAGTTTATGAATAACCCGACAATATATAAATTCTTCCTACATACCTTGCTAAAGCAATGATAGAGAACATAGCTAGCAGATAAATGAATCTACGACACCTAGGTGAGAACCCGACGCTTTGGATTGCTTGACCAACTAGCCGACCAAACGTCTTTGTATCTTATTGTTGATTTTGAATGAGACCTGAAGAATCAGGTAGCAAAGGTATCTGAAGAACCAATAACTTCCTCTCCTTCGTCTTGCCTTTCCGCTTCCTCTCCCACAAAATACTACTGCAGGAGTATGCAGAGAGGATGGACCGCCATACATCTCTGTCTAAGAACACACTCCTTGCTACATTTACATTCATACATCGTCTTGTACATACTATTCTGTTATAATGACCTTTGAAATAGCCCGACTCAAGTATTTGGTACGCTTGATCGTACCGTGTCTTCTTCGGGCGTCCCCGACTTTTTTTCATTCACTTTCGCGTCATATATTCTTCCCACAATCTTTTCTTCGTTTATTCGCTCTACATGCCCAAATCATCTAAGCGTCCCTTTCTTAATCCTATTTATTACGCATACATTCTTACATTCTTTCCTGGATATTCACACTTTTAACACGGTCATATCGCACATACGCCGTAGGGATCTCATTTCTACAGCATTCAAATACGAGTTCCTACCATATATCTCGTGGCTTACAGTTTCCGCAGTGAGAGCAAAAAATGGCATGTTGCTTTTTATTATACTATTAGGTTTTTTACGGTAGATTGTTTTTGTCATTGAGAACAGATTACCGGTACTTTTAGCAGAATCATTAATTTGTACCATTCTGCAGAATTAACAATACATCATGTTTTTGCTCAAATTATTTATATAATTCCACTGTTCCCTTGCAAACATCACAATCAATTTTAGATAATCACCATACGATTCCTCGAAGGCGGATGAACAACAGTGTTTAATCATTGTGAAGAGAATAGCATAAAATTAACATACGAATTGAAGGGGAACATTTTAACCCGATGAGAAGTTATAATTAATCCCGTGTTTTGTTGACACGACTTGAGGTTACGCTCACGCTCTCAAACGGTTAACAAAAACATGGGAAATGCGGGCTGGTGTTTTGTCAGAATAGGTAGGAGAGAAATCTAACCGTGTGGGTGTCGTTGGCAGTTTGTAAATAATATTTGACAGGCAAGAACAGAAGTGTTGCAAGCGATCTTCTGTGAAAATGTTAATCTTAACGCCATTTTACAATAAGTTAAGATCGAAATTTCTAAGCATTTGGGAAAGAAAACTGCACGTACAGAGCAAAGTTAATAAAAGCAACATGCCTAGTACTCGTTAAGGCATACTGCTGAGAGATCTGTTGCAATTGTGCAAAGTTTCTCATAAATTATCCATTCAAAAGATAATATATCGTCGCTGGTATGGTAAAAAAATGAGTTAAATATGCAGTTTTTTTGTTGTATCGAATGCTCTGACTCTCGTTTGATTCTGAATAGTTTCGTGGTCCTTTAGCCATCTAAAATATACTTACCATTTGGAAGAAGGCTTGACTCAAGCGACACAAGAATGGTACTTTTTTTTAGCTTTCCATCGCTTCAGGTAACTAAGTGAGAGCATTGAGTTAACTTTTTTTTTTCAAAATCCAACCAGGTACTGAAGACTTATGAATGTTATTGTAAAACAAACAAAAAAACTTTAAAGTGCTCTGGTGTAAACTTCCTGAAATGACGCTTCAGGCCTTTTGCCTTTCCGGTGACGATATGTATCAGTGGAGGTTCCCACAGTTTGAAAACGGTGAGTTGAGTAAACGTCAGATACTGTGCAAATGAGGTTTGTCTGAGTCGAAACTCTTTATCAACAGATGATTGCCTCTCTAATGCACACATGAAACATTGTTATTTATTTATCTCAACGGTTCATCAGTACCTTTTACCATGTAAAAATAAATAATGGAAACACAAATAATACACATAAAATAAGATAAAAGAAAAAAAGCCAGTTAAAAATATTACGTAAAAAAAAATTTATATATATAAATACGTCACTAAAAATGTCACAACAATCTTTTATATTTTTTATTAGGTAACGAATTATAGATGTCTACCGACGCGATATTTTTATTTCCCTGCATTAATCTAGGCAATGACAAGTACATATTATAATAATGAAAATGAAAAAATAACTTTGTATAAGACCACGGATAACACAAATAATACACATAAAATAAGATAAAAGAATAAAAGCCAGTTAAGAATATTACGTAAAAAAAAATAAATAATAAATAATAAATAATAATAATAAATGGATAACTTTTAAAGCGCCGTTTTGTGGGAAAATCACCTCAAGGGCGCATATATATATATATCTATATAAATACGTCATATTGAATAGCGAAAATGTCACAACAATCTTTTATTTTTTTTATTAGGTGACGAATTATAGATGTCTATCGACGCGATATTATTATTTCCCTGCATTAATCTAGGCAATGACAAGTACATATTATAATAATGAAAATGAAAAAATAACTTTGTATTAGACCACGGTTTTTTTTTGTATTTATGATTGACCGGTTTCGTTTAGCTTAAGCATCATCAGGGTACGAAATCAAACAAAAGAAAATATGCACATTTTGTGTTTGTTTATTGCTTATAGGTTTTCAAAATATTATTATTGCGAGCAATTCTGGAAAATTACTTGCACCGTTTTAAATTTTGTATAGAAATATTCAGTCATTGAAAATCCTTCTGTCTGATTTTATAAGCATCTTTGAATCATTGAGCATATAATTATAGTATAATGAAGTTCCTGGAATACCCATTTTATAGCTCAAAAGCGAAAACAAATATTTTGAACTCTTTCTGTAGCTCGTAGATGAATATTGCAATGTGAGTTATGCTGAGTTTGTTGTACAGGTACTCCAATAAATCATGCTTAAACTTTCAGCAGTGAACTCTTGCGCATCGGTGCAAACTCTGCGTACAAAAGTGTAGTAATATCGGTTCTCGGTTGATGTAGGCAGCATACGAACGAAGTGCTTATTTAACCCGGTTCCGGAATCAGCTATCGGAATTTACTCACATACTAACATACATTCTTACTTTCCCTTAACCAATTTCAAAATGTTGTTCAACTAGGCGGCGGTATAGCTCCCCCTTGTTTTACATAGTCCGCAGATAAACAAAATATTTATCGTGCAAAAATGATTACACAACATACCATCTCTCATACGTCATGCAAAAGGAAGGAGGCAGAAAATACTAAAATGTCGTAACTTTCCTCTGAACATTTACTCGAAATGTGTAAATGTACGTTCCTTCCACATCGTGCTCGTGTCGAATTTCATCCATAATGCAGTGACCACGCACTAACATTTCGGGAGATTTTTTATAATATATTAATGGAACAAGCATCGTGACGACTGGTCTTATTTTTGCCAAATAAGTTAATATTTTAAGCTCCGTGGCTCGTGAAGAAACGGACGTGATGAGAATAGTTGCATTGATCTAGAAATTTCAGACAAGAAAATCTCAACAAAGTGACGCCATACCTCATTTTAAAACGGAATATGCTTTACAGTACCGTCTTACTCGTTAGATTTTTTACGCGCCGACTTAGCGTTGGTTTAGTTACACCGGACGTAGGCCATTAAATTAGTCAAAGATAAGCCGTGGTTTTAAAGCAAGTTTATCGCTATTCCGACCTTATAACACGCGTAAAATTTACACCTCGTTTATGAGTAAGGGGGTACAGGTATAACTTGATATAACGTAAGATTAACTAAAATGTTTTAAAAACATTGCCTAAGCGTTTGGGGTGTTTAAAAAATAGTAGAATTGAAAAATAGAAACGAATTTAAATAATAATAGTTGATTATTTACTTTGTATGCCCTTGGTGCTTTTACACAACAATGAGCGTATAATATGAACAAACAATTGTTGTTTTGTAAAACATAATATTCGTGAAATAATATAAATAAAAATAACAAAAACTCATAAATTCAAAACGAGTGCTTCACAACACCATCGCTCATATCAAACTATTGTTTTTTTAATACTCATTTATATTTATTAATAATAATAACAACAAAAAATATCTTACATCCCTTCTACTTTATTTTCGAAAAAATATAATACAATAAAGACAAATCCTCAAAATTTGATTAATCTGTTTTCGAAATTGAATCAAATTCTTTATTGTATATTTCTTGATTTAAATTGTTTTGTATAATTTTGTGATTTACCTACATGTATTTACAACGTTATGGTGTTGCTCCCCGACCTAAACACAAGAACTGATTTCACTCCTGGGCTGGATAGTCTTGTTAAAAAAAGGTAATAGTTTAACGAACTTTATATAGTGTTTATTTTATTTTATATACTTAAAAATTATTTAAAAAAAAAAATGATAAAATATTTTTATTAATTGATGAACTACTAAAACATACTACAAAGGGTTCAATTCGTCTGCTAGCTACGTCCTTCAACATTGCACAAGCAACATCGTCCACTTATTATGATGGCAGTAGGAGTTTTTCAAATATTGTCAGATTATTCATGACCTGGAAATGTTTGTCTTTCTTTAAAAAAAATGTAGATAACGTAAAAGATAAAACAAAACGTCTGTTATTGAATTGTGTTAGTTTATAAATCAAATATTGAAGATAATAAATTAAAAAATGAAGCTAAGATGAAAATTAATTATTTTATTATTGTGAAGTTTACTATTAAAAAATATTTACACTTATAATCATTATTTCTTTGTTGAGAAATGAATGGTCACCATAGTTATTCACGTACAGTGGGTTCCTGTTTACATCCTTACTAACACTCTTATGGCGCTCTTAAGGCGGGTGTTTTTTAAGCTGCTTACAGCGCCTTAAAAGTGTCAAAGTAGGCCATTCAAATAAAATAAATTAATCCCTTGCGACAGTCAATTTACTCTTAGCTATTGTTAAAAGACACACTACCCTAGAAATAACTCAGTGCAGAGTGTTCTCAAAAAATATCGGAAACCTAAGAAGAAAACTTTTTGTTTGCATTTTTTCACATTTTGCGGAAAAATAGAAAAATACAATCATCCATTATTTACAGGAAGGTGAAGGCAAAATGTTAAGCATAAGATTTCACTAAGTATTCGTAAAAAATAAATTAAAAATACACGCCGACGTTAAGCACTGATTAGACGTGTTTATTGACCGACTGTCGGGCGGCGACTGAACTAAAAACATCGTAATCCGAGAAGCGGAATTTAACAATAAAAGGCGAGTCGTACGGCGGACAGAAGGGGTCGTTTTTTATAGAATGCCTAAAAGGGTGTTCTATAAATTTTATTTAATTGTGATGAACATATATTACAACAGCATTCTTATTTTTTTAAGATTAATCTCCCGAGAAGTATCATCGCAACGAAAAATAAAATCGGGTTCTTACCCCTTATTTTATTGCTGAAAAACGATTTGAAAATCGTTTTGCGGTAAGAATGGTGAGGGTCAATTTTTATGAACCAAACACGTAAATCACTTACATTCCGGGTGATTTATTTTCGGAAAAGATTTAATATTTTTTTAGAGATCTATCTAAATTAATTTAAAGTGAACTTAGACAAGTCACCCTTAAAATGCATTTAATCAAAATTTTACTCCAAGGACACTGATTCCTAACTTATTTCAGCATTTCTTACGAGTCTTACAGTCAACTTTAACTATTATATGGATGAAATACTACCACGTCTAACAAACCACTCAATTGATATAAGAAAGTTCTAGAACCTACTATATCTTAAAATCTTCTTAAAGTTTATTTTCGTAGATTGGTATAACGTATAACAAACGACTTATCTATAGAGTGTAGTATGAAAAGCAAAATGATCAGAATTAAAGTACATCATACTTAGAATGAAAACTACCTTTATCCGTGTGATTTTTTGTAAACATTTTAATTTTCTTGATTAAAACACCATATGTTTCACACACACATCTTCTGCAACACTTTTACGAAAGTAAATTATTATCAAGGTGGGTTATAAAATTTAAAGGTGGTCTTTACATCAAACCTTGGAGTAACCCAGATTTTAAAGTAGAACGAGGTAAAATATAAAAAGTGAAACTGAGAAATAAATGGTCTACTAGAAGAAGTTTTGGAAGGAGTACATAATAACAATGTGCATTAAACACTGATAAAAAAACTGACAAGATTGGAGACATATAAATAAAAAATATTTTAATCGATATTAATCTCAATAATCCCTAAGAGAATAACTCAGTTAAAGGTCGATTGATCTCCCTGAACTGCGAACGCTTATTTGAGTTAAATTTTGAACGTAACAATTGAACCACCGATTTTCCTGTTTGTATGTACGAGTATGTAGAAGTTAGTGCACGTTTATAAGATCATCGGAAATAGGACGGTTTTTATTAACCTCGCTTAAGTAAATATACCTACTGTTCAATCACATTTATTTTCTGGTGTAATTTCAAAAACTAAATTTCAAAAGACAATAAGCACTCACACACTTACGCAGATATAAAGAGCTCCATATCAGTCTGAGTGGAGATTTATAAACGCGCGCTGACTTAACGAACACACAAGTGTGAACTTTTAAAATTGGAACTGAAGGATATGTTTAGAAAAATAAAAGAAAAATAAAAGCCTTTTTTTCATCTTGATAAGCTAAAATACATCCCTTAATTTTTCAGGGTGACACTAGTGCCTACAGAATAATTTAAAAATTAATTACACCAGATTAAATAGCGATGTTTTTGGTATTGCTATTTCCGATTGTTTATTGTCCTTTTTTTTCTTTCTTTGTCTTTGCAATAATTAAAAGCCTAGTAGCTAGTAAGAAGAAAGCTACACATATGACGTTTTCAAAATTTTTTTTTTATTCTTATCACTTAGCACTTACATTTCAAACAACCTTTATTTTGAAATAATAAATCCTCATATATTTTGACTTGTGTTTTATGCTTTAAAATATATACTGAAGTACTACTTAATAAAAATAATACTTGGCTAATTTAAATACGGCCATTTTGTTAAATATCACCACAAAGGCGCTTAATCACTTATACTGCATTTTAAATTTTACACAAATAGTTATTATACTGTTGTTTAAAAGACCAGTAGACGTTCGTTAACAAATGCGTTAATAAAACAACAGTTTCAGAATAGTCCTCTTCGTGTGAAATTATTTTTATACTCCACTATCGAGCAAATACATTGTCAAGGGAACAATAATTGTGTCTTGGAAGAAAAGGATGTAATTTTTTTTTACATGCTTCATAAAATCCTTATCGGAATTTCGAAATAAATGTGGATTTATTTGATTCAAGGAGTTATAAAAGTGACCAAGATGCAATCGACTTTCACACAAGAGATAATTCTAGGGCGTAAAAAATAATATTCGGGTTAGGAAGGGCCAACCTAGAGAGCTCTTTACAAACCTTTAAAACTTTGTGAATGACAGGACTCGGTATATTGTGACATTTAATATGTCAAGGCAAGGACAACTACTCGCTCCTTGCAGATTTTTCGTGTTTGACATTCAAAAGTTTGATTAATTTCCCCGTTGTATAGAACGATATTAGGTTTTGTTAGTCTACATAAGTTGAATTTCTAAGATATACTCGTATATCTAAAAACCATCATTTTTTTCCATTGAGAATTACTAGCTTCCCTTTTGTAGATACTTTTTATCAGCAACAACCGCAATCAGTCCTCCATTGATGGAGTTACCTGTATTACCCTTCTTTCAATATCTTTCCAATTCTCGCAAACAAATTTTCTAAATACGAAAAGAATTCATTGTTCACAACTAAATTGCACGCTGTTTTCGTACTCTCTCTTTCAAACACCGTGACTTGTAATTACCTAAATTCATCATTGACTCATTCTACATACATGCTTCTTTCATCCTAGACACAAATACTGTAGATCTTACATGTTGCTAGAAATAATCACAGCATTATCAGCAAAGATTTTTTAAAAATAATGTCTAGCCGAACAAGTAAAAAATTGTATGCTGATGATGCGGTGAAAATGGTACGTAGTCTCTTTAACTGAAGGTCGTAGATTAACGTCTTGTGGGATGTGATATCGTTGCGGATGTGCAGTCCACCTCCGGGTCCATTGTAGATGATACTGTATTCGTTTTTTACGCGCGACTCATTTACAATACCTGTACCATAGCAGCTATCACGTTTAAAAATAACTTTACTGCAAACCGCCCGGCAAAGGTTTTAACAATTTTTTTCCATGAAATTTACCCAGAAATAATAGAGTGATATATTTATTTCACAAGGACGAAACAAGCTTCCCTTGTCCTGCTATATAAAAATAGGACACCATTTTTCAAAGTAAATCCAATTTCAAACTCAAGCATGAATAAGACAGAAGCGTGTTCTAATACCGAATATAAAAAAGTACCATTTCTTAGGAAAATGTCACGTAAAATTAACTGACTCTGCAAAGTGAATCTGTCGAGAGGCTTCCGGCCTTGAAGCCTAAATTTATATTTATTTGGATTTCCTCTTGTCTCGGGAAAACATATGAGAGCCTCCCTCGGCTCGTTCTCAATGGAATCTAAAAAGATAAATGATCATAATACAACAAAAAAAAACTAGAAAGAAACGATCCTTGCCCATCTGTGTGTATAAAAACCTTCAGTGGGTATTCTCTAAGGGGAGGTTCTTTTTTGTAAACAGCGCAAATGACTGTAAGGGTTTAAACACTGAAGAGACGAACGGTTTGAAGTGTTTTGTGGGCGTATCCGTGTGTCCGAAGTAAGCTCAAATTTTCTATACATTTTCAAATACCGATTTTTTTTCTTAAGCAAATAACCACATTCGTTTGCTTGTCTGTGACCTAGGCCTCAAAAAGTCTTCTGTAAATTGGCGACATCAGTTTTATTTCAAATCGGTATAGATTACACTTCTAGGGATTATCTGTTCACTGGGTTTAAGTGATTTGCGTTCACGACTCGGTGCTTTCAAGAAAAGTGGGAACGGAGAGATAAAAATTATCGACTCTGAAAGGTTTATTATTATTGTGATTAAAACGGTTAAAATCGATTGTATTGAAAATTACTACGAAGCGTCGTTTTATAGAATGAAATCTTGGAAAAAAGTGCTGTTGTTTGCAATTACTTCCGTGGAAGCTTTTCAGTACAGTTTGTTTTTAAATATAAAACACAACAACACACAACACAAATGTTATTATGCATTGTGAATCAGAATTATCTCAGTAGTAAAGCGTTAGAATAAATTTATAGTATTGTGAATAAAAAAGTAAGTAAAAATATTTTAGTGTTTTCAAGGTTTACAAAAACAAAAAATTCTATAACAGAAATCCATTGAAAACTATCTTAACCAGCCGCTGTGTTTACTCCTTCCTACAACATGGGTCTCTTTAAGACCCAGGTTCACTCCTTCCTTTCCTCGAAAAGACCCTCCACACAGTATCTCCAGAAAATGACTTAGACCTTGTCGGAAATTTGTAGAGTCAATGTAAAATAATAATAATTAAACATAAAAAAAATTCGTCGGCGAAAACCAAAAAAATCATTTAAAGTCCAACGTGTTAAACAAAAACGGAAGTTACCGAGAGGTGAACTCTGGCATCATCAAATTTATACTTTGCAAGTCAACGAACTTATTTTAAACTTTTAAAGTCATTGCCATCATGAGATATGGAGCAGAGAAATATCAATTCAACTGTTAAAAAGATGTTGATTTTTTTTTTTCTTCACAAAGAAATCGGTTTCCATGGTCGAGTGGTAAGGCGCTCGACTACGAGTTTAAAGTTAGCGGGTTTAAACACGGCGTTCGCAAATAACTTTTATTTAATTAACATGTGTCATTACACATTGAATTCATATAAAATAATATAAAACATATTTGCGGCACGTTCCAGAGTGGTAGATATTCTAAGTATCGCCCTGGTGAAAGACCAAATGGCTTTAGCCGTTCGTGACCAGATCTGAATAGTCAGATACTTCCCAACCTTTCTCTTCCCCGTCTCCTTCCCTTCCCCACCACCTTCAGCCTCACAACATACTTCAAGTGGGGAAGCCATAGCCTTCTAGACGGCTCTCTAGCTGTATACGGTTAAAGAGTAGTTGGGACTTCAATAAATTTACATTAACACACCTAATATATTATAACGAACGGAAAACAATTACCTTCATCAACAAAGCAGATATGTAACATTTTATGTAAACAAATATTTTCTCAATATATTTTTCTGTCAAAATAGCATTGTATTTTAAATGTTCCCTCATTTTTCTTTACTCTCCCTAGAGCCTTACCGAGTGTATTTTTGATAATCAAGAATGATGTTTTTGATTTAGTGCTCCAAGTTGTTTTTTCTGTTTATCGGAGACGATAAATTAATTGCTGTTGATTCTAATCACAAAAAAGCTTCAATCTACGTTTTTCTTTATTTTCCAACGACAAATTATAATGGTTCTTATTAAAAGTCCGTTTAACAAATAATGCTTTTCATATCTTAAATGTTGATTTGAATAAAGTCGTTGATATGTTCTTGAGCATGGATAATATCAGAGCAATAATATACAGGAGGGGTAGTCAGGATTGTTGATTTTTTTCCTGACTCGAGCGTGGCTAAGGTTTTCAAGGAAACATATTTTTACATCTATTCATAGCACATCGATATAATGTTTTGTTTATTTGTTTATTTGTATTACCACCTTTTTACAGTTTTGTTACCAACAAAAATAAAGGATATAACCTCAAAAACCGTTGAGTTACGTCGCATCACAAAACGTAGTGGGCGGAGTCGAAGGAAAGGCGGGAGACGGAGAACATGCTTACATACCTAAAAGTGGTTCGATATTGTGTGACAACTTGTCTTGTCTCTTTCTCTCTCGCGGTTTACGACGTAAAAACCCGGAGAAAGTAATTTTTCGTAAGTTTGTATAGGTTGCGTAAACACATTTAGGTCTCTCTCCATTTATATTTTTACTTCAAGTGGAAAACGAATCTATTAATTTAAAATAAATAATCAAAATGTTATTCAAAGAAGTTTAAAAAATATTATAATAGCATTGCTTGTCATGTATGCAGAGAATTCTTTATCGATAAAATCAACATCGACTTTGGTCAAAATTGCATGACACCCTTTGAGAGTTCCAGATTCCTGTAGTCAGTGGCACTATGCCAACCTAAAAGTCTTAGCTGAAGGGCACTAGTTATATCCAAGTCTCAGTCGTAAGTCAATATTCAAATCCTAGTTGTTAAGTCCTTCGCACACGGGGAAACCGAAACCAACCTAAAACTGGTTGGCGACCAAGCTACGCTCACGACAATACTCGAGTTTTTAAGATTTCAGTCATTATCGCATCTCACAGTGCACGGTTTAATCATCATATTGCGTTTAAATAAATGTATACAAGCCTGTAATGATAAATATAAGGGTATTTTTAAGCCTTCTAAATCAATTGAATGTTTTCTTGTTCGGACGTGTTTCAAATTTCTCCAAAGCAGCTCGCAACTAAGGGGCAACGTGTAGGTGACTAGCACGACGAATTGTGAAAGACTGGCCACGTTGGTGTTGAAAACTGGTTTCTGAAAAGTTACGTCGTGTGCGGATCGTCAATGAAATTCACAGAAGAGCAACTTGAGTTGCAAACTGTTATTTTTTAGTTGCTCCGTGTGCGAAGGGCCTTAAATAGTTAAAATGAGGGGCTTAGAAGCAAAGGCACCAATCTACAAAAACCGTTCTGAAGCATTGTCAACTTTTGAATGATTACTTTAAAGAAACAATGAATTTTGTGTGTCAAAATATTTGTGTAGATTAAACTAGGAACAATTTGAAACACTCATCTATAAATGTATCAACATATTTATTAAAGAAAAGTATGTTAAGCGATTTATCAACTTTTCAAGAAATAATTTAGGATGAAAAAGATTGCTGCCATTGCTTCTCCTTACCCCTTCAATGCACTAATTAAAATTATTATCTAAGTTGTAAGTCACTAGTTATTAGTCCCAGTTTTTAAGTTAATAGTTAATTAGTCTGTAGTGTTAAATTGTAGGTTATATTAATAAAATTGTAAAGCTACCTTGAGCCAAATATTATTATTAACGTGAGAAGAAGAAATGTAAAAAGTAGGTTAGGAAGTGTCTGGGTATTTAAATCTGGTTATTTTACATATCTTAAGCCATTTCAAGGAACATTTCGTTTTAGAATGGTGGCATTTTACCAGAGCAATGTTGAAAGTATCATCCTCTCTGAAACACTGTGCTACTATTTTTTTTCGGTTAAATAAAATCACTTACATATCTTTTTTTATACTTCTCCACGCCGGGTATCAAGCTTGCGACCACTAGGTTCAAAGTAAACAGTGTTATCGCCTTACCACAAAGATTGTTGAATATAAATAAAATAAGAATTAGGTAATCCAGCGCTCGCCGCCATAATCCCTGTATACATAGCAGAAATTCACCGCACACATTAGCAGGCGACTAAAGGTCCGCGAAGCTCGATCCGTAAGCACAGCGATAGAAAGCGAGATGCTGATTTTACATTTATTTTTAACAATTATTGTCACCAAAAGAAGTCCGTATGTCTTGTTGTGACACGCTTGTCAAACTTCATATTTTCTTATTCTGGAATAAAAATATCTTTTTTATCTCGAGTCAAAACATCGCACAACAGAACTATTCTCACTATACTTTTTTGAGTAAGGGAAACCTTTTTGATGTAAATTCTATTTTTTCTACGTCTAGCTATAAAAATGATACCGTTTTGTTCACAGGCGTGGAACAAGCCTCCATTGAATGTTAACAAGAGAAGGTGATATTTTGTGTGTTTAAATCAATTTTAAATACCCTATTTTAGAAACTCCTTGGAATACGCCCTTGAGGTAAATGTTAAACAAAACGACACCGAAACATCGCTTTTTTCATTTATATAGATCAAGTTATACCGTTACAACGGAAATTGTATTTTGTTGTGTGAAATAGGTTTAAGGAAGATTTTTCAATTAACTTTAACTTTTTTTTTCAATTATTTTATTGGTAATATAGTACAAAAAAAAACATTATTTATATATTATTCCCAACGACGTTGAGACAAAAAAACTCTTTCTTTTCAAAGGTTTTCCTACATATGTTTTTCCCACTGGCTTCTCCTATATTTATTATTTAAAGATCGTTTGCTATCGAAGTTTTACCGGTAAACACATGTAGGTACTCTTCAAATTTTGCATTTTAAATGATCATTGTATATCCCTCCTTACAGAGAGGTAATACAGATTATACATATGAAATTAATAGGTCATTGGCTTTGAATATGCTTTGGATGTAATTTCTATAATATAGAAAGAACTTATTATTATTATAATAGTGGTTTAAAAGAAATTTTAGAATTTTCCACAAATTAACCGACTAAAATTTTATTTTTGTAAACAGGAACAATGTCTTGTTCACCTTTCACTATGATTAAATTCATGAGTTTCAAGACGTTTGTTTCAAATGCTTTAATTTTATTACTTTGACACGGCAATACCTTTTTTTCTTTGAAATAATAATAATATGAAAAAAACATGATTAGGTATCTTTGTTTAAAGAAATTTTTGGACAAACTTTAAAATTTTATGACACGTTATGAAAAAGAACCTTCATTATAACTTATAACATAACTAATTGATTGACCACAACATCCACCTACAAAATAGGCGCTCTGAACTGTTCAGGAACAAATCCTTCGACCGGAGCACCGGTCGTTTTTCAATTAAAAAAAACGCGTATACTTCCCACTGGCATTTAAAATCTAATGAAGGTGATTATCACAGGCAGTATAATAGTTTTTATTCTAGGTTGTGTCGTTTTTTTAATTCTTGAAAAACACTGCGCCAAGAATTCGAAGCCGTTTTTAGTGGCGTTTGTTTTTCACGAACACCAGTTTAGTGTCTTCGGACGATTTAATGGTCAAGGCTTCAAACCAGTTTCAGGAAAATTCTAGCATTTATTAAACTCTGAAGGTGGTTATACTAATTATAAAGTAAGTGCAGTTACAAAACAAATTAAACATCGAAACGCGGTGACCTACCGAGACAAATAGAGCGGAATGTGCTGTTTCAAGCCTGTGCGCATTTCACTACATTTGAAATCCCTCCCAATTGAGATTTCCGCCACAATGTTTTTAACAAATTTGCTAGGACGATTTTTGAGTGTCATTCAATATATTATTTGAAATGTTTCCCGAGGAATGTACGAGTTGTATCTTTTTCCTACTGGTATTCGGATACTCTTGTAGTCTTCAAGATGAGACAATCTTTTGATACAATAAGTATTCTGCATGACCGGGATTCGAATCTTTGATCTCGAGTTCGGAAAGCAATCAATTATTTCAATTTATCCTTTCCTCTTTCCGCAACCATTTTTTCTTTTAACGTCTAGAATACTCGCAGATCCCAACAAATAGTTACTTGAAAATCCTGACAAAGGAAGCTTTTTTCGTTTTTAGTTTTGATGGAATTATATGATCCAACATCTTAGGTATACTCGTAACTACATCAAAGCAAGTGTTTTACTACTTTTCTAATAAAACATTACTTTAGACCAAATAGGTTAGACGGTAAGAGATTTGCGTTAAATGAACAATGTGGAGTTTTAACGTGTTTTTCTAATATTAGCTATTTCCCCTGATGTCGTTTGTGATTTAAAAAATCCTTTGCGAAATCGGTTTTCTTGGTGAACAGTTAAAAGATTTTATACAAACAATGTGATGGCCTTGTTTTGTTTATTAATTGTTATAAACATGCTTTTAATGATCTGTGCTAGAAATTATAACGTGAGCTGAAATAGGAACGCTTTGAAATGCTCTGAAATAGGAACGTTTCATTTCATTAATTCTTTCGTTCATTCTAATTTTTTGGAGTTATGGCGGAACTAATACCTCGTAATCTCCGTCATCTCGAGTAAGGTAACTGCAGAGAATTTATTGACCGCTAGGCGGCAAAAACTGAAGTTAATGGTTGTGTGGGTTGTATTTTGAAATAGGAAGGATACCTTTTTATATAAAATATCTGCCTGTTTCATTGAAAATGTTGTTTTATACTATAATACCTAACCAAATTAAATGACCTTCTCAAAATTAAAATTAATTATATCTTTGAAGTTTTAAAGACTTAAACCCATTTTTGTTTAATGAAACCGAGAAAGATATGCATTTTTTATGATACAGTATAGGATAACTTACTGAAAAAAAATAAATTAAAAATCATTCCAGATTGTTTCTTACGACATCTGGTAAGTAATTTAAAAAAATAAAAATATTACACTTTCTGCGGCCCTAACACAAACGCCTTAAAATTATCAACATTTAATTTTATTTTATTTATTAACTTTTTGTTTCTTACATTAACTACCTCACTAGGTCATTAGAACCTGTTTTGAGATAGGTGACTGTGAGTGCTAGTAGAATAATATAACAAATGTTGGTATTTGTAATACAATGCTAGATGATACAACAGACACTGACCGTAAAACTCTCTCGATACATTAATTTTTCCATATAAGATACATTGACAGTAGGTAAATTTGCATGGCACTAAATTTTATAATTAATGACAGGTGGATACGATACAAATATACGTACATTTTACATCGTAACAATCCTACAATTATTGATAGTGAATACAATAACTAAAGAAAGAAAAAATGCAAAATTTTAACTAGTATATAATAATAGTGGAGAAGGGGAAGGTTGGGAAGTACTTGGCTATTCTGATCTGGTCACCAAACACGGCTAAAGCCATTTCAAGCAACGTTTCAATTCTGAATGGTGTTTCTTACCAGGGCGATACTTAGAGTATCTAGCACTCTAGAACATGCTACAAATTTACATTATTTTTAATCAATTAAATGTGTTATGACACATATTAATTAAATAAAAGTTAATTGCGCATGCCAAGTTTGAACTCGCGACCTTTAAATTCAGAGTCGAGCATCTGATCACTCGACCATGGAGGCCGTCATAAAAATATAATTCAAAATGTATAAATAAATAATATGATTTTTAGCTCTGGAAATAAATAACTCAATAAAAATTAATAATAACAATTTACAAAATAACCAAAAAAATCTCACTTTTAGTCCTATCTTAAACATGTTTCCATTTTCCTCCAACTTTCCCTCCTCTAAAATAATCCACCATCTTACTTGACGTTCTGCTACCCTCTTTATCTTCCATGGTTTTCGCATCGTCCACATTATTAAATACATTATATCCAGTGGCGGCTCGTGAGTTTTTAGTGTGCTAGAGTGCTAAGATTGAAAAATACGACATTGTTAGTGTTGCTGTAGCCGAAAATATTTTTATTTTTTTTCAAAATTTTATTTTTTTTATGAAGATTTTCAGGATTTTTCAGTTTTGGTGGTGCACTGCACGGATTTCTGAAAAATCTTCATACAAAAAGTTGAAATTTCGAAAAAAAAAAAATGTTTTCGGCTAAAACAACATCAATGATGACGTTTTTTTTTCAATCTTACCACTCTAGCACACTAAAAACCCACGAGCCGCCACTGATTATATCATATGTTTCTTTTGTCCTATTGTTGTCTCCTTCTTAATCTCTCTTTTCCAAATTTTTCACCATTATATATACATGCACATTCTTGTTATTTTATTAGTATATTGTCCCGAAGAAGATTCAGTGGAATCGAAAGTAGGCGACGTATTTTTACCAAATAAAAGTGGATTGAAACAAAGTGTCTTTTTATTTAATAAATTATATGTATTTATATCTTCAGGTAGAGATGCGATGTTTACATATGTTTAAATTTGGTAAAAGATGTATTTTATTATTTATAGCGTATATGTATTAGTTTTTTGCCCTTATCAGTTTGTCTGAATATAAGAAGCAAACTGTGTTTTTCTGTACAAAAATGTTTACTGAGAAAAAATAAAGGTAAATTTACGGGCGGTATTGAAAGGATTTCATAAATTCTATCTTCTCTGAGGATCTATCATCTTTTCACTGGATTTTTACCTTACGTTACATAAACTTTGCTAGCTCGTTTTTCACGTTTTTTTACTAGAAATATTATGCTTATCCCGAACGCCGTCAGAACTAAATAGTTATTTACTACTCTATTATTAAAGCTTTATTTTATTATTTATTTTGCCAAAATTTTGATTATTTTGTACACAATTCGTTAAGGCGAATTTTTCAGTTTGTTTGCTAAATTCAAAATATCCAATTTTATTCGAAGTATTTTTTTCAGATATTTTCAAAATAATTATTTTTCATTAATTTGCTAACTTTATAAACAATGTATATTCCAATCACGAAAGCTACTCCTACAAAAATTGTACCTACCTACGTTTTGTTTCTTCCTAGTTGAGATTTTTTGTAATCGCTTTTTTACAACCTCTCTTGGTAACACCGATTACTTAAGTTTCGTTCGTATTACAGAGCGTACATTTTTTGGTCCGTGAGCAGAGTATACGAATTGAACAACAACGCAAAAAATCAGATTGTGTGTACCATTAAAAACTCTCGAACCTTGAGTTATGTCATTGTGAAAATTGTGAAGAATTTTCTTTCTTGTTTTCCCTTATTAGCGCCATTAAAATATTACTATCAAGAGCCGTAGAGGCTTGTTATGTTTATTCAACCTTTATGTGACTGAGAGGGTACCTGGGTACCCTTTTCGGTTTTCAACATAGTTTTTTTAATGTTCCAGTAAGTCTATCCGGCTGAAACTTCCTGCCTTCTCCTCAATACTGAAAATGAACAATTGAACATAAGTGTTGGATATGTGGAGGGTGGTATGTTAGCGGAAAACGCACCAGTATAATTTTCACCTTCTGACGACTGAAAGAGTATTCGGGTACCCTCATGTGTTTTATATGGAATTTGAAGCTTGTCCGTATTTATTAATCATTTTATCTTATTTTAATTCTAAATATGATGAACGGTTGTGTTCAAAGTACATCACCTGTATCGTTAATACTTTTTTTAATCACTTATTCAATTAAAACTCCCAATAAAAGATGGTACTAGGTGAAATTCCTATCCACTTCCTCAAGTATTGAAATATATTACGTCATAAAAGTGGTCCAGCAAACTTTAGCAAATAATGTACTGTAAAAGAAATCTTCAAATCAATTTTTAAAAGGTGTAGTTTTCTTCAGTCAAATAAGAAAAAACTGTGTAAAAAGCCAAGACAAGAAAAAATTGTAAAAAAAATGATAACTATTATTTCTAAAATAGAATGTCGAAAATAGGACGAAATCGGGTAGTAACTAATTGCAAAATAAAATTATGATTAAATATTTAGAAGACTTATGTATACTTCAAAGAGAATCAAAAATAACCTTACACAACGAGTTTGTTTAGTCTTAAAATCGTTTGGTGGCGGCAAAAACTCATTGTTACATGGACAACTACTATGAAATACGCAAAACTTATATTTTGAAAATTAATTTTGGGAACACAATACTTGACATCAAAGAAACACACGCAATAAACAAAAGCTTTTACGGTTCTGGGATTTCTTTTGTCAGTGTTCTCGACCTTTACCATTTTTAAATAATGCTTAAATCCATTGTAAAGAATAATATTAAGCAATTTCTGGTTTCCGTTTCAACCGTAAGATGGCATGTGGGTGAAGAGCTACTCTAATATAATACAGGATAAGAAAACATTGGATCCAAGGAAAAAACAAAATGTAAGCCTTTATTATTTTTATATATACTCGTATATTTGACATCTTGTAAATTTAATCATTTTGAGAAATGAAAATAATCTGTTAATAACGTGTGTATGCGAAAATTCTGAAAAAACCTTAAAAAAAACAAAGTCTGCTTGTTTTTTTTTATGGAAATAACAGTCTCAAATGCTCCCAACCGTCGGAGCCAGTGAGACTTTGACGTCCCCGATTGGGGTATGTTGTAAGGCTGAATATATAAGGGCGGAGAAAAGGAAGGTGAGGAAGCGTCTGTCTATCCAGATCTGGTCACCAAACACTGTTAAAGTCATTTCAAGCAACATTTCGATTCTGAATGGTGTTCTTTTTTTTCCTAATGGTGATACTGAGAATATCTTCCACTCGGTTGCTTTCTTAGCGTCATTAAATTTGCACTTTGTTTTTTCTACGATTTCTAGTTTCAATATGAGATCAAAAATTTATTTCCATCGTGAGCTATGAAGCTTTGTTAAAATGTTTGGTTGATTTTCGCAGCGCAATTTTTGTGAAATGTTACTTAAAGGGTACTTTAATGTGCATTTTACTGTCAAAAACAAGTCAAGATGCCATATTGTTCACTCCATGTTTTTCAAATGTTCTGTAAGAAAAAAATAATGAAAAAAAGTGATAAAACTCCGGTGAACACAGGAAGTGAAACGATTCTGATTCCAAATATGTTTTTTTTCAAGATTATATAATAGTTTTTTACAAATCATTACAATTGCTGTGCAGTTATCCAAATATTTTATATCATTATTACAGATTCAGAACATATTTACAATTTTTTTAAATGGGTACCACGTATCTTTAAAAAATTATAAGGAAATATTTCTTAGACTAATCTTCTCCCTCCCTTCAAGTTTAGCGATGTAAGGGTAAAGCATGATCTAGTGTTGCTAGATTATTAACTATTCTAATATATTTTTCTACAGCACCCCCTCCCCGCCATGAGACAATTTGATTTTGGACTTACTTAATGCCCTCACTGAGTTACACTTGAGCGACAAAAAGCTAAAAAAAAAAGTCCCAACCTTGAGTCGCTTGAGTCAAACCTTCTCCCAAATTCAAAATATATTTTGGATGGCTGAAAGGACACAAAAGTTTTCAGAATCAAACGAGAGTCAGAACATTCGACGCAGAAAAAAAAACCTGATCAAAACTGCATATTAAACTCGTTTTTGACCAAAGTGTCGCTTAAGTCATTTGCTTTTCCAGCGACGATCTTTGAATCTTTCTAAAAGTAAATGAAATAACTGAACATGTTTGAAAATTAAAAAGAAAAGTTTATAAAATTTATTTAAAGCTTCCTTATTGCTCTCAACCCACCTCCTATTACCATCGCCAGATCTTTCCGTCGCCCCCCAGGGGGGGTGATATCGCCCACTTTGGGAATCACTGGTCTAGAAGTCAAAAGTTATGTGAGCGAAGCTTGAGAAGCTCGTAGGTAATTCATTCAAGACCTTTAATAAAACGAGAGCCTTAATATTTTAAATAGAACTTAATGTATACAAGAGTGGTAGCACTTAGGTTCGCCCAGATGGATCCGTCAGAAGTATTAAAAGTTGCGCGTTCGAGTACGGATCAGAGAACGAAGTGTCAAAAATCTTCCTTTTTTTGTTTGACTAACCCAAGTTCAATAATTACTTACAGACCAAACCACATATTTATCAAAACATAACATCCTTCACAACCAGCACACAACCTAAATGTATTATCTTTTGACTTGAAATGTGAAAATTTCTTAAATAATGATTAATCTTTTTAATGAAATTTCTCTAAATGACCCTTTTTATCCCATATTCAAGGCTCGGTAAAGGATCAAAGCGCAATAATCTAACAGTTTTATTATAAGCCATGAGATGATATTTTAAATAGTTATAAAGCTTGGCCCAGCCTAGTGTACATGACTTGCAACAAAGTGAATGTATCATATGTTTGAGCCAAGGATTCGGAGAAAGATCCCTTGGTTGGTTATTGTTACTACTTTCAAAACACTGGATCTCCCCCGAATCCAGTTTCTCAGCTACTCTTTAACAACTTAGCAAAAAGCATTAAATGGAAAAAAACATTATGAGAGCAGCATAAATTTTATTGCAGCGGGAATTTATTTGGGTAGAGTTTTAGTCGGCGAAGGCCATACAATATATAGTACATACTAGAACTGGGTGATGTTACTTTCTTGAATAGCTGGATCTACTTAACCTAGTAGAGGCAAATATGTACATTTCTGGCGCCATGAACTTTGCGATGAAACCGAGATGGGAGTTAATTTTCAAACACATTATTTATTAAATAAGCGAGAACTTTGTTTTAATTATTTATTTTTTGTTTTTAATAATGATTAAATTTAAAACTTAATTTTTAAATACTTTTCTTAACGACCCTCGAGCCTAACGATCAAATTAACGTAAACTTATTATAACAACATCTATAATTTAATTAAAAAAATATGCTTAGAATCTTTATCTCTGAAAATCGAAAATACGACTGTTATTAATAAAAAACATTTTTTTAATCGATTTACATTTTCTAATTCATATTCGTATTCCTTACCATAAAAATCTCAATTGACTAAATTATGCTAAGATGTCTATAAAGAAAGCAATTTAGTGAATATAAATTATTAGAAAATGGAAAAATATAGAAAAATGTTTAAACCATATTAAACCTAAAACACAAATATGAAACAGAAAAAAGCCGCAAACTAAAAAGAACAATGGTCATGACCGAGATTCGAACTCGGAACCTCTACTCTATTCAGGAGTAACACTCTGTTAATAAAATCAATAATACTTTATTAGAAAGCGGCATTTTTAAACGATTCTTCTATTGAAAATTATTTAATATTATTTTTTTTTGCGTTTTTAAAAATGTTTTTATGTTAGATTGAAAAAGCGGCATTTTAGATTTTTAGAGATTTGTAACATGAATTTTTCGATCGAATCATAGATTTCTTAACACTTTAGAATTTGTTCGCTAGTATAGAAAGCCATTAAAGGCACACCATCATATATCTTTGAGCAAACCAATTTATTTGATTTGTAGATTGTACTTACGCCCTTTGTTCGTTGAAGAACTAATTTCTTCCCCGAGAAATGGTTCTAAGAAAATAACAAAATGTTGTATCCTGTGAAGGAAACGGGATTATGACGTAAAGGATATGAACATGGAAAAGGTTCCCTAACACAAACAGTCGGGAAATCATGGTACCGAATACCAAAACGAAATTCTTTTAATATTTTGATATTTCGGAAGGTCGAAGCCGTATTGACTGTTTATTTAGCTTCATAACTAAAATATAAATAATAAATCAACCAAATGTCAATGAATAACGAACAATATTATTATTATTTGTTCCATTTAAAATTATGTTTGCCAATTCAAAATAACTTATTTCAGATAATGGTTTAGGTGCGTTGTTGATACCTGACAATCTTCGTGTCAGAGGGAAATCAAATAATTATTCATTGATGTGAAAGCATTGCTGAAGCATCTGTTTAATTAATAAAATACTGTATTTATTGATCAGGCATGAAAGTTAAATAAAGACTGTCAGCGAGAGAAAGTTTACCTATAATTTTTAATTTAAATGGAAAAAAATAATTTGCAGTTTTATCGGTCCAATTTTACTTTATTTATACACATATAAAGCGTCAATTGTCTCTGGCTTGTCGGCGTAACATTTATCTTTTTTCGATCCGGTTTCGGTATAAACTAAGACTACTCTAGTTTATACTTATACGTTCCTGATGAAGGTTAAGTCTAACCGAAACCGGTCGAATTGTTATATGTGTATAAATAAAGTGGCTTAAAACAAAATTATTTTTTATTTAAATTATAATGTCAAGCTACAAAGTGTTTGCTTCCTTCGATAATATAATTTTTAATTTATTTCATCATTTTAGATATTCTTAATATCACACATAGAAAGACTACCATTCTGAAGCGGAACGTGCGCTGATTGAAATGACTTATGCTATGTATGTGACCAGATCTAAGTAGCCGGGTAGGTAATTACTAGCATTCCTTCTCCGTCTGTAGTCCCTTTCCACTTCCTTTATCTGCACAACTATTTCCAATTGTGGATGCCATAGTCTCACTGACTCCCTGGCATTTGGGACTCGTTATACAAGAAACCTACTGGAATAAAGTTTTTGAAAATCATCAAATAATGGAGTGATTCGATACTGACAGAAACTTTACATCGATCAACTGGTTCACTTCCATAAATATAACAATTTTTAAAGTTATACAATTAATTAATCAATCGACCGGTCGGTAGCTGAGTGGACAAACGCATCGGATTCCTACCCGTTCAATTGCTCTGCTAGCTAAGTCCTCCATCATTGCACGAGAAACATTTTCCAATTAATATGATGGTAGTAGAAGTTTTTTTAAATATTGTTAGGTTAGGTTTGGTTGTTTTTTAAAAGAAATTAATCTCCATAATCTAATGTTGGCGATCAAATTAGTACACAGCACGTATTTTATGGAGAGTATTTTATAACGATCATAACAATATTCATATTGGTCTATATGTTTAGGATAGTGGTTTCATGATGTAAATTTCATAATGAATGCCAAACAAACTTATATAATGCATACTCGATCTCCAAACGTTAGGTTAAGAGTGAAATGCTGTTTGAAAAATCAATGGCCGTTTGTAGTAAACGGAAACTAGATCTGAATAGATAGGTACCACCTAACCTTTCTCTTTTTCATCTCATTCTCCTTCCTACTTCTTTCAGCCATATTGTAAATTCCATAGGCTTCGGGCAGATGGACCCTTGGGCTGCTATAACTTAATGTCACATACTCGCAACTGCACTTATTATATTTTATATTTTGACACACATATGTATACTTGAAAAAAAGCCCTTGAGGTTTTGCACCTTCACTGTGTATACGGGGTGTCGCAGGACATACCCGAAAGACTTGAAACATCGATTGCTGATCTAATTTGAAGTTAAAATGTAGATGGTATTCTGGTGACATTTTTTTAATCAAAAAAATAATATATTTCCGTCACATGTCGCCACTGGTCACTTAGCCGAGAGAGTGCCAGGCCAACCTCCCTGACCCGTAATATCTTATTCCGTGCAACGCTGTTCGTGCCACGTGGTACAAATAGGGATTGTACTTTAATAAATCTCGTAGGCTTGTACACAATGCTGGCCAGTGCGGGTCGGGGCGGGTTTCGGCTAAGTGACCTAACCAGTGGCGACACGTGACACATATATTTTTTTATTGAAAAAAAAATCGCCGACAGTCGAAATGATCGGAATTCGGAAATAACTTCGATCTTTAATATGTAATTGGTTGGTATCACAATCGATTTTGCCAAAAACGAAATGGTAAATTAACATTTCAAGATTTGTTATATATCAGTAACCAGGCGTTTAAAAAAGCATTTATCCTATGGAGTTGTTTTCTTCCGATCGAATATTTACCTAAGAATGTTTGAATGGCGGAGCAAATACAAAATTTCCGGGAAAAACGTTTGTTTTTTTCGAAAATAAATCACTTTAATAATAATATTCTTTATTATGTTTCAGAAATGTTCACCAAATATTGTATAGTGAAATGTTATTTTTTTCTCGCAGTTGATGGTTACATTCAAGCCCGTTATATGAAAAGAGCCATAGATTCAGGATAACCTAGGTGTATTTTTCTCTAAAGTGGACAATTCAACAATTTTTTTGGAGACAAAGATAGATTGAAAGTTGAGTAGCATAGCTATGCATGCGTTTTGAAGTTGTTTGTAATAGTGGGACGATCTTCTTTAGTATTTCGTATTTAAAGTGTTTATATAGGGTGTTGCAGGACGTATCAGAGACTTTAAACAAAGATTCCTGAGCTAATTCGAAGTAAAAAAAAAAGCATTTTGGTCTCCGGTGACATTCTAAGTTTTTTTTTTCATGTGAAAACAAAACAAATCTTCATTGAATAGTAAGGGTTAGTGTCGGGGCGAGGGCATGAGCGGTAACTTGACTGAAGTGACGACATGTGACAGTAAAGTCTGTCGGGTACGTTCTGCAACACCCCGTATATGCCTTGTCGTAGCTGGTAGTGTGATTATTAGGGTAATTTGTATAATATATGAGTTCAACACTTTACATGTCGGGAACAACCAGGAAAAAATAGCACGATCGATTGAATCAAACGCTTAATCTAGTCAAGAGTCGGTATAAGAGTTTGTATTATGCAATGTGTGAAAGTGATAGAAGAAAGGAGTGTGTGCCAAGACCGAGTCATGCGTCGTTCCACCCTTTCTGCATTATTTGCCGGAAAATGGCGAGATGAAGCGAGATGTATTTTATAATTAGAAAATGGAGTAAATAAAAAAATACGTATCATATTTTTCTTACAGGAAGATTTGGAGATGTGTGTTTAGGCTATTTAAGGACACAGACAATTGCATCTGGGTATTTAAGGGATCCACGTTAATAGAGGAAAGATTCATTAAAGCTGTCAAGCAGAATCACGAGATGAAAACTATACTTTCTCATTCGGTAAATGTCAACATTGAACGAATCTGTCATATCTACCGACTGAGCGCCGGTGCCGCAAGGATCAAGAACACCAGAACACGTTCAATCGAAATACTAGTAAAAAACTAAGTATTCCTACTTGTTGTCAATGTTTCAAAGAAATCGAACGTTTCATTGTAATATTGGAACCTGTCAGATGGATTGTCCGTTTTGGTACAGTTACCTTGTGTTTAGGAGATTCATTCTAGATGTGGCTACCAAATAATAGAATGCACTTTAAATATGTACAGGTAATTTTCTATTATATCAGCTGGATTAAACAGATACCCCGTACCGGAGCAGGTCACCTGTGGTTCCACCGAGAGGGTTTATCTCATAGCATAGAATCCAGAACCACATGAATTGTAAAATAAATTAGTTTTATCTTGGTTTAAATTGCAAACGATCTATTTTAATTCCTTAATTACTTCCAATATGTGTGTTCTCTTTCAATGGAATGAGGCCATTCTGAGACAAAAAACCGATAGTAATTAAAATTTATATGTTCAAGCTTTACCGAATTATAATATTTAAATACCCCATCCGGGCAAACCATACATCTGTGCCCTGAAACTTAATTAATGTTTTAAATAAAAAATATTTTAGTTTTAAGCCACTTTATTTAATACACATATAACAATTCGACCGGTTTCGGTTAAACTTAACCTTCTTCAGGAACGTATATATATAAACTTTATATTTATATACGTTCCTGAAGAAGGTTAAGCTTAACCGAAACCGGTCGAATTGTTATATGTGTATAAATAAAGTGGCTTAAAACTAAAATATTTTTTATTTAAATTATAATGTCAAGCTACAAAGTGATTGCTTCCTTCGATAACTTAATTAATGTCATACGGGAACTTCTAAACTTGTTTAAATAACTGGTATCTTGAGCAAAACTAAACAGACGAAAAAACAACTCTATTAAGCTACTCAAAAATTGTGTTAAAATTAATCTTTCAAATGTTTTAAAAATTTTGGTATTAAATAAAGCAAATGGATTATTTAGTAATATTTGAAAAACAAAAAAATAACGCCTTCCTAAGGCTTAGGTGTTTGAACTTACGTCAAGTTTGACGTCGTCACAGTTTTTAATCAAACTCTGAGAGATTGAGAATAGACGGTTAACAGAGGGAATCTTCGAAAGTTAAAAAAAATAAAAAATGGCGTTGAATTTCGATACATGTGGCGCCAAATGTGACGAGAGTTCAAATAACTAGGTCTTAGGTTATTGCATAAGTGTGTGTTATGGTTTATTTTTTCTGTATTTCTCAGAAAATAATTTTAAAGTTTATTTAATGAAAACTGTTTTTTGATCTCCTTTACAATGCAGGCAAGTTCTTCATATGGCTTCATGTATTTAACTGCATTGATCTGGCAATTAAACAAAATTTAATTGTCTACCTTTACAGACAAATAAAATTATAGCCTAGCTTAGGCCAGGTTATTAGTCTATCTTAGCTTTAAAAGGTGTCATTATTTTCGCTGCGTGCTTATTGCCACCAATCAATTGTTGCAAAAAAATTGAATTATGAAGTGGTTGAATAAGAAGACATGAAGAATATAAATATGTAGCTTAATTATCAAAATAAAGTATAACTACATTATTGATTTTATCAAATCATGCATAACAGAAAATTATATGGGTCTAGGATAAAAACTTAGAACCTTCTACAAATTGTTGATCCAATAATGTAACCATAACAAACGCCGTGAATGGCCAATATTTATATGGTTTTAAATTTTTGATTTTTCGATGTGGGCATTTCATTTCACACATTTTAAAGTCTTGTAACGTAATTATGTGATCAAACATTTTGATGTGGCGGCCTCCGTGGTCGACTGGTTAATACACTAGACTACGAACCCAGATTCAAGATTCGGCGTGCAAAAATAAACTTAATTTAATTAATATGTATTATTTTCTCATTTAATTGATATAAAATAAACATAAAGTATATTTGCGGCACGTTCCAGAACGGTAGATACTTTAAGTATCGCCCTGTTGAGAGACCACCATTCACAATCAAAGTTACTTGAAATGGCCTTATTTGGTAACCAGATTTGAATCGCTGGGTACTTTCCAACCTTACCCTTTCACATCTCCTTCCCCTTCCCACTACCGTCAGCATCACAACATACCCCAATCAGGGATACCATAGTTCCACTGGCTCCAGACAGTTGATAGCAGTTGAGACACTTGTGCGTTATTAACTATAAAAAAAATAAATTAAAATGAATAGTAAAAAAATCTCACCATAATGTTTATTATACTGACTTTAGGGTTAGTAAGGTGATCATCCAGAGGAGTCCAAAATGTCCCGAGTGGAAAAATAACACATTATATTTTATAGGCTGAAGGATATGAGGATGAGAAGAGGTTGGGGAAACGGATGGCTGGGATATACTCGGTACTTTATCCGATGGGACACCGTCCCAGAGACATAAGTTTTGTAAAAAATTACCTGCGACAAGTTACAAGTTATTTCCGTAATAACTGCTATTTTACTAAAAACCCATACTCCCTCGCAATATTGATTTTCATTTAAGCAAACTAAATGTTCCAAGAGTTTTCAAAAGAAAATTTATGGAAAATCCATTTTGTTTCCGCATTGAACTCAGAAAACATTAAAAAAACCGTATTCAGCAATTTGAAAATAGATATTTTATTTTAGGTATGAAACAGCTCGATCAAGTTTTTATTTCACTCTGTATTTCCTTAACCTTTCTACGCACAAAGGTTATAAAAATGGAATTTCATTTGACTTATAAATTGAAGGCAGAAGGTTATTGTGGGAATCCTAATGTACGCAAATGATTTTTATATTCAAGTTGCCAACTGCTCATATTATCTCCATACTTGTCAAAGAGCGTACCTTTACCCATTGGCAACATATTAACATAAACATGTTTCATTTTCAAATATGTTCAAGTATATTTTCAGTGCATAATTCAACAGTTGGTACTTTTAAAGGAACCGCAGAAAGTTAAAACGAATAGTATTTCTAAGAAGAGCTTTGTATATATTTGAATAGCTCGTGTTTTATTTTATTATACATTTAGTCTGTTTGCTTTGAGGCATCTTCTGTGAAATATTTTTACACCGTGATCGATTAATTCAAAAGAACGATGAAGATGCTCTCAAGAAGGAATGGTTATCGCTATCTGAAATAAAATTTATACCGAAAGTCTCAAATTTACAGATGTCCTCAATCTTTCCACCTTTACACTTTGGACTGTTATCACCTTTACAATTGGGATAAAATCTACAGGTTTAAGATATATCTTATCTATAAACTAGAAATCTTTTTGTATGAAGCAGCAAAACTCTTAAATAATATTGAGATCAGTTCCTTTGTTGTCGTATAATTTGCACAGCGTTTTGAGTCACCATTACGTTATTTTCTATCTATGCAGTTCTTCAAACGACTAATTTAGGTTCAAAGTAAAAGCTATTTAAAGGGATAACTATAATAGATTATTGTGATGTCATAACATAAAATTTAGTAAATCGATTAAAAAACTGAGAATTTGTTTAAAATAACACAGTCACATTTGTTCCAGCTGTTAATTTTTTTTCGGGTTAACTAGATTTTTTAAAATATTATAGCAATCAATTCGATTTTTCAAATAGTATCAAATTAGTCAGTGAGTTACAAAGTTAATGGTTCTGTTTCTTTTGATTTTTCAAATGGTATCAAATTAGTCAGTGAGTTATAAAGTTAATGGTTCTTTTTTTTGATTTTTCGAATGGAATCAAATTAGTCAGTGAGTTATAAAGTTAATGGTTCTGTTTCATTTGATTTTTCAAACGGTATCAAATGTTTCCATGATTGAATATTCACATCGCACAAGATTTTGAAATTAAAACTGACGAAAAAATGACCAGAGAAATAATTTGATCGGTTGTATTGACAACAAATAAAAGTTTGCCTTGCAGTTACATCTATTTGAATTATAAATACAAAAAATAATTTTAATAATTAATTAGTAAGTTATTGGGTTAGATAATAAACGGAGTTATACTATACATTTTCGTAAAAGCAATCAATTTGTGATTTGACATTTTTAATGACAGTAAAATAATAAATTTGAAAAAGACCACAGGTTTTATTTTAATTTTTTGACCGACCGGTTTCGCTTAGCCTATGCATCATCAGGGTACAAAACAAAACTCAACTTGGTCGGTCAAAAAAAAAATAAAAATATGTAGTCTTTTACTTAGTTATTATTTCATTTTCATTTATATACTTTAGAGCAATATTCCTCAACCTTTTTAGTGTCACGACCCCCTTAAAAGCCAAAAAAAGGGTAAAAAAACTTTTCTACTGCCCCACTGAATGTGAACTTTTAACAAAGTTTTACATTACTAACGTGAAAAATAATGTTCTTACATTTGCCACTTCTTACTTGTTTAAAAAGGGTTTTTTGTCTATGGTGGCTTCAAAAGCTAAATACAGAAATTGTCTATTATTACTTGAAAATAATTTAATTATGTGTGTTTCAAATGTCTGAAATCCTCTTAAGAGAAAAACAAACTCAACTATTGCCTTAATGAATTAGTTAACACATCTTTATTTATTAGGAAGTAGGTAAATATATCTAACACTTTATTATAACTTGAAATAAATTCTTTAATAAAAGGATGTTTCGTAAACGTGACTTATTTTTTGACAGAATGTGATCCCCTTATATCAGATCGCGACCCCCGGGTTGAGAAATGATGCTTCAGGAAAATTCAGCCTATTTTCTTTTCGAGGTTAAAATGAATATTTTCTGCGTAGTGCACATACTTCGCCAGTCAGCTATCTTCTCGCAGATGGAATTAAATAAATACAGTAGTATTACAAATTTAAGCAATATAATGTAAATAATACTAAAATGTAAACTCAAGTTTTCAGGACTTATGATAATAAAAAAGTTTATTTTTTTGTGATGTCAACGGCAACTGTTCACGATTTTTACGACTGTAAAACGTGATAGAAACCAAATCTAAATATTGGTCTTAACATAATCACGTAAAATACCATGCACCGTCACTGTACACATCGAACAGAGGAAAACATCCCCTCTGCAGTTTCTACTTTCATGATTTAACTTTTGCGTACTTTCTCCACTCTGCCATCTCACCACTATATTCAGTCTGGTTGGAACAAAGTGGATGAATAAAAAAATAAATAATACTGATTCGATTGGAAAGAACCATATTAATGAGATTGTGTTGGACACGTTCTAATAGTTAATTCTTATTACATAAATCTAAATCTTATTTAACTGTTATATGGTTCGGGGTCGCTTCTTTATTGTTCAAGTTATTATTTATTTTATTTTTGCAAAAAACAAAGTTTTACACCAATCCATTGCAAAAAAACAAAAAACGTTAATTACAATTATACAAATAAATAGGGTAAAAATAAGTTTAAAAACAACCAAAAAATAGGTTTTAAGAAGTACATAATATAGTAAGAACTTAATAGATAGTTCGTGCTTAAATTTGTTAGAAGTCATGTGAAAATATCCACATTTTAATTATTACGGTTAATTTACTGCAAGGAAGTTAATTAACCCAGTAAGTATTCCCAGGGGCGTCACCATTGGAAAGTTAGTTCTGCGCCTGGAAAGAAATAAAAGTACTGTGTTGGCGGTCTCGCGTGAAATAATCAGGGACATAGAATCCAGTTTCCGTCAAGGATGTCAGGTATTAATAAAACACCGTTTAAGAGTTTATAATCTAAAAGCAGTAATGCTATATCCCTCTTCAAACGAAGGCTGCAGATACCCAGCATTTCCGAGATGAATGCTGTCGGAAACAGCATTATTTTTAATTATTCGCACAAATACTGTTCACTAAAACTACTTTTACAAAACTGAAGTCCTCGGTGGCAGTTTTTTCCACTATCAGTAGCTCAGGGCCTCTAAGCTGAGTTAGTCCTCCAGCTACTTCGTTCCCGCATCCATAGTTTGGCTACTGGCTGCCACTGGTCATCGCAATCTATTCAAGTCTCGTCTAGCACTACGTCGCTGGGCGGAGAATCACACACCTGGTGATCTCTATTTGAACTCGCTTTTGTCATCCACCGCCCAGCATCACGCTGCTGGGCGGGGACGCGTATCCGGTCGACAACCGTCTACCCCTCCGTGAACTTAAACACCCCTAAGTTTCACTCTATCTGTCTCTCGTAACTCTGGGTTACCTCCTGACTCCCCGTGCCGCTACCCCTCGCTTCACTCTTCCTCCCTGTCAACGCTTGTCTTTCAACGCGTCTTTGTGTTTTAATACACAAAGACGCGAAATGCCCATCTTAAAACTAGCACTATTAAAATATTCTTGTGACGAAATTTGATTCGTCACAGTTTCTAATCAACCTTAAAGGCGTTTTAAATATTAAATCAATCTCAACACGAATCACTTAAAAATTTAGAATACTTACTCAATATTAGAAAAATTCTATCGTGAAAAAAGAAAACACAGTATTTTGTTGACATGTGTGTTTGAGACGTTTGTTTATTTTTCATTTCATTGATGACTTATATCGCGATCTAACAGTGATTTCGAACATACCTACGAGTATATGGTATACAATTTCACCGCAGAGTCATGGGTACTGGAGAAAAAAAAACAAGAAATTGCAGTTGGAACGTTGAGGTTAATGAGAATAAAAATAAAAATAACTTATATTGAGAAACCAAGAATTACCTCCACCAATGAACTCCTCACAACCAGCAGCGTAAAGGCCGGAATTTGAACGTATTATTTGTGAGATAAAGGTACATATATCATATCAGTTTTCTACCCTTAAAAAATACAGTATATTTTTAGGTTTTTTTGTCATAATAGAACAATGGTATTCCACCACGAAGTGACAGCTTTGAAAACATTGATATTATCATAATAAATCAAACAATTAATTTATAATAAGAAAGTATGATGCCAGGGGATAAGGAAAACCTATAAATAATGACCTCGGAAACCTCCCGGCAAACCGCTTCATATCCTGGAAACCCTTTTGAAATGAAGGCAAAGTCTGCTTCAGTCAACAACTGAGGATTTGCGATACGGATAATTCGGAGCTATTCAATGTTATAGGTGGTGTTTCACCAGGGCGATACTAGTATCTACCACTCTGGAACGTGCAACAAATATCCTGTATATTATTTTTATATAAATTAAATGTGTTATGAGACATATTAATGAAATATTATTTTTTTGCGCACACCGGGTTTGAACCTGCACGAATGAGCTTAGTTTTAAGGCCCACATTTACGAATTACTTCCTACAACTCTTAGCTTTACCCGCCTCATAACAGGATAGCTATCGAGTTCTTATCCTATCTGTCACCATACAGATAGGGATGCTCTTGTGATTTGTCAAATGAACAAAACAGAAAAACTTTTTATTTTTCATGTAATATTTTTTATGAATATGTCAAAAATAATTCATATTTACTTTTATCAAACACAATGATAAAGTTCTGACTTTCTTGTAAAGTTGTACTTTTGCAGATAAAGTTGTTTTACTATAAGCCCATGAGGTGAATATATTTTTTTATCAAAACTACTAACCTGACTCTCCAGTTTGAACGGATAAGTCAATCAGGCGTGTGCCAGGTGTATTATAGGGATGGTCAATCTAGTGTTCTCTATTTCAAAGCCTAGCAAAACACCAGCTCACACTCATTTTGTTTCGGGGTAGTTTTCTCATTGTTGTTTCCCTTCGCATTAATTATTTTGTAATTGATATCAAGGACGAGTTGTATAATTCACAGATTCTCAATCTTTCATAACCCTTTTTTGTGAATACCGCACAAGAGTCCCACCTGTCCGCAGCCAGTGGGACTATGCCATTGGGGTATATTGTGAGGCTGAAAATAGAGAGGAATGGAAAAAAGACGGAGAAGAGAAAGGTTTAAAAGTAGGAATTTACAAATTTGTTTTTATTTAAATGCATTATTGTTCTCATTTTGTGTTTTGGAAAAACTTAACAATACACTATTGATGGCTTTAATATAATATTATGTTCCAACTTTAAACTCATCAGAGTTTTATCCAGCTTGCCAAAAGAAATGTTACTTGATAATAATAAAAACAGTGAATTTATTTAGCGCAGTTTACCTCAAGGGCACTTTGCACTCAACATAACCCATTATAAAAATGAAATGAGTACATATAACAGATATGCGTGCAAATTAAATCTATGATTTTATAATATTCGTGAAGCAGAAAGTACCTATCGTAGGTTATAATCCTAGGAGATGGAAAGTAACTTTATAGAGCAACTAGAACAGAAAAAATAAAGGAAAGAGCAACATAAAAGAACAAACAAAAACCGGAGATAATCTATGAAGTTACCATCAGCAAAAATCATAATTTGCTTCTGAGTAGGCAGTAAGGACACTAAACAAAAGTATGACAAGGAGAAAACCAAAATTAAACCGTTCAGTGAAAATTGAAAATATGACTTATTATAGGTATTGTAAAATTGAATTTTAAATAATTTTGTTTCCAAGGCCCGTTTAATTTCAACTAAAATATGATCCTAAGAAAGACACTTGGGCCTTAGTTGAGAAGCACTGTAATAAGGGTAAAATGGAATAATCCACTGCGTGCTGAATTTGGGATTATTTAATTGAATTAAAGTAGTGATTACAGTTAAAGTTTGGTTAAAGAGGACATTCGTTGTTCAGATGGTCCCAAAGGATCTGATGCCATGGCCTTGTCGTTTACCTCGCCAACTTATGATTGCTTGTTTAGATATGAGAGTTGATTATGAAGTATGATACTCTATTTTCCGTGAAGGGTAAACAAGACTTTGCGAGGATGTTATCAGATCTACATTGTAGTCCGAGTTCTCCCCCTTATTTTCACTGTGCGGCATTTTATGCCAGATGAGATTAGAGGTATGCCAAGCTTTGAAATGTGATACAACTCAATGTTTTATCATTTTACTTTTATATTTTCATTTTATATAACGTGAAGGTACCAATTTTATAAACAAAATGCTGGTTAGTGGTAGGCATTTTCGTAAAATAGTCCAAATCTGCAATTTAGTTTTTTTAGTTTTATATTAGTTGCTAGTACATTAAAGTTTGGAAAGTATCTAATTATGATTCATATTCTTTTTGACTTAATAATAATAACTTATATACTGCTTGATATAACTAATGTAATTTAAATGGTTTTTACAGGCTCTTTTAAATTTATTGGTTTGCATAATTTGGATGGTTTCCGGCAGCGAATTATAACATTTCATCCCTTTATTATAAAGTAAGTTTTTTGGTGTATTTTTTTATTTTTTATGTTTTGATATAAAACATTATCCTGTATAAACTTTTTATTTACTAGCTACTTTGGACGACAGAAGTTTTATTTTTAGAATCACGAATAACATTTGAGCTAAGCGAAAGTAAAAACGAGTTTTTTTTTAAATTTCAGATAAGAGACAACATGATTATGTCGAAAAAATATATTAGTATTAGCAGAATTTTATGAAGAACTGAGTTTAACCTGAAAGTAGGGAGATAACGAAAAAATCTAACGTCGATCGTGAGGTGGGGTTTGAGGAACCCCGCCACTTATTTCTTACCTAAAAGAATAAATTTGGTAACCCTTTTGTAAATAATATGTTTAACAATTAATTGTTAATTATGTACAAAAAACTATTTACGAAAATTAAAAGTTCTTGTTTGTTGAAAAATTGGTATTTTATTTATAAGTAGGTGTAAAACATAAAGAACATTTTGACTGACTTAAAAAAGCATTCTTGCTTTATTCGAACAGTGTTAAACATTTTTTGTGGAGGCTCCAATCTACTGTTTCACCGCTAATTTTCTTGAAAATTTTCTTGCTAACCTAGAAGTCATAAAAATATGTACTTTTATCAACTTTGTATACAGATATAAACAAAATCTGAAAATGATTGTTATTATTAGAGAAACATATGAGGTGAAAATTTATACCTACCATTATTCATCATGATGAAAAAAATCTTAAAAAAATTAAGATTAAAAGAAACGTATTATAAGTTTATGAAAAAACAAAGTGGGAAAAGAAAGAAATTGGGGAAAAATAATTGACTCCACATCTTCAAACCAATGCTGTTTTCTTAAAGTTACCCTCGAATGTAGGTTTGTATTTGGTAAAAACATGTAATAATAAAATATTTACTACTTATAGTATTAAAAAAAACATTATTGTCAAAAAAATATAGAAAACATTGATAATTAATGATCAACCGCTCAACTTGCAAAGTTTTGACTTGTTACGCAAGTGGTGAGGTGGGGTGTGTGCAATCCCATCCGCAAACGTTGGCCTACTGAAGGTTTTTATTCACCTCTAACAGAAACTTTCGTATGTCGAGGAAAGGTAGGTATAGAAATGTCACAAAACACATTCCAACCATTTCGGAATGTTTCGCAAAACAATAAATTATTGAGGTTTGTGACACCCCACTCCACCAACGCAGGGTTAAAAAAAATGTTCAAATAAAAAAAAAAAATAAGTAAAAAACACTGGCGTGATCTCAACGGATGATTGAATTCTCTTTTGCTGGAAAATCAGGTTTATGTTAATATCTCACGATACGCGGACGGGAACGAGAAATCTAAAATGCACAAGATTATGGACGAGGAAAAATCAAACACGCGAAAATCACATTTGCAGAAGGCGAGATTCATATTTCTAAAAATATTTTAGTAAAAAATAGTTTATTCACTAATAGTTCCATTATTTTTTTAAATTACTTATTAGGACGCCTGCGAAATATTTTTTAAAGAACTCAATGATAACAATTTAATGAACGAATTGCGACATTTTTTTCCTAGGTCACAGACATTGCTCTGTCAAAAACAGGTCGAAGAAATTGATTATCTGTTCAAAAAACTACCTCCATGGTCGAGTGGAAAGACGCTCGACTACGAATCCAAAAGTCACGGATTCAAACCCAGCGAACGCCAATACCTTTTATTTTATTAACATGTGTCATATTTGATTGATATCAAATAATATGAAGTTTATTTTCGGCACGTTTCAGAGTGGTAGATGCTCTAATTATCGCCCTGGTGAAAGACCACAGTTCAGAATCGAAACGTTGCTTGAAATGGCTTTAGCCGTGTTTGGTGACCATATCTGAATAGTCAGATTGTTTCCAACCTTCTTCTTTCTCATCCCCTTCCCCTCCTCACTACCTTCAGCCTCACAACATACCCCGATTGGGGATACCATAGTCTCACTGGCTCTAGACGGTTGGGAGCAGTTGGGACTCTTGTGCGGTATTTACGATAAACAAAATAATTAAAAAACACATTTTAACAGGTTTGACCAGTTTTAGCAAAAGTAGGAAAAGTTGAGCTTATTTCGGGCACACGGAAACGCCCACAATACACTCTTTAGAATTACTTCTTTTGAATATCCTATATTATTTTTTTCAAAATCAAGGGAAACGCGATGCACAATACATTTTAGACTTGTTTGACTATAACTGATTGTCCGATACTTCTTGTTCTAACGGGTAAAGTGACGTCGTGATGTTTTACAATTTCCTGTAATAATTTATGGGGCGGTATGTATTGTTTGTGAGTAATGGATTTATTTTCGTAGCAAGGACTATAATTTATCACTAGTTATAATTTTTGTATTATAAATCATTTTTCGGCGCTTTGCAATCTGTGTAGTCAAAGGTTAATAACTATGCAATGGTATTTTTGTGAGAAGTTTATAAACTCACAAAGCGTTATAAATCTATATTTTACCCGTATGTTTTACTTAATCAGATCAGCGAGACTTATTATCTAACTCACAATTGGGAAAATTCATGTTTCTAACTTTTCTCCCAAAAACTTTTTTCACCGCGGGATTGTGCAGAGAGAATGAATCTGCCCACAATTCTGTCTCTCCACAGAATCGTTAGCAAAATCGTCTCCGACATAATTTTTTTGTTATACCGACGCTTAATCCTTCTTCTGATTTAACTCAGCAATCAAATACAGCGCTCAACGTCACTTTGTAGAAAATGTATCTACATAATACATATTAACCTCTAGTGTTCCAAAGGGTCCTAAAGGACACAGCCATTTATCATTATCTTTTTGTGAGTTTTTGTCCTTTAAAACCTGTTGTTCTCACATTTAAATGAACTCTAATAGCTTGTCAATAAAATAATCAATCCATAGGAGATATTTTGCATTGCGTTAAGTTCGCTACCAGTAGATTAATAAGTATTTGAAGTTTGCTTACGTCAGTGCGGCAAAGAAAAATGACTTTCAAAGTGATATTACTGTTTACTTACAAAAAAAACTTCATAGAAAATTTTTTTTAATGAAAGAAATGTATTCAGCCACACGAAAATATAGTAAAAAGACAAAAATCCTTCACATTTCATCTTACTTTTTTTAGTGACTGGAAAAAAACTAATTCTCCGAATATAAGTAACCATTCCAGAGAAACCACTTATGCCATTAACATGTAATTTAAAAAAACATACATAAACACGTTATCTGGAAAATGGCAAAATTGTCAAAAATATCATATTTTATGGAAAAATACAAGTCAGATATTACGGAATTACAGTCAGCAAGGTACGACTAAAAGTGTACCTAGTACCTAGTGGGGATCTAGCATTCCATAGGTCAAAATGTCTGCAATAAATAAGTTGGAAAACCAACAAAAGCATTTAAAACGTTTTACCTAAAATTTAATTATGTATTCCATATACAATTTAAAAGATAGCAGTTTAAAAATTATATTCACTGCAAACCTTAGACATTTCTAACACAAATAAGAAATAATCAACAGATAAATCATTTGTAGTATTGTTTGTATTAGAATCTTATAAAGTTTGTATTTTTGAGAGCTGATTCTTAAGACAACATTTTTTTTAACACGTGCCCACGTTTTTGTCATCCATATTCATTGATAAAAAAATTAAGAATTATATCCACTGCAAGCCTTAGACATTTTCCTAACTGCCCATATAAAATCAACAGATAAATCATGTATGGTATTGCTTGTATCAGAATCCTATAAAGGGTGATTTTTTGAGTGCTGATTCTTAAGACAACATATTTATTTAGACAAGTGACTGCGATTTTGCCATTCATACGCGTTATAAAACGAAGAATGCTTTCGGAAGGCGAATCAGCTGTCGTACAAATAAAAACCTTAGGAAAACTTATTAAAGTGAAATAATAATAACAAACTTAAGTTGTAGTGGAATCCGTAAAAAAACGCGGAAATCAAAATTATAAAATTTTTGTACCTATTCAATATTTCCTTAATTTTAATTTATTTGTAGTTTAATCTTAAAGTTCACATATCGGTAATCTACTAAAAACATCACACAAAATCGTAAAACAATGTGTTCTGTAATAAATTGACACATATTTTTTTAATATCCTTATTAGATGTGTTTTTATACTGTACTTATTTTATTACAAACTCCAAAATAATTTTCCTTGTCAATACATATGTACGAGTGTTAACTTTTCAAATTTGTAACTAATTTTAATTGAAATTATGCAATTAAAAAATATATCTTTTCAAATCCCTACCTACCTAATAAAGTACCTACCTTTAATATGTTTTAGCAAATATTAATCTATATTTGAAATGGAACTAATATTATTTCTTGGCAAGTCAAGTAACATTCTGTGATCGTTTACGGGTAATAACTGGTTAGAACAATAAACACTCCCACATATAATTTGACCCAATTTGTGAGTGATAAAAAAACTCTAATTTAACAAAAGGAATTCTAGTAAGATTTTAAATATTTTTAGAATTAATTCTGAAATAGAACCATATTTTCAGCAACCCCGAAGCCTGATCAGTAAAACGATCAATTAATTCCAAAACACTATCCATCACTCAAGTGTGACCTAATTCCTAGGCCATCAATCTGCTTCACACCGATGTGTCAACTCCGTGCAGAGGTAACTGCAATATCGTTCAATTTCATCCTGAAAACGATGAATTTCTTCATAATATGCTTTGATCCTTGTATCCAGAACAAACTGTGAAAATGTATCAGTCATTTGTTGAATAATTATATAGTGAAAAATAAACAAGAATATGATTTTGTATGTGAATGCCGCACAAGATTCTCGACTGTCCAAACAAAGCCAGTGCGACTATGTCATACCCATGATAATAATATTTGGATAATTTGTAAAGCCCCGTTTTTGTGAAAAATCACTCAAAAGCGCTTTACAAATCTTGATTTCAAGTTAATGTTAATTCCTAGTTTATATAAATATACGGCAACATACTTCTGGCAAGACACAATCACTTATACTTTTAGCTGATTTATATATAATAGTTTAGTCTTGATACACACGTCAAAAGTGACGCAGTGAGTAAATCGTGAAGTAGCGTGATCGGAATAAAATTTCAAACTTTTTTACGTATGAGCAAAAATTACCAATATTGTTTTTGCATAATATTTTTTTTGGTTTTTATGGAATGATAGCAAATTTAAAATATAATATTTCAAAGGTCTTTTAAAAAAATTCGTAGTAAGGAACAACAACATTATGAAAATCTTCTAATGAATTTGAGGAATGAAAAGTTCTTTCTTGGTTTGGACAGAAATTCTATTGGGCTTGTTACACATCTTGATTATGGATATGATTTTCTGAAAAAATGGGTTTTGAGTTCGTTACTGAACTCTGTCGAGTCTTTTATTACAATCAGATCATGTGGTAGTCCATTTCAGGCTTTAGGACCTGACACTCCAAAGCGCGTTCTTCGAACTTAGTGTCTGGTGTGCGCTTTGGTTCCTTCAACCTTCCGATAGCCGATGACATTGCGGATCTAAGGGTTGACTGTCGCGAATTGGAATCTTCAGGAATACACAATTCCGATAAATAAGCCGGAGCCATTCCGTTAACTAATTTTAATGCCATCCACATGGTGTACTCGTATGTTCCAAGGATGAATCAAGTGAGAAGCATTTCTACAGTGCCTAACCGACTCAGTTTAGAGTGCTAATAATATTACATTATGTTAAAACACATTCGTAAATTGGAGTTATATCGTGGTTTGCCATAATCACAGAAAAATAAATAAAAAAGTGTGTTTTAAACTATTATATTTATTTCAACTGTCGAACGATTTCAGAAGAACCCTTCCTTCGTCAAATCTGAACCCTTTTACAGTTTGCGAAATATGTAGATATGAATAAACCAACGGTTTTTGTTGGTTTATGTATGTAAAAAGTGTTTGTGTGCAACTTAACCATAGTGTTAAGTTATTTTATGAGCTTTTTATTCCAGCCGTTGGAATTTGTTGGAATTCGCAACAGCTTTGTTGGAATCTCATTTCTGTTACATGCGTCATAAAAGAGAGGGAGGTTAATAATAATAATTGGCTGATTTATATAGCGCCGTTTTCGTGAAAGATATATCACCTCAAGGGCGCTTTCCAACATAGTCAACATAACTTACAGCTCAATCACTGAGACTAATAACAGCCGAGCTATCAGCGGTATGTATCCACAGATACCATGACGTGATACTTCACAAATTGGCGCTATAAAAATTGACCAAAGATTATTATTACGATTATTATTCCTTAGAAAAAAAATAAGCTGAAATAGTTAAAACCATGCAATGGGACTGATTGACTGAGATTGTTTTTTAATATTTTTTCTTCTTTTGACTACTTTTCTGAAATCTGTTAATCATACACATACGAGTATACGAGTATACGAGTATATATATATATATATATATATATTTATATTATACTGCATTATAATCACATCAACTTCGTTATAAGTCTTCCAGTGCAGAATGTAGGCCTCCCTCAAATTTGAACAGTTTTGATAGTGGCGCCCACCCGTCTAAAGCTGACAGTTCCATTTAGGTCGTCATCCCATCACTTTGTGGGCGACCTCTGCTACTCATGCTCTACCAAGGATGCCATTGAATTATGCTTGAATTCCTCCTGTCGTTCCTTAGTTGCCCCAAATTCCCGGCATTGTCTCAACTGAGCTACAGTTAATCTGCAGTACTTCGTTCTCCGGTATATAACAGTTCATTTATTTTGAATTGTTGAAAGTAATCACTTTATGATTCACTATATTATTGAATAACTAGTTGTGTTACCCGTGAACGATTACAGAATGTAACTTAACTTGCCAAGAAAAAAAAAAGTCAGTTAAAAACATTATAGGTAGGTCGGAATTCGAAAAGGTTATTTTTTTAAATTTGACAAATTTAATTCAAATCAGTTCCAAATTTGAAAAGTTCACACTCGTATGTTTTTAATAGTAAATATTTTTACTAAATATGTTTAAATTTGACAAATGCTTCGTCTTTCGAAAGCACTGCAACACTTTTTGACAAGGTGACAGCTGTTTTGCCTACTCAAAGAATTGCAAGCCCGTTTGACAATGCCCTCAGAGCACGAAAAATATGTAACACTTCAAACAGAACACTGCCGGAAATTTAAAAATTGTTTATGATTAAAACAATAATATTTATTTCGTGAGAGCTTTAGTATATAAACTATTCGTTGTGCATACAGAAATATTATATGTTCTTCATAATATAAAATGACATGTTAGTGGTGAGAGGTGTACGAACTGGACCAAATAATATGAAAGCGCCCGAGATCAATTTCGAATATAAGCCTTCATGATCTAGTTGTCGCTTTCGTCGAGCCTCGAGTGAATCCCCGGTGACGCGTGTCTCAACGAAAAGCTCTGGGTAGGTACCGGTACAATATATCCATGCCTAAGCCAGTATCCCTCTAGCGCCACCCCAGAGTGGTTAACGCTGTAGCATTCTGAACGTTTTATGCTAACATAGTTTAAACCAATAAATTAATGTAAATCGGTGGGTATTAGAGTAACGTATTAACGCATTCAATAAATTACGTTGCGATTTTTAAACACGTTTTCAATTTTCATTATTTTTAATATCTTCTTTTCTGCATCGTTGCTTGATTAGTCCAACGCGTCGGCGATCTTGCTCCACTTTGCCTACCTTCTACTTTTCCAGTGACCATGAGCTTCTACAGGTTCGAGTCTCTGTTTGGCAAGCGACATGTTCACATTATCTTAGGATGCGTGGTAGACATTTTGGATGCCAGAATGAATACTTAAAATTTCTACCTAAATCTCAAATACGTGTGGCAGAGTTTAATTACTATTTACGTATCAACATTAATATTAACAGAATAGCTGTAAGCAAGTTTGTTTATACTACATAAGCACCCACGTGGAGAGCGAGAATAAAACAAGGAGAGTATCTCTGAATAAATAATCTGTGTAATTGTATGCAGTGTTTATAGGCTAAGCTATTATAGTGAAGCGCACTTGGGATGAAATATCACTAATTAGCGCTATGAAAATGTGTTACTATTATCATTGAAATCGCAATAAAACCAAGTTTGTAAACTAGTACCATTCATTCTCTCCTTTACCCTAATAAATTATAACCAAAAGGCTAGATAATATTTACCACGATTACTTTATAGTGATGTAGGTACTGCAGACCTTACGATATTTCAGAATTATTTACATCAATACGTGTACCATGGGTAAGTCCTTTTACAGCTATCTCTACCAAATTACCTACCTAAAATTATATATTACCATATTGCGAAGGCACATTTTTCTCTTATATATTATTCAATACCTGTTATTATAAAATAAGTTTGGAAAGTATTTCTCTACACCGATTTATATTAATATTTTTCTGGGTTATCAATTTGGTAATCTTGTATTTTTTTCGTTTATTATTTAATTCATATGTCAGTTATAAATACAATTTTCATTTAAAAAAGAAAACAATGAAAATTGTCGGTTACAAAATAAGAATTGCCAAAGACTTTTTCATATATATAAAAAAAAAAATTGCATACTTCATTAGTTTATTCTTTCTTCCGTGAGTATAATTCATCTATTAGGTCACCGAATTTTAAGATACATTCAAATATTATACAAAAATAATCAGAAGCAATTTATGTATACTTTTTCTATGTAGATATATACATTTTAAACTTATATTCATTTTTGAAGATATTAACTATAACTATTAATTTTTCTATTTAAAATATCGATTCCGTTATTGACAGCCTTAATTTACTGCGACTAATCTTATAAATTATTACACATTCCTTATTAAATCACGCGAGACAAAATTATTTCTCATTGCAACAAAAATATCCAAAAAACCTCGATTATAAACTCTCTTAAGCCAATATGCAGAAGTAGCGAATATTTTCCACAGCACTAAAATAGTTTACATAACAGCATTATTTACTTACATCTGTTTATTAAAAACAATTACTAATTAATATTTTTTTCATTGTTGCACTGTTAATTTTATTTAATTAAGAATTATAAAAGAATATTTATAAATTGAAAATATTTCGAGAAATTTATTTTGTGAATTCGTAGTTTGTACTTGTACCGTAAATATATAAATAATTTTGCGATTTTCGGCCACTCGATGAAAATTTTTAGACGTTCTCTATTAGTTCAGAAGACTAATTTAATTGCAAATTTTCTGCCTGTTTTCAGTGACCAAATTCAAGTCACACAAAATGCTTCACAACTCAGCCTTAATATTATTTGACACACCTTATAATACCTTCAGTAAATTATTGGTAACAGTGGGTTCCCAACCCAGCGTGGCATGCCTTTTCTACCGTCACGATACGATGCATGTCTAGGGGTTGTTTCGGAGCCCTTAAAAAGCGTTTGTAATAAATAATAAAATCAATACGTCGTATATCACCGCCATGGTTTTGAATAATAACATTGCAACGATCTTCTTCGTTTGTGATCTTGTGATTTAGTTCTAGAAAACTTATTGTCGGTTATGAACGTTAATTTTATAGAAAACTGATGACGATCGTTTATTTTTGATAGTGTTAATAACATAAATGACCTTATACATTACGACCTCCTTTAATATGCACGTCTTATCTTTTGCCAAACATAAACAAAAAGCGAAAGTGGTAGAGTGAAATGCTATTTGGCTCTGATCTCAGAGATCATGGTTTCAGAGTTTAATAATATGGAAACAGGAATAATATAATAGCTTTAAAACTAAAAAATCTTATAAGTAAAAAGCATTACCTTTTTGGCTTAAACATAATTATAAAATTGTTCTGAAGATCGAAGGGTGCTTCCGAAACCGGTCGACGAAATGTTAATAATAAAGTGGTTTTAAACAAATTTCATCTGTTTCCTTTCTAAAAATTCCCGTTTACCCGTCTTTCCAGAGTCAAAGATACTATCAGAATTACCCAAGTGAAACACAACAGTGATTGAAAAGTTGAAAGAATTAGACATTTATAGATGTTTTTGAGATCTAATAGACTTACTAGATCTGGATGGTCAGGTATTTCTTTCAGTTTTTCTTCGACTAGTTTCTCTAGTTATGTCTCTCATTCTCAGACTAAATCGGGGATGTTATAGCATCAATGGCTCCAAGAAGTTGCGACTTTTGTGCTGCGTCACGAAAAACAATCTCATTTCAGCAGCTTGTGGACCCAACAGCGCATTCTCTTATGTGTTCTACTTTATTCAATTTATGTTGCATTATATTACATGACATAATCTAAGTCTCAGCCAATACCCAACCTTAGTTTACCCACACAATAAAACCTAATCTACACCGCTTCATCTATCTTACCAACAATTACCGTATAAAACTCTTAAATCAACACGGATCAGCACGGATATAGCACTAAGTGAAACAAACATCACGATATGTCTATGATCACGATACAACAGTTGACAACCTTCATGGTTGGACAGTTAATATCCTCGGTTCCAAATCCAGAGGTTACGGGTTCGTAACCCGATGTACGCAAACCAAAAAAAAAAACTTGTGTTATTACAGACAATTATAACCATACACAAGTTGTAACCCGTAAAATATCACGAGATGTAACTTGACTTACCAAAAAAAAAATTTTTTTCCTATTTCAAATATAGAATTATGTCTAAATAATTCTAAAATACATTACAGGTAGGTATTTTATTAGGTAGGTAGACTTGAAAAGATTATGTTTTAAATTTGATAATTTCAATTTGAAAAGTGCACACTCATACGGACGTACGTACTCACAAAAAAAAAATAATGTAATATAAAATTACATACAGAAGTTAAACTGGCTCAGTACAGTTGCAACTTTTGTACCGTAAACACAGAAAGCATCGTGCGGTAAAAAAAAAAAAAAATTGTAGCATAAGTTGTAGTAGGTACTGAAAAAAAAAAGATTCACATTGTTTGAAATAAAGTTGACCTAATATTCAAATGACGTTAAAAGCTCAAAAAGCATCGACTGCCACGAATATCCCGAGGAACTGAAATAAATTACCTGAAAATCAATATTCCGTCGCACACACAAATTCTACTTCAGCGATTGTCGAGCCTCTCTTACTGAATTTGTTCCACTTAGTCACGTCAGGTTTCAGCGGCATTTCATCATTATGTCTGGGCACCGAGACTCCTGAAATTTGTATAGACCCTTCTCGGTAGCAGAACTAGAGAGGGGAAATAATTATTTATGATGAGTCTCGTCATATTAGATGGTAAATGTAATGATGTAAATACGTATGGAAGCTATTTTTTGATATCAGGAAATATAGTTTTGTTTACATGTGAGAAACTTTGAAAAAATATGTTTTGAGGTATGTAATCGTACGGTTCTCCCGCTGTGAGGTACGTCATAATTAATATGTTTGCTTTTATGCGTCGTTTATAAGAAATATATGATAATAATAATTTAAACAGAGAATCTGTAGTATGCCATAATGTATTTTTGATGTGAGTAAACGTTAGTGAGTCATAAATGGCTCACATCTGACCTGATGATAGCACAATTGTGCCTAAATATATTGGCACACTGAGAATAAAGTAACACAGACAAAATAACCTACACATTCTGATTGTTTGGTGTTTTAAGTTAATGTATGATGCTGCTTGAATATTATTATTAATAATATATGTGCTCAATTTTTTGAATGGCAATGTTGTGTAATTGTCCAGAAGTAATAATTGACGTTCTGATATAAAAACGGTATTCTTTTTAGTTTTAAAACGCCGTATTATTTTGTTCATAATAATAATATTTTTTATTTTTAATTATCACATATATACAGTTAAGTTTACACACTGTTTTATTTTATTATACCCGTCTCACTATAAACATTCTGTGTCGAGACGTTCATTTAAATTTGTCCAACGTTCGAGGAACACAGTTGACACATATATGATCAGTTTAATCCTTCATATTTTCCATAGCTAAAAGTGTTTTCTGACTTGAGATCACCACTGTACGTTTCTATCGAAAACGTTGATTCAAATACCCAGATATTAGATTCATCAAAAAGTATTGGTACAAAATATTAATTGTAACTTATTTTATAGTAAATGAATTAAACATTTATTGTCATTAACTCTAAAAAAATAATTAAATAGCCTTCGCGAAACAAAAATATATATTAACAATTTATTTGCTTTAAGTTAAATATTTCTTTGGTGCCTGGTATTAAAGGTTTAAGACAATTTAGACTTGATCATTTAAAAATATTGTTAATCTTTTGTCAAATCTGTTTAATAACTATTGAATTCTAAAAAAGGTACCCGAAAACACTAATATCAATTTTTATTTCAATTCTGTACTTGATTGTTTCTTTATTCCGACTTACTCAAATAATAATAATGTTTGCGAAAATAGATTACAGGTAGGTTAGTTAGTTGGACTAGTCTGAAGATGGCCGTTATGGGCTGAAACCGGTCCAGTCAAAAAAAAAGAAGTGGAATAAAGTTATAAATATGTTTTATTAAATCATTGCAGGTAGGTATTTCAAAATAATTTTAATTAACATAATTTCTAAATTTAAAAGATTCCACTCGTACGAACGTACGTCATAGTTAATTTTAATAAAAGTCAAAGAATATGGATTTGAAAAACATACAAAAAATATAAAGTTTTACACTTTGGTGCACGCTTTACCAATTACGCTATCGAACCCAAGTTACCAGTTGATCGTTTATATCAACCACATATTGCTTTCAAAACAGTTTTTTTTTCATTCGATATTGTTTAAAAAATATTATATTATAACGTTTGGAAGCATTCGACGTTATTGTGGATATGATAATTTAAAAGGGTGAGTCTTTGGTTTTGCTCTGAACTCGGTTGATTTGGAGTTGAAAACTGACTGAAGTCTGTCAGTGTATATTTTGGGGGGACTTGAGTGTATGCCGTTACAGTGATTGAGTCGGGACACAACGTATGAAATTACCAACATCTGGATTTAATTTGACGCAGGTTAAAGAGACCTGCGCTTACTGTTTTGTTTATCTGGGATCTGAGTGAAAGATCTGCATTTAGATAAACACCCAAGAGTTTCACGTCATTTCTAGGGACGATGTTACAACTGACGTTATATACCATAACATACTAATGTATTTTATATAGTCCTTCGAGGCTATTATTTATTTGTTACTTGGTATAATTATCATGGTTTCCGCCAACGCATTGCAAAAAATCAACTCCTCATAAAGTAAACTGTATTGTTTATTGGATTTATTCTTTCTGGTAGTCTGATTCCTTGTATTGCATTTCCTTGTATTACGTATGTGAATATCCACGTTGTAAATAATTTGGTTATAAGTTGTTTTATTTTTATTGTATGTATAAATATTAATGTGTTTAATGTCAGCATCTGTTTCTGTCAGCCAATTTAGTTCCTCCGACATTTTTACTCTTTTGAATACCTATTTCGCCTAAGTATATTTCTCATTGTTCTTTTTTGGAGAATTTGAAACTTGTTCTATTATATATCGTTACACAAGAAAAGAATCGTTGAACAGTAATACAAATGTGTAATGAAGTAATAATAATGAAATCTTAGTTATAGGTCACTAGTTATAAGTTATACTCAGTAGTTAGTTACAAGCTATAAGTTCTAATTGTACGTCACTAGTTGAAAATATTAGTTTTAAGCCATTAGTAATAAATTTTTACTGTGAGTTATTAGTTATAAGCTTAAGTGATAAGTTATAGGTTAGATAAATCAATTTGTTAAGCGCCCTTGAGTTAATTTTTCCACAAAGATGGCGCTATAAAATTTATCCATTTATTATTATTAAGCTTTATAAAGTTAATTAGAGTTGTAAAATATATTTTTCGTGTTTCGTGGCATAAATTAACCACTGTTTTTCCATCATAGCATAACGTAAGCAAAGTTAATTTGAAAACACAACGCATTAACAAGTCAGCATTATTAATAATCCCTTAAACAATAATACAACCCAATACTTATATATTTACTTTAACATTTTCTTGGAGTTTTCAAGGAACTTTCATGTAATCCGCATCTTAACTAATTATTATGAACTTGTTTGCTTCGAGTTGTTGAAGTGAGTGTAGTTATATTACGGAAATATGTAGAATGAAGCTTAATGATTTGAACCAAAAAGGTAAATTGGAAAATATTAATCAATAGCTTCTTAAGATTTAGAAAAGGTACCGATTTATAACATAGTTGTTGTTATTACCCGGTTTTGCCCGAGTTTCAACGAATTTTTTTCTAATATTGAACAAACAAAATAGGGTCTCGTCAAATTGATCAACAGTTAAAAAGATACTTCAAAGTACCACAGCTCATGGAAATTACAAAACCAGCTAAACATAGTTAAATTTTCAGACACATAAGGGCGTCGTGCGTTCAATTCCTCTGCTGGCTAAGTCCTCCATCATTGCACAAGCAACATCTTCCGCTTTTTATGATGGCAGTAGGAGTTTTTCAAATATTGTCAGGTTATTCGTAACCCGGAAATGTTTGTCTTTCTTTAAATAAAATTAAAATAAAATAAGACTGTGCAGATTTTATATAGTCAGATTTCACAGTTCTAGAGTTTTTTTTTAAAATATTTCTTGCATTATTTGCTGAATAAATAATATTTTTCGAATATCTTAAATTTTCTAATGTAGTTAAAGAAGTTTTTTTTTTTCCAAAAAAGATTTATTAATTTATACTGGGTTTTAACAGATGTTATCGCTTACGTGAAAGAAAATCTAGTTATAAAAACTCAATTAGTGTATAATAATGTATTTAAAGAAAAAAAAAATACCAAGGATATTTAAAATTACAAAAACTCAATCAATGATAAATAGTACAAACAAAAGCAAAATACACAAAGAGAATTTACAAACAAAAAAGGTTTGTTCAACAAACGTAACATAAAAAGGACTAAGTACCCTAGAAATAAATCTGTAAGAAGCGATTTAAAAAAAAATAGCGGAGACTTAAAAATTGAACAAATTCATCTGGGTACGTTCATATTTTATTGTAATGTTTATCACATCAAAAACCATTTATTTACACGTTGGGAAAGTTAAATTGTAAATAAAAATTAACTAATAATTCGTTAAATAAATTTTAATACGTCGTGACGTAAAGCACATATTACACGTCCGTACCGGTCGAGCGCCAAGCGTCAAATGATGCAAAAGGGAAATTAATTAATATACAAAACTCCTTAAGGCAAAATGTTAGGCGCACCGCAGAAGGGTATATTGGTGAGTTTCATGTAACAGGTTCAGACAAGCAAACTAGATAAGATTTGAATTTGAATTGATTCTAATAAACTTATTTATAGAATATAACAGAATCTCAAATTTCGTCTACGGAATTTCTCGGGAAGTAACTGATTTATAACATCATAAAATCTGGTCCTTATCGCTAACGTTTTAGCTGAGAAACATTTTGGAAAGTTTGAAAATTTACGTTTACGGTAAGAATGCGAATGGTAAGAGTCATTTTTTATTATTCTTCAATATAAATTACTTACATCCCGAGTGCATCCAGGGAAAACATTTGATTTTATGCTACAGATTCATATATAAGTCTCCCTTTTGAAAAGTGTGCCTTCAGGTAGAAGTTTTTACAATGTATTTTTTTGATTGGGCGGCCAGCATAGTCGAGTGGTAAGACGCTCGACTACGAATCCGGAGGTCACGGGTTCAAACCCGGCGTGCGCAAATACATTGTATTTAATTAATATCTGTCATATCACATTTAATTTATATAAAATAATATAAAGTATATTTACATATTTACACATATTTTCATATTTACATATAACATTGCAGGCTCACCTCTTGCCTACGTGTGAGATTTTATGACGAAGTAAGTAAGAGAAATTTGACGGCCTCCATAGTCGAGTGGTAAGACGCTCGACTACGAATCCAAAGGTCGCGGGTTTCAAACCCGGCGTGCGCCAATAACTTTTATTTAATTAATATGTGTCATAACACATTTTAATTCATATAAAAATAATAAAAAGTATATTTGCGGCACGTTCCAGAGTGGTAGATACTCTAAGTATCGCCCTGGTGAAAGACCACCATTAAGAATTGAAACGTTGCTTGAAATGGCTTTACCCGTGTTTGATGACCAGATCTGAATATCCAGGTACTTTCCAACCTTCCTCTTTCCCATATCCTTCCCCTCCATACTACCTTCATCCTCACAACATACCACGGTTGCGGATGCCATAGTCTCACTGACTCCAGACCTTGAAGTAACAATATATGGAGAGAGAGCTAAAAATTTTTACCCAACCTACACAAACTTGCGATAAATCACTTTCTTCGGGTTTTTACGTCGTACACCAGGAGAGAAAAAGAGACAACAAATTTCATAGACCGCATCTATATACTGTAAGGATGATCTTAAGCTCCTGGTTCACCGCGGGACTCCGCCCACATTTTTTATTATGCCACTTAACTTGACACAACTGAACGGTTTTTTAGGTTAGATGCTATATTTTTGTTGATTTCAATCTTGAAGGAACAATATATGGAGGGATAGCTAATTTGTTTTACCCAACCCATCCGAAATTGTAATAAATCACTGTTTCCGTGTTTTTACATCGTACACCATGAGAGAGAAAGAGACAACAAATTTCTTGGACGGCTTCTATATACTGTCGTAATGTTCTTAAGCTGGTTATTTTCGCTGGTTAACGGCAGGACTCCGCCCACATTTTATATTTTGTCACTAAACTTGACACAACTAAACGGTTTTTTAGGTTAGATGCTATATTTTTGTTGATAAAAATACTGTGAAAAAGTGGCTATACGAATACACAAAAACATTATGTCGATATGTGATATGAATGGATGTATAAATACCGTAGCCTTGGTCTTAGCCACGCCCATTTGCGCCGAGTCATGTTAAAATCATCAAAAACAAGTCCAATACTGACTTCACTGGCTTTGGCTTGGGCTACCTCTTGTATACTCTAAGATTTCAATACTGTGAAAAAGTGGCTATACGAATAAAAAAAAAACATTGTGTCGATATGTGATATGAATGGATGTATAAATACCGTAGCCTTAGTCTTAGCCACGCCCAGGTGCGCCGAGTCATGTTAAAATCATCAAAAACAAGTCAAAAACTGACTCCACTGCCTTGGATAGATACTACTCTACCAACTATATGCTCCAGACGGCTGGGAGCAGTTAGGCCTCTTGTGTGGTATTCAAAATGTTTTAAAATAAAAAAAAATTACATAAAATATATTTCATTTTCTCACCTAGCACTCTTAATCTTCTTTGGCTGAGTTTTAGGCCTAGTTATCACGGGTTCAAAACCCGATGAAAAGAAGAAACAATCTTTAAATTTGGATTTTTTTTTGTAATACCAATTTAAACATACATATATATATAAATGCAGAGGAAGATAATTTTAGTGTCACTCTTTGTTGAAAAATGAAACGATTTTTCACATGGCTTTAACTAATTTTTAGTAACTTTATATTAATAGTTTTGTAGTGACTTCTGAACCGATGTCTACTTATATTCATTTTCCATTATTTATCACAAAATTGCCTTATTTGATCAAGCATCACAATAAATTACTAAAAGTTAAAAAAAAAAACAAAAGGGTAATAAAAATGTATTGCTCTATAACGCACTCTCGTATATTTGCAAAATAAATTACTTTGAAGCTTGCTTTATAATAATGCTACATTAAATACGTATTGGATGTAATACATCTTTATTCAACCCTGAAGAAGGCTTAGGTGGAGTCGAAACCGGTTGGTGTATGTATCCAATAAAGTGGTCTTAAAACAAAGTTACTTTTATTTCTAATTTCATTATGTCTTACCACAAAGTGAGTGCTTCATGTCAAGGTTAAATAAATACTTTTTTTAAACAGTCCCCTTCTTTTGATTCCTTTCTTTGTCAGGACTCAAGTAAAGCAAATAGAGAAAGAAATTTGTCATTAAATAAGAACTTCTTTTTTTTCTAAAAGATCTTTAATATTTCTTTCTGTATTTGTATTAACTTAAATTTAGTTCTGAAAAAAGATGAGTTCTTCCGAAAACGGTCGACAGATCAAATTTTTTTTGGTTTGTTTTGACAGTATTTATTCAAAGCTTGGCTTATTTTTTACAGCTTCTATAGTTTCTCAGCAAATAGTTTCATAACGTTTACATTTGGAAACATTTTAAGATACTTTGTAATAATTTTGATAACGAACTAATCTCGAACGAATCAAGCAATATTTGCATATTGTACGGAATAAAGTTTTTAATCTAGTGAATTGTTTGAAATAGTGGTAGAATGAGGAATAAAAAAAAAAGATAAATAGGGTAAAGGTAAAATAATTTAAAAGGTCACTCCAAGAAAATAATTAACCCCTTAAATGTTGTACATAAGTAGTATAAGTTATGCTTAAAGTAACATGTTATTTTATGGTTTTCAAATTTTAATAGTGGTCCCAACTGCTCCCAACCGTCTAGGACTACGGAATCCCCGATCGGGGGTATTGTGAAACTGAAGGTAATGGGGAGGTGAAAAAGATGAGAAAGAGGAATGTTGAGAAGTACCTAGCTATTCAGATCTGGCCACCAAACAGGCCAAAATTTATTTCAAGTAACGTTTCAATTCTGAATAGTAGTCATTCACCAGGACGATGCTTACGGTATCTACCACCCTGAAACGTACCAAAAATATACGGTTTATGAATTAAATGCGAAAGAACACATATAATTCAAATAAAAAATATTTTCTCCCGAGGTTTGAACTCGCAACCTCTGGATTCGTAATCGAGCGTCTTAATCAGTACCACGGAGGCCGTCAAACATACTTTCGAAAAAATATATAGTTTTTCGTTTAATTAATATTTTGTATTATGAACTTAAGTTTTTTACACTATGTATTTTGCTTCTAAAATAAAGCAAAACAAGTGTAATGTAATACTTATGCTTTCACCTTTAACAAAAGAAAGCACATTTCAAATTATATTCCAGCTGTGAGTTATCAGAAATGTAGAGTTCGATAAGATAAGCTAGAAGCAGGCGCGTAGACCTTCCTCGCCGTGGCTGGTGCAACCCACGCGGGGAATTCAATCCAGAGAGCCTCAGACGAGTACGTTTAGAGTACAGATCAGTACGACGCCAGCTGCCGTCGAGACACGACGCTCGTTGCCAAAGCCCGACGCGTCCCGACGCCCAACTTTCGAACTTCGAAAACGTGAACTTTTCAGAACAAAAATATCTTTTGAATTTTGAACGATATTATAAACCTTTATTTATTTTTGTACCGATAGTAAAAATAACAAAAAAAAACTGTTATGGAGTTGAAAAGACTAAAAAGGTTTTGTTTATGAGATGATGAAGGTTTAAAAGTGAACTTTATAAGAACGTGTTAAAAGCATTTCATTTTGGTTTTTTTTTTGTTTATTTATGATTTTTTTCTGCACAATTTGTGAAAAATAATATTAGTTTTAGCTGTTCTAAAAATAAGTGAGACTTTCAAACCATAAATACTGTTAAAGTGGAAGGATTTTATGATGCAGCTTTAAAGAATGGTAAGGAAGTAACAATTATTTTAAAACTATATGTTTTAATCGATCAATTTAATTGTATTTTTTCAATATCATTTTTATGACAATTTTTATATGGTATCGAAGTCAACATAACAATCCATCAATAATTTAAATGGTAATCACTCTTTCTGTCCTATGCCCAAAGTAAATATTGAATGACGAAGTCGCAAGGGTATTGTCACTAGATAAATATTTTTTATTGTTATTCCAATTCACTATGTAAACAACTTATTGATGAGGTCCATGTAATACACAAAGGTTGTTGGTCTACAAGCTTTAAAAAAAAATTTCTATGAGAATTTCTAAATATGTAACGCGTAAGAATAGAAATACGATAATTATTTGTTTTGCTGTGGAAGAAAAAGGTGATTAGATAACAAAAAAAAAGTATTTACGGTTGTACTTAACAAAGACTTTGAGTGATTAGTAAATAAAAACCAATACGATAAAAAAAGAGATTATTGCAATTTTATTCAAATACTTGTAATGTTTTTACTGTCGTTTTCAATAATATAAAAAAAAAACAATGCCTGAAATGTAAGTTTTACAGTTAAATAAATATGTCACAGTTACATAGTTTGTGAGAAAATTGACGTTGGGAGTGTAAAACCGTTTATGACGGGAAAAGCCAAGTTAATTTTCCCATGCCATATTTTATCGTTAGACATAAAAACAATTTTTTCTGCTTACTAGACAAGATACTTCAAAGACAATACAAAAAAACCGTGTTCTTTGCCGAAACTTTTTTTCTTTTATCATCAATGCCTGGGTTCAGATACGGGGTCAAATAAATATCAAGGTCAAAAAAATATTATGCATATTGATTTGGTTTAAAATAAATATCATGTATTATGTTCAAACATTGTAAAATGATAACGAATCGCTTTAAATTTATTTAATAACCGTGCAAAAAGAATCTAAGTGTGGAATCGCCATTAGCCGTAGATCATCATTATCTTAAAAATCGCAAAAGTACATTAATTATAAACTATAATTGGGCATTCGCGTGTTTGTGTACAATTTTCGACAATTATGTAAGTTCATTTAAAATAAATCTTCCCAAAATTAATTCAACGCTCATTTGTATCAAATATTAATTTACGGCTCCTGAGTTAATAAACGTCAATGTTTTTTTTCTGATAAAGGAACGAAAAGAAAAGGTTTATTTTAATTATTAAAGCACCGATGATACATTATCTATGCAAACTGAAACCATACCATTTGATTTGATGTGGGGGGACGGGTTACAGGTTTTTTTTTTCTGATGGTACGTTATCTATGAATTGCATACTGATACACGGCATTGTATGTCCAAGTGCTCTCGATATTCATGTTCAAAACGGTTGGACCCTTAGCAAATTTTGGAAAGAACACCATGAACTGTTATTTTCTGTCATGCTTTAGAAAATTAATTTTGCAAGAAATCCTACTCTTTAAGAAACTAACTCTCTAATAAATCTGCGATATAACTTTTTTAATGTGGTTTTCAGCAAACGTAGCGCCTGAAACTGTGCAATGTCACGATAACCATACACTTTGCGACATCAATAAGACTCACATCTACAAAAATATATATATCTGGATATTATCAGTCGTCACCAAGGAAAGGTGATATAATTGCTTAGAAATGAAAACTTCCAGAAAGGTAAGCTCTCCCACCATGAAAATTGCACTGCTTTTTCTGTCTGGAGTTTTAAGGTCAGTGAAACTTTTTTCGATTTCGCAATTAAATTTCATTCTTGACCTATGGAGCTTTTAAAACAATATTTTTTAAATATATGTGATTCACCACAGTGGAAGTATATATTTTTTTCAATTGTTATTTAAATTTAAAAAAAATGTTAAAACTCCGGCGAGGCCGGGTGCTATTACTTTTCATTCGCGTAATTGAACACTTTTTTAAACTCTCAATATCGATCTTTTTGACCTATTTTAATTGAAAATCTAAAATATAAATGATATCCACAGTTTAAAAAAATGTAACGCAAAAAAATGATTTTTTTTTAAAATAATCTTGTTTTAAAAATGATCCCTTTTCGTTTTCCGAATAATAATCCTGTCAAGAATTACTTAGCTCTTTGTTTAATATTTATACACAGAAAAAACTTTATCGGGAAGAGAAAAACCCCCCAGAAAGTGTTGAGATGGCCAGAAAGGTAATAAGATCATTTCAGAAATTTCCACTTTCATGGCATTATTATTTTTTATTTGATTTTAAATTACAAAAGATCACTCTTATACGTATGTACGTACTCATAAAGGAAATTATTTATGGTGTTTAATGTGTCATTTGTTCGCTGTTAAATCAAAATAAAAAAGAACTATAAAGAAGAAGAAAAAATATTTAAATGTAGAGGAAATAATTAGGTTGAATTATATAAGTACTTTTAATTAAACCATTATCCATTTGAAACGTCGACATGGTTTCAAAAGACTTCTCACTTTGTCAGCATTAAAGTTGTACTAAATTCTAAAGTTATAAACAAACTAATGTTACATCTTTTGTCCTGACGAAGGAAGGGTGCTTTTGAATCTGGTCGAGAGTTGAGATAAATTTATTAGTTTGAAACAAAGCAGTTGTTTAATTTAATCGAAGTTTGATTTTGATCGAAATTTTGCAGCAAGGCAATAATTACTTTATCCTCGTTATTAAAATCATTAGTGATTTATTTAGTTTGCATTTTTTATACGCATTTATGGGTACAGGTCTTTTTTCTACCCAATCTGGTGTTTTTTGGACGATCGTTTTATATAAACCGTAGTCTACCCAGCAATTCTTACATAGCCTTTGCGCGCCAGTTTGGCCGGGCTAGGCACCAAGTGTTAAAATGTGTTGTGTGTGGGTGTGTGTAAAAATAGTATAGTGCGAGCAAAGTATACTCGGCTTCCGGGATGTTGATAGTCCTCGGCTTCCGGGATATTGATAGTCCTCGGGTCGGGGATATTGATAGCCCCCATGGGTCAGTGGGCCAAACTGCCCGCGTTCCTCGTCGCTACGAGTAATGTTTCTTGAGCTCGTAGCCACGAGCAAGAAATATATGGCATGGTGTGCCTAGCCCGGCCGAACTGGCATGATCAAGTAGATGCACACCAAGCTGGCGCGCAGAAGCTATGTGTGTGGCACGGTGTGCCTAGCCCAGCCGAACTGGCATGTTCAAGTAGAAGCAACACCAAGCTGGCTCACAAAGGCTATGTAAGATCCTAACGAATCGTGATATCCCGTGTATGTAACCATGGACGAGAAAAGGACGCGATATGCGCCCGCACGTGTGGCAACGCGGCAAAGAAGGCCTAGAAGCGACCTCGAGTAATATCATGTTTATGAATTTATTTCACTAATCCAAAAACGATGTGATTTAATAAGAATGACGATACTAAACAAAATATTATGCAATACGGAACGCTGCGGCGTAATGGAAAATGTAGCACCCGAACAGTAAGGCCTTCGGAAAAGAATTATCACGTTAAACTAAATAGTTAGCAAATCAATACGGTTCAAAAGGAATGACAACATGAAACAAAATGTTATGCAATGCAGAAGGCTGTGGCGTAATGAAATGTAGCGCCTGAACAGTAGGGCCGTCGGAAAAGAATTATCACGTTAAATTGAATAGTTAGCAAACTAATACGGTTCGAAAGGAATGACAATATGAAACAAAATGTTATGCAATAGGGAACCAATGCGGATTGAGGAGATATAGCTCAGCTGGAGACGTCTGGCCAGTAGGCCCGTCGGATGGTAAGTGTTTTACACGACGCGCATAAGGCCGTGCGAAATGCCCAGGCTGCCAAATTGGCACCCCTGGATACAGGTAGTCAGAACTCAGGTTAACAAACCCGAGCGCAGAAGCGTGACGTTAGCAACATATTTCCACGCGATTAATTGATTACTTTTGTTATTTCCTATTATAAAGTGGTGAATCCTTGAATGTCATTCTAAACTTAAAACATATCTTCTTGGGTGTTAAGGGCTCAAGGTAACGACGCAACAATTTTTTTAGTTGATAAACTGTTTGTTTACATGTTGACATAATTTTGTTAGTAAATCCAAACTTATTTTGATGAACAGAAGAAAAAATAAAGAAAACGAATGCTTATAAATCCTTTTTTCTTAATTATCTAGAACTTAACTATTACTACTGACTAATTTACATATCGTCACCAGAAATTCAAAAGGGCAGAGCACTTTAAAGTTTTTGTGTTTGTTTTATAGTAAAATTAACAAGTCTTCAGTTGGATTTAAAAAAAAAGTTAACCCAGGTAATTCAATGCTCTCACTGAAATACTCAGAGCCATGAAAAGCTTAAAAAAAGCTCCAAACTTGTATCGTTTTATTTATACCTTCTACCAAATGGTTAACATATTTTAGATAACTGAAGAACCACAAAAGTCTTCAGAATCAAACGAGAGTCAGAGCATTCGAGGCAAAACTGATCAAAACAGCATATTTAACTCATTTTCGACCAACGTGTCACTTTAAGCCCCTTTGCTTTTCCAGCGACAATATGGTTTATGTAGGTAAAAAACAGCATTGTTAATTTTGATGCTATTTAAACATATTATACAGGTGCATACGGGTTTATGCAAAACAACCTTTATTAGTCGGTTTCGCCGGGATATCAAATGATTGATTTAGAATAAACAATCAAGTATATTGTGTTTTTTCTGATAGCTAAACGGATATTCCATTGATCACCATCGGTGGAGTGTTTTTGCTGCCTCAAACGAACAGATTTTATGATTTGTAGTTTAGCTTTTGGATATTTAAACATACTCTGAAACTATGAAAAAAGTGCACCGTTTTAATCGTTTCAGACAAATATTATTATTTTGTTTTATAGTTAAGATTTGGTTGTAAATCCGCGTGGGCGCTTTACCATAACTGTAATGATAACAGCCCTCATTTATTAATTTTGCAAATGGCGTGAGTTAAAATACCGTTTTTAATTGCGCCTCGGTGCTATCCGACATCACATAAACTAGTGATGAATAACCTTTGAACAGAAGGACCGATTTTAAATTTTTCAATAATTGTTCAAACGAGCAAAGGGTACAAGTTTTTTAAATTGCTACAGAGATATTGTTATACGACGATTTATCAACAACAATTCAAATAATTGAGAATAACACTTACATAATTTTCTTAACTTAACTTTTTATTTTTTATAGTGAATACCGCACAAGAGTCCCAACTACTCCCAACCGTCTAGAGCCAGTGAGACTATGGTATCCCCATTTGGGGTATGTTGTGATGGAGGAAGGAAGTGGGGAGAGGAAGGAGATGGGGAAGAGGGTGGTTGGGAAGTACCTGGCTATTCAGATCTGGTCACCAAACATGGATAAAGCCATTTTCAAGCAACGTTTCGATTCTGAATGGTGGTCTTTCTATCTGTAGAGTATCTACCACTCTGGAACGTGCCGCAAATATATTTAAAATAACTAAGTTCATAAAGACTTTAAAAGATGATTCGGTTAGTTGTTTGAGTGGGTCAAAGCGTCAGGTTTCTACCATGTCATCGGATGTTCGATTCTAAGCTAGCTTGGTTCTCTATTATTACACAAGAAACATGCGCCGCTAATAATTATGGTAGGGGAGTTTAATTATAGTCAGATTATTCGTAACCCGGCAACGTGTCTTTCACTCTATTAATAGTTATACAAAATTTACGATAATTTTTGGTATTTATACATTTAAATAGTTGCCACCCGTGAAAAATCACGGAATGTTACTTCTATTATTATATTTCAAATTAATTTAGAATAATGTCGTCTAAAATACATTGTAGATAGTCGCTTAATTAGGTAAGCATGAAAATTTATTTGAAAATATTTTTATTTACCTCAGTTCCAAATTTGAAAAGTTCACATTCGTACGATCGTACGTACTCACAAAGGAAATTATGTATAGTTAATTGCGTGCAGATGTCACGGTCTGTAAAAAGGTTTACACTTTTTACACATTTAATTGCCTTGGAGAATTCGCACTTACATTCGTTATTTAACGAATTTGGCCGTAATACATGTTTAATTGGGCCGAGGGTTGCGCACTGCTGACATAAACCTCCCGTGCACAATAAAACGTGCCCATTTGAGTAAAAAAACAATCGTAAAACAAACCGTTGATCTTGAATCACCACGTAATCCCCGTTTCATGCAAAAATTACTTTTATTTGTTGTTGTGTTGAAAATATCCGCTTATTATGTTCTCTTGGCGTATACGACTGGGCTTTTTATGAATAGCGGATTTTTCGAGATCGTGAAATAAAATTTCATCGTAAGTTTTTCCCCCGAAGAAGTGCTCCATGTTTGCGTAATTCATAGAAATATTCCTTTTATTTAAATATATCTTACCTACAGTCAAACGTAATTCTTTTGTTCGCATAAAGGCTGATTCACACCAACGTCCGGTTCCGCTCAGTGCCGATATTGTTCCGCAAGAAAACTTATTGATATGGTATGAATATCAATCAAGGAGTATGTGCCAAGACAAATTTGTGTGGCAGTATATACTTCTGCCCACCCTTGTGATATTCAACTACTTATTTAGTTAAATAATTATTTTGAAGTGTAAAAATACTTACAACGCAGATTTTTTTTTTTTTAAACAATTTTTTTATCACTAAATAATTTTTTTAATAATTAATAATTAATAAAAATATTATTTAGTGAAAAAAAAATGGTTTAAAAAAAAAAATCTGCGTTGTAAGTATTTTTACACTTCAAAATAATTATTTAACTAAATAAGTAGTTAAATATCACAAGGGTGGGTAGAAGGATATACTGCCACACAAATTTGTCTTGGCACATACTCCTTGATTGATATTCATACCATATCAATAAGTTTTCTTGCGGAACAATATCGGCACTGAGCGGAACCGGACGTTAGTGTGAATCAGCCATAAGACGTCGACTATGAGATTGAATGTTTAACCGTCTCTTTTTACATATTGATTTTAAAAATAATCCCGCACAAGAATCTCAACTGCTCCCAAGCTTCTGGGACTATGCCATCCCCAATTTGAGCTTTGTTTTGGAAAGGAGATAGATAAGAGGAGGGTCGGAATGTATCTGGCTTTTCATATCTGTTTACTACATACTCTAGAAGACATTTCAACCAACGCAACGTTTCAATTTTGATTGGACGTCTTTCACCAGAAAGACAAGATACAAAGAGTATCTACTGCTGACATCATAGTCCGACTGGCTCCAGGCAGTTGGTATCTTGTTCGTTAATCTCGTAAAAAATGGTTTAAAAAAAGCCTTTTTTCCGAATTCAGTTGCGTCAGAGGTCTCCTAACTCTTGAAACGTTAATAAAATAAAACGTTAAATTATTATCATTATTTTTAAGGAAAATGTTAAAATAAGTATTTTTGTTATTGTTAATTAGTATTTTTTTTTAAATAAATACGATTCTTCCATATTTTATATCCTCGGTACTGGGCTAGAAACACTATGTAATAAATCTTTTTTTTAAAAAGAATACATGGAATGGTCAAGCGGTTAACATCCTTTTCTACGAATCCAAAGGTCGCGGGTTTGAGGCCCGGCGTGCGCAAATAAATACAACGAAACTTATTTGTGTTATTTCACATATCGTTAAATAAAATTATAAAAATATTATTTGGGACACGTTGCAGGGTGGTAGATAATCCAAGTATCACCCTGATAGAAGACCGCTCATCATAATTGGAACGTTGCATATAAATTTAATGGCAAAGCCGTGTTTTGTGATCAGATCTGAATAGCCAGATACTCCCCATTTAGTTCTCTTCGAAACTCTTTTCAGCCTCACAATATACCCCAATTGGGGATGACATAGTCCCACTGGCTCTAAACGGTTGTGACTCTTTTGTAGAAAACAGAAAAAAAAATCTTGACGGCCAGCATAACGTACAATGTACGCAGGAACACTATCGGTACACTATCTGTCGTTTGGTAGAATGAAATTCACCCGTTCAAATATTTATGAAGGCTTTTGTGAAAATCGTTTTTAATTAAATCTTGCAAACCTTCTTCTCAGCACTTAAATAAAAGTGTCTTTAATTAGATCAGAGACCTTTAAAACTTTTTTTTTATTTTTTCACATGATAAAAAAATATAGACGCACGATTCAAAATAATTCAAATTAAATTAAATTTTAAGTTTTTTATTTTTATTAGAACATACTTTATCCCGCAAAAAGCATAGGTATTTGCAAATCTTTACTTATTTCCCGTTGCGAATTACTGTTTCAACAAAATATGAATTTGCATTAACAAGATTTTTTTTAAAAAATAACTTTATTTTTATTTTTATATGAATACCGCACAAGAGTCTCAACCGTTTAGAGCCAGTGAGACTATGGCATCCCCAAACAGGGTATGCTGTGAGGCTGAAGGTACTGGGGAGAGGAAGGGAATTGGGAAGAGGAAGGTTGGGAAGTACCTGGCTATTCAGATCTGGTCACCAAACACGGGTAAAGCCATTTCAAGCAACGTTTCAATTCTTAATGGTAGTCTTTCACCAGGGCGATACTTAGAGTATCTACCACTCTGGAACATGCCGCAAATATACTTTTTTTATTATTTTTATATGAATTAAAATGTGTTATGACACATATTAATTAAATAAAAGTTATTGGCGCACGCCGGGTTTAAACCCGCGACCTTTAGATTCGTAGTCGAGCGTCTTACCACTCGACTATGGAGGCCGTCAAATTTATCTTACTGTCATGAAATCTCACACGTAGGTAAGAGGTGAGCCTGCAATGTTTACTTTACGGCGAGATAAAAAGGGGTGACCGAGATCAAATATCCCAATGAAATCGTTTCAATTAAATATTAAAACAGTCTTATTCATACCTCACAAGTTAGTAAAATGTTTATCGAAGTCACTTTTAGAACAAACATCTTCCAATAAGAATAGTTTTGTCGGCTAAACACCATTTTTATCACGATGCGCATAATTGATTTTGCTTTATAAATATTTTAAAAATATATAATAACTTAATCAATGAGGTGGTCAATAGCCTTTGACTAACTGTTGGAAGGGTTCAAGGTCAATTCTTACAGCTGGCACCCTACTTAGATACTCCCCTTTTGACATTAAATATGCTTAGTGAAAAGGTCTGTGCAATAAATCTTGTTTATAGCTTCTAAAAAAAAATTATATGCTTTTTGATAAATAAAAAAGGTGACATAAAAATAACACCCTTTTTATATGGACCATTAATAACTATACTTGTAACGTAATGACTGACCAAAATATTTTTTATGACTGATAAAATAAACCGGGGTTAGGAAAGTCAGTCTAAAACCTTTTTTGTACGTAAGCCGATTGTTTGTTGCTTGTACCGCCAGACTTCGTAAGTAATTAAAATATTTTTTTGTTTAAAAGCTCTTCAATGATTATGGGAAAAGCTTATTTTTTATTTTTACGTTAAAAAAATTAACAACGTAAATAAGTGTTATTTCAATTTTAAAGACATAGTCTGGTATAAATTATTCTTAACAAAATATTATTTGCTTTATTATATCCTTAAATATTGTCTAATTTCCTTCAAATCGTTGTATCTTTTATCTTAAAAATCCAACTACTGACCACAAAATTTGATTGACGTTGCTGTTCAAATTGTTAATACATGTAAACCAAGCTTTTAACATCAAGAGCGATAAAAATCTGAAATATAATAATATTTTGTAATATGGAAAACAAAATGGCATTTTGTCGTTTTTAGCATAATTATTTTTAAATCTCCATTATTGGATGGATTGCCAAAATGATTATCTATGAGAGGATTGACAGAAAACCTCGTAAAGCAAGACGCAGCATCGAATGGCTTTGTAACCCACGTGATTAGTACTAATTCAGCCCCGCTGAGTTGTTCCAGCTGGAGCCTGCATGGTAAGGTTTGACCGGATAATAGCCAACCCCAACAGGAAAGGGACCCAAAAGAAGCTGTGGATGTTACATACAATTCTCATTACGGAAGCTGCGAGCTGAAAACAAACGGAGAACAGAAAGCCGAATTCTATATCGTAATAGCTGTGCAATTTTCGTAAAGTCTGAGCTTTTGGTGATTCTTATAATCCAATATACTCCTTGAAAGATTTAATTTAAATAATATGTAAAAATACCATATAAAATATACTCAAAAACTTAAAACAAATGCTTCAATGTGCTGTGGTTGTAGTGAAAAAAACGTGTTTAACACTACTTATGTAAAGCTAAAAGATAATTTTATCAAACTGAAAAGAAAATGAAACACTTTTTTTAAAAACAGTTCGTTTTTCACTTGTCGATCCGACCCCTGCTTTTAATCAAAGGGATGTTTACTAGCTTGTAAGTTCAAGGTTCTATGGTCTCAATCAAACCTCCGCAGATGTGCCGGTCTGGCGCAACTTCTATTATTTGGTTTCATCCGAGTTCCCTTTTCGCACAATCACTCCCTTGTCTGTTTTTTTCCACTTCATTCTCTTGGTGACGCTGCTTAAAATATTTGCATAGTTTCGTGAACCGTCTACAGTGTCTACACTCTAACAAATTGTTGCTCACTTTGAAATGGTGAAATATCATCTCTTAAGACGTGACAGTTTGTGTGGCTCTGCGAAAATAAAGAAAAGAAAAAAAATGCTTTCAATTTTGTAAAGAGGTAAAGGATTCATTGACGCTGCTCAAACATGTATACTTAAATAGTTTAGCGAATCCATACATGCTTAGAATCACAAGCCCACCCCAGAATCACGTCGTTCGTAAGTGGTAGGTACTTTCAATATTGCACGGGTGAGGGACCACCAAAATGGATTTTACCCTCCTACAACCTTGCTCCCAATCGTCTGGTCACCAAATATGGCTAGTATTTAAATAAAAAGCAGATATTGAAGTTTTATTACTTTTCATCAAGTTTTTCTAATAAGCCATTTGCTGATACTCTCTAATGAACACACAAATATAATATTACAATATTTGTAGATCCAAATGCGATCCCACGTACGTAATTTAGACTTATCGTCGTTTGCGGTAGCTCTGATGATATTTGCGTAGAAGATAAACTTCGTGAATGTGTGTAAACGCGACCCACTCTGAGATATGTAGTTAATGTTTATAGATACTTAATGATGGTCATAAACCATGAAACGGTTCCAAACGATAATCCCAATAGTGAAACCTCTCGTATTATAGCAAGCTCGTCATGCTGATAGATTCGGGAGTAGATTGTTGTGTACCGACTGTTTTGTTGATCGTTACTGTATAGGCACTAAAATAAACATGGAGAGGAAATTAATTAATAATTGATAATGGGGTACGCCAAGCTTATTAAAATTGGCTCTTTTTTTACTCAAGTGATGAGAAAACCTTTTGAGCCGCAAGGCATTTTGAGCCCACCCAACGCTCTCGAGAATGCATTGTCTCTATATATAAAAATGAATGTTTGTTTGTCTGTCTGTTTTCAGTTTTCTCGAAAATTACTAGACCGATTTCTCTTAAAATAACACATTATATTGTTATTAGTGACGGGAAGGTTTAGAGAATAGTTTGAATTAAATCCATTATGTAAAACTCTTTCTATAAAATTTTAATATTAATATGAAAAACATTGAATCCGCCATGTTGCATTAAGGTTAGCCATAGATATACCGCTCTTTGACATATCACATATTCCACAGAAGAAGGTTTGTTTCGGTAGAAGATTTTCAAAATGGAAAGACAATTAGGTACCTACTTAATAATACTTTCAATAAATTTTTAGAATGAAATATGTTTTTCAAATTTGTTTTTTTGTTTATAGATAGTAATAGTTGTCAAAATGCATGTCTCTTGAGGTGATTTTCCCACGAAAACGGTGCTATAAAAGTTATCCATTTATTATTATTGCACCGAAAAAAGCTATTGGTCGATCTACAAGTCAGGCAAGAGATATAAAGGCATCACGAGCTTCAGAAAAAGTGGAGCGAAGGGAAAAAAAGACTTGAAACCGATCGAGTTAGAACATCTTAAAGCCGTTCTTCTAAAACAGACAAGCAAAGGGGGAAAATAAATATTAATTTTAGCGATTGTTTGTGTTTTTTAATTTTTTTTTTACAAATCCGATTCCCAGTGAAAAATAAAGACGTAAAAATTCGAATGAGATATTTTTCATAATCATTGGAAGAAGCAAATCTTCTTTTTAAAATTTCATACTTAAAATTGTAGCATCGATGATATTTTTAATTATCTTTTTTTTTTAAAGCCTGGTTCTGTTTCAAAGTGCTGGTTCGTTTTGAATCTATTTTTAGGGGAAGAATGATAGACAAGCCAATAATGGCAATTGTGGCATTGCAAAGCATGCCGGGTACTCGCTAGTTATATAATATAATTTAATTATTTATTTTCCTAATGGCGTTTAAACATACTGATTCTTTTCCAGCCACATTAATTTGTTCTATGCATTTATCTTCCCCTCTTGGCGACATTTGCTAAGTGTGATTCTCAAAGCAGGAGAAATAGCTTTGCGTAGTCAGGATTGTTGATTTTTTTCCCGACTCAGACGTGGCTAGAGTTTTCATGGACACACCTGTTTACCTCTATTCAAAGCACATGTCGACATAATGTTATGTTTATTTGTTTGACTACTTTTTCACAGTATTATTATCAAAAAAAATATAGGATATAACCTCAAAAACCGTTGAGTTATGTCACATAACAAAACGTAATGGGCGGAGTTACCAGAGATGCGGGAGACGGAAAACATGCTTACATACCTAAAAGTGGTGCTATATTATGTGTCAACTTTTCTTGTCTCTTTCTCTCTCACGGTTTACGACGTAAAAACCCGGAAAAGTGATTTATCGTAAATACGTATAGGTTGGGTAAAAACATTTAGCTCTCTCTCCATATATCGTCGTCAACGCGAAAATGTGTAATTGTTCAGGAGAAAATTAAAAACTGATTTTTGAGAGTTACAGATTGTTTTTCGAGACATTAAAAACGCGCTTTGTAGTTTCAGATGCAATCATGTATTTTTACCAATAATAACATTGCAACTTGAAGTACAAATTGAAACTCTACGTAATGTCATATTTAACTATTTTTTGTAGAATTGACCACAAAGGAGGTATTTTCGCGCTGACGACGATGTGTTCTTACTCCAAGATGTGATTTTTATTAAAGAAAGAAAAAAAAAAATTGCGGATTTTAATTATTTTTTTATCTTTTTCTTTATAAGGACAATCTTAACCGTGTTGAAAAATTTTTTAAAGCGTTTCATCGTTAAATTAATTATTTAAAAAATATCAATAACATTTTAAAACGTATGAAAATAGAAGAAGAGACATAAAATAAATAAAAGATTCGTGACCGAGACTCCGTGAGTGCCTTTAAGAAGGTTTCGGTAACATAGTTGGCAGATGCGCTACTTTCGGCTAGAGTAGAGGTCCCGAATTCTCGGTCTCAACCAACGATTTTTACTTTCAGTGAATCCTTCTATTTTCATATTCTTTGAATGTTACATGTTTTTTTTTTAAAGATATTTTATTATTGATATAATTATTTTAACATTTAAGCCCACGTAGATATCAAAAACCCTAAAAACGTTTTTTTTAATACCCTTCAAAATCTTCCAAATATAACCTCCACAACCGGACATACATCAACGACCGTTCTTTCGACCACAAAAATTATTTAAACGGTCTTTCCAATATAAAATACATTATAATATAACATGTTTGAACCAGCCTTAGTGCTTGGGGCCGAAAACTGCGAATATTAATGGAAAAAAATATTTTTAAAGAGTTATGTGGCGATTAATTTTAGTCAAAATTTAAGACGCGCGTGCAAATGGCTTACTTCGGCTGAATCTGATTAAAATAGTAATAACATTTTTACTATGCTTGAAATATACCTAACTCACATTTATAATGTACTTTCTGGAATATCCAACTACTTCATTTGAATTCTTGAACAAAACTCAGTTTAAATTTCCTATTTATTTTGTCTCTCGGTAGATATCAAATTTCAACTAGCACACTCAGAAATGTCTCGAACAGTTGAAACACGTGGAACGAACATCTTATTTCTAGACAGCCAGACAGATATTTCAAACATTGTAAAGATTTCGCCGTGTATAAGACGTGCGACCTCTGGACCAAGAGTCAAGACTATGACCGTTATACCCCGAAGGCCGTTAATGATTGTTATGAAGTCGTCACGTCTGAGTGTGTGCCGTAATATATCGTTTTTCTCTTCTCTTTTCCTCACTTCCATTAGGTTTTTTTTAATGCGTCTTGTTTATGAGTTTGTTTTCTTTCCCTTCTAGGAAAACAATGGTGAAAACTTTTTGTTTATGTGCCTGGGAGTCTTATTTAAAATAAATAATATTTAATAGGTGGAATTGGGATAAGGCAGGGAAAAGTGATAAATTTTAAGAAACACGACAGGCTTTATGGGTAGAAAAGGGTAAGCAAAACGAATTTCGCAGGTAAAGCAAACAAAATATTTATAAATAAAAATCGAGGCAGACTGAAAAGAATTTTAGAAATATTAGTACAGGTAGGAAATGTTTAGTGCCTACTTCATATTATTTTATAAAAAAAAATTATTGAACATTTCTCAACTTTCTAAATATACCTTCTGTTTGATTTTGATAAGGAGACTTCTTCAAATCTGTACAACAATTTTAAATCCTTAAATATCATTTTTTATCCACATTTGTAAATTAGTTGTTAAACTACCCTAAAGGAAGCATTGAGGTGATATTTCTGTCACGAAAACGGCGCTATATAAATCAGCCAATTATTATTATTATTAGCTGTGTCCAAAACGATCTGGTCTAAAATTGCTTACTCGAAGATTTTTTATGTATATATATTTTTTAATTTATCTTATTATAGATGTATGTTTTTTTTATACAATCACTGTATGCGCACATAAATGATGTAAACATAATTATTTTTCTTTAGTGTTTTTGTAGAAAAAAAAATTACTGGGAAATAGTTGGTAGAAAATAAGGTAGGTATGAACTGATAACTAATAAAGAAATGTACCAGAAAGAGGGGAAGCAATCAAATAAGAGTAACAATATATTTAAAGATTCAAATTTTAATAGAAATTTGGAACTTATAATTTATTATGGAACATGCAAAAATATTTACAGATCTGAAATTGTTTCCGAGCCTATCTAACCTTTGGAATGGGAAATGACTAAATTAGTTTGTTCTCGCACAATTACCATAGAACTACTCGGTAAGTGTCGTGGTACGATTTAGTACTCGGAACGTTATTGGCTTATTTAAGTCAGGTGCGTTTATGAAGTAATTTATTAATTTGTAAAAAATACCAAGTCGCTCGTGGTTCTTCTGCAAGATAAGTCAGTTAAATCAAGCAATTTAATTAACATAAATATCATAATTTGTTCAATGGGTATGGCTAGTTTGAAATTGACGAACCCTAAATTTTTTTGTTAAGCTGTTAATTTTAAGTTGAAGAGCTTTTTAGTATGGGGACCAAATTGTGGAATCGTATTTTTTATAAGTTTATTCTTGCTAATTCAATGAAAAAAATCTAAAGGGAACGGAGCGATGAAAAATATTTCACAGTTCTTAAAGATAAATCTCAGAAATTTCATGGCCTAATTTGTTGACTCGTTGATGTGTGGGACAAATGTAAGTTTTTCATCGACTAAGATACCTAGATCTTTGATATGAGACATCTTTTTGAGAAGAATATTGTTTATACTGTATTGAAACACAATAGGAATTTTGTTTTTAAAGAATGAAAAAGTTGATACTTATCAATAATTAAAAAGAGTTCATTGTGATTATACTGCTAATGTAAGAGTTGAAAAATATAACAGTCATTGATGTAAGTAATCGTTTTGAAGACCTTTAGGTCAACGAAAAACACGAGTATGAGTTCTTCTTCAAATATTGTTACTATGTCATTTACAAAAATATTTAAAAAAAATACAAGTCCTAAGCGAGAACTGGTAGCCACAAACTGCTGTGAAGTGTAACCCTAAAATTGTCAATGAGGTTTTTCTCGATACCTTGTTGCATGCCGTGCTGGATTCTGTGTACACCACATCTGTTTGGAAAAATCTGTTCATTGTTGATGTTGATATATCATAATAATTGTACGTGAGTAAATCTACCTGAAATAAAACCGTGCTGAAATGGTGTGACAACCCTTTTTACTTCCCAATTTACTTTAGTTAATAAGACCGAGTCAAATTGATCTAGATTTGCTGATTGTATTCATATAAGTCTTTGATTAATAAGTCGGTTTTATCACCCTTTTTAATATGCGTAATCGGCATTTGTAAAGTGAATATCAGTGTTTCTTCTTTATGAGCATTATTTTAAATAGGTAATTTATAATCTATCAATGTGTTTATTAAAAAAGTATTTATTATTTTATCCTACATTTTATAATGTTTTTAAACTTCAATTTGAGTCAACTATCTGCAATGTGCGTTATAATTAAGAGCTTGCATATTTTCAGCAGATATTAATCTTGTATTTATCTATAGGAAAACATGTGAAAGTTTTCTGCAAAACTACGTCCATATTAATAACTGTTATACTAACATATTTAATATAAAACATTTTCGACAATTGTTTTGATTTTGATTACAACATTTAGTATAAGCTAATCACTAATACTGCTTGTTGTTTCAAATGTTTGGTGAGATTTATTTTGGCAAATAAAGTTTTTAACCATTTAGGATAATAATGAAGTAAAGAGTAGTTTAAGTACAGAAACAAATTAAAGTCAAAACACGTTCTCCATTTCAATTAAACCCTCTTTCTTCTTCCGTTATATAAACCCTTATAACTTAAGCACTGACAAATAAACCATTAAATGATAGTGTGTAAGTGATCTGACACTAAAAATTCATACAACACCTGGAGCCAAAAGGCATATTGAGGCACAAGAGGTACACATATGAGACACATCACTACAACAAGGAATAAGCTACTAAAGACGTTGAAGCACTTTACGTTGGCCTCGAAGTTGAACGTGTTGAGACGTTGTACGTATATTGCTGGAGACGTTGTACTAACTGTGTTATATTGAACAAGACGTTCTCGGTACTCTCGTTGGGTGTGTTCCTGAGACAGACACTCACTTTAGAACAAGATGGGTTCTACATTAAATATTTTATTATGAAACTTTGATCAAAACCAAGTAACCATTTAATGGAGAAGTGTGGTAGAAGCGAATGTTCGATAAACTAGTTTTGTGGGGCTCAATTCGTAAGGGCTCACGCTTGTTAAGTCTGCTGAAATACCGATACAGGTAAAACAGATCTTGGAGAAATTATTTATGACTTTTGCGTTAAGTTATTTCCTGTGGTTGGTTGACAAAACATGCCCGCCGTAAAACGTGGCAATAAATACGCCGCCGATTGGTGACGAACTGAGTCACCACGATCGACGTACTCGTATTACCGTCATATTTATAAAATTTAATATTGGTGGGTGGTGTCATCTCACGTTACTTTCAAATAGTAATAACTCAAAAATACCGATTCAAAAGTGTGCAATATTATCTATTTTATACTATTCACAACACTAACATATTATACTAATCGTATTTTTTTATATCAAGTCCAATGTTGCATTTAATTCAATTCAAAACCAAACAAGTTATTTTATACTTTTGTATGAGACCACGGATATAATTTTTATTTTAAAAACTAAGCTTAATTTTTGTACTCTGATGATGCTCAGTCTAAGCGAAACCGGTCGGTCATAAAAAAATAAAATAATATCCGTTGTCTTATATAAAGTTATTATTTAATTTATTTAAATATATCAAACCACTAAAAGTGATTGCTTTCAATGAAAAAATAAAAATAAATAAATAAGAAATATTTTGTTAAATGTACTTGTAATTATATAATTAAATAGAACTTCATCTTGTCAGATTCTATTTAAGTAAAGACTTTTTGCCTTTTAAAAGAAAATTCTTATTTTAAGTCTTTTTCTCCCATAGTAACAATTTTTGTTTCAAGTAAGGCATAATCATTATCTAAGTGTTGAAAAACATTTGTTTGTTTTTTTTTTAAATATTTTCGTAGAAAGCAATCACTCGGTGGTTTGACATATTTAATCAAAATGAAATAATAACTTTGTATAAGACCATTGATTATTTTATGACCGATTGGTCTCGCTTAGCCTAAGCATGATCAGGGTACAAAATAAAACTTAACAAAAACACAAAGTGTGCGGTTATATATACTTAAAGAGGGAGAACACAATATAATATAAAATAAAATAATAGAACAGTGAAAAAACAATAGAATAACATTTAAATTACAACAAAGAAACAGAGAGAAAGAGACAGATAATATGAAATGAAAGAGACAAAAACTGAGCTTGTGATTAAAGAATAATGTTTTTTTTTTACGGGTAATATATCTAATTCGTCAAATTTAACTGATTTATTAAGAATATGACAATATTTTTTTACACTGATTGAGCACTCAAAATAAAGAAAGTCATTAGTAACCTTTAAAAACAAAATAAAATAAGGTATAAATATATATAATATACGTATAAAATAATAATAAAGTTATTACATTATTTTTAGTTTGTCTTAGAATGAAAAAAAATTATCATCTCGAAATAAGAAACTACGTCGATGGAAATCAACCATCGACGTAGCTTCAGCAAAGCAATATATGGCGTGTATTAGATCGAGCCCTACAGACCTTCTTAACTAGCAATTCCTGAGCTTATTTGGAGTAAAATATCTAGACAGCATTTTGGTCTTCGGTGGCCTTTTTAATAAATTTAATCCAAACAAACAAAAATATTAGTGTCAAGAATAACTTTTTTTTTTAAGTTTAAAAAAATGTCACCGCAGACCAAAATGCCATCTAAATATTTTATTCCTAATAAGATCAGAAATCGCCGGTTTTAACTCTACCGGGTTCGACCTGCTACACCATGTATTTGATAATTTATATATCGACGGAACACATTCTACGAGTGGTGGCGTACCTGACCCCAGGAATGGAACTTTCCTAATATACTGAGAATTTAAAGAGGCTGTTGGTAAACCGTTCGGAGAACTTCCTATATAATACGTATGAAAGAAGGAGAAGAGAATTGTAATTATTTCAGGTTGAACACCTTACGAGATAAATGTGTTTATTCGATACGTTTAAAAGGTTATTCGTTTTTAACCTTTATGTGACTGAAAGGGTATCCAGGTACCCTCTTCGGTTTTCAACATAGATTTTTCAATGTTCCAGTTAGTCTAACCGACTTCTCCACAATAGTGAAAATGAACAATTGAACATAACCGTTGGATTAGAGGGTATGTTAGCGGAAAACGAATAAGTATAATTTACAACTTCTGATGACTAAAAGAGCACCCGGGTACCCTCATGTGTTTTAAATGATTTTTTGAAGCGTTTGTATTTGTTAATCATTTTATCTTATTTTAAATTATAAATATGATGTTTTGTTGTGTTCAAAGTACCTCACCTGTATTCTTAATACTATTTTTAATCACGTATTTAATTAAAAACCCCAAGAAAAGATGGCACTGACGAATGTAGATGTGGTGGTGATAGAAATCCATTCAGGTCTAAAACGTTGGGATGAATATGGTGGGGTAAATTCAGTAATTATATTGAATTTTCAGGGTGATCTCCAACCCACTTATTTTCCCCTTCTCCGCTATCTTCCCCATTCTCATTTAGTTAAAACGTTTCCCAATATTGAAAGTAGCGTACCTTACTGTGTCTATAGACCCTGGTAAAATTCGCAAGTGCGCCCAACTAATACATCTGGCAACCCGTTTGATAGATTCACCTATCTGGTAGGACGGCCTCCGTGGTCGAGTGGTAAGACGCTCAAACCCGACGTGCGTAAATAAATGTTATGTAATTAATATGTGTCATTTAATTAATATAAAATAATATATTTGCGGCCCGTTCCAGAGTGGTAGATACTCTAAGTATCGCCCTGGTGAAAAACCACCATTCAAAATCGAAACGTTGCTTATAATGGCTTTAGCCGTGCTTGGTGACCAGATCTGAATAGTCATGTACTTCCCAACCTTTGTCTTCCTCATATCCTTTCCCTTCCCGCTACCTTCATCCTCGCAACATACCCCAATGTGTTTATTGTACCAGTATTTTAATGGATGGTTCTCCAAAAAGTGACCTTATTGATCCTTTCACCATCGGGAGGCATACCAAATGTTAGTTGAATGTTGCTGCATGAGAATGTGTTTGCTTTGGGACTCGTTATTATTTAACATTATACGTTTCCTTCTTCGTTAAAACTTTTTTTCAATTACGGTTCAGTCTTTTCATTTCTCAAAAACATACTCCGCACAGCTTCAATAATGAAATAGACTGTAAATAAAACAGCAGTATCTCTGCTGTAAGGTTATTTTTTTAAACTTTGTCACACGCTCTCCACTAGTCAATAAAGTGAGGCGTTAAAAAATATCCTAGAGGGAGAACCTTTTGAAAATAGCATTTCTTCCAGTATTCACTCACTTGCGCATAATTTAGCAATTAGCTCATACACATAGAGAATATGTATACCTCGAGATCTGAGAAATTTAACAGATACATTTCCCTGTATTCCTCGGACTTGGAGAATAGACATCAAAAGAATCGACTGAAGACGACGGCTCGTGTGAAAGTCTTGTTTTACTTTCATTGAAAGCTCTTAACCTGTACACCGTGTGCTATTGTGCGCATTCAGATGGGAGATGTGAATTCTGCCATATTCAATGCCTGCGGGTAGCAATATTGCTATTGCCTGTCTTATTTTCAAAGTAACACATTTCGAATTTCGCGAAAGCCTTGAAAAAAAAAGCTAAAACGAAAAAAATTCTAGTGCGAACATTCGGAAGGTTCAACGTTTTCCCCATCTGTAGAATATTTATTTTGATGAATTGACACCACAAATGTCACGCTACATAACATTGTTAAATTATATTAATATTTTTGGTGTCATTGAATTTGATTGATTGAATTGTCAACAAAAATTCACATTGTGAAAAACATTTTTTTAAATTACAAGAATACAATAGCTTATTTTTCTGTGAAATTGTGTGGATTTTTTTTTTGACGTCTAACTTGATAATGACTTGACAGAATATTTTCGTTTTTACAATTTAGTGACTTTTTTCCAGTGAAGTATTCCAGGTATTTTATTATTATTACTTTTTTTTAAATCTGCAATCAATTATATATTTATGCTGTTACATTTTGACTTTAATTGATGGGCTTGAAAAATATGTTCCGCTATAATAACAGTTAGTCTTACTTTACAAAAAAGTAGTTGTATGTATTTTCACGAAATCTCATTTCTCAATAACATTACACGAGTATAAATTCAACTCTCAAATTAGCCAATTTATCAGTTATGATAAAAATTGGTTCAGCTTTATATTACAACACAGTTTTATATTTTTTTATTTTTAAAAATATTTAAACTATTTTTAATATAATATATATTTAATAAAAAAACTATTTTTTGTGTATCGTTTGTATTACATAAATTATTATGGTATTATATTGTAGTTAAAAGTACTAATGTACCGTTTAAATAAAAAAAATAATGATAAAAACGAAAAAATTATATTACATTTGTGACATTTCACCTCAAGGGCGCAAAAAAAAATGGATTTTTAAGCAGTTCCATAAGCTTCACGTATTTACTTAACCCTTTCACATTCACATAATTGTTTCCACTTACGATAATTCATTACAATAATAATTCATTAAAGGAATCTCAACATAATCTGTCTCTCGACAAATCACCTTTAGATTTACAAATTGTAACCAAATCCTGTACCTACTGTGCGACAAATTCAGAAAGTCCGTTTTTGAATTTCGCTCCCATGCCCTAGGTCAGAAAAAAAATTATTACAATTTTAAATTATTAAGTGTGTCTATCTGATGGGACTTTCCAGGTAAGTATGTTCCTGTATATTTTCTCATTTAAACTAGGAATTAATATCTAATAATAGAAAATAAGATCTGTACAGCGCCCTTGAGGTGATTTTTCATAAAAAACGGCACTATACAAATCATCCAAATATTATTATCATTATTATAAGTATTTCATATTTTAACAACTCAGAAAATTATTTGTAAAATGTGGTATATTTTTTAATTTGTTTAAGAATAATTTCTGTGTACGAAAGGAAGAACGAAATGAGTCAAACAAATCAAACTTTGAGTAAAGTATGCAGAATTGTTCCTTAGATACATTTCTAGCAAGGAAAAATGAGTTGAGCCGGAAAATAACATAATAATGTGCTATTATTTTTTGAAAAAGGACATATGACATAATTCAATACAAAAAGCAAAATTCCTCAATTTTGGCTGGGGTCTCCTGAACGTGTATTGACTCATTCCGTTCTTCCTGTGGGTATAGATTTCTAGGTTCATTTGAATTTATATTGGACCTGCTAGCCTTTATTTTTAAACAGATTTTTTAAGCTCTATGATAGACATAACTGTACAAACTTAAATAAAATCCGTGAAGTTTAAAAATTGCACATAGAAAAAAACTGTGCGAATTTCGTGGCAACATTTGAGAGTTTTATTCATGTTATGGTAAACAGATTTTCGACTTTTTAATGAAAAAATCAATCCATTTGTTTATATACGTATTGTTTATACACGACAATTTAACAATATGATGGTATTTCATTTAATATAAACTTACCAACCGAGAGAATCCACTGTAGAATAAAGTTGTCCAACAAAGTTTTGATTGATTATTAGTTTTTATAATAAGCTTTACTTTTCGAACTCGTTTCGTGAAGTTTATTATATTTATTGGAAATTCGCGAAAAGCTCCGTTAAAGTTGGGCAACAGGATGTTGGGTCATTATCGGCTTCAGGTGAGTTTGGCAATCAGCGAAATCATTTCGAGATGAGTTTTAATGAAACCCGAACGGCGTTCCGTGGAAGTTTTGCGAAGCCTGGAAGCAAACACGATCGGAATATTATAATCTAACCTTTGTTTTCGTTTAATTTGGCATTGTCACTTAGTGCGGCGATCCTTCGGCGAGATGAAGAGGATTAAAGGTGAATAAAGAACCACCATGCTACAGAACAGTTTTACATTAGGTTTATCCTGTAATAAATTATAATTTCAGGATGTAAAATTAAAATTCGCCAACCTTAAGATACCGCCAGAAACCATTTTTTAATTCTTATTTTTGTAAAAATGTAATTTGCATTTTTTCCTTGCGTAAAAACTCATATTTTTAATGCTACCTCTGAATTCTGAGAACAACTTTCAATATATTTATGTTTTACGAAAAGTGGAATCTAGACAAACAAAAATTTAATGGTGTGTGGGGTAAGGATTAAGTAGAAGGAGATAAAAAGTTTAAGCGGTATTATTTCCTGGCTATTCAAATCTTATCACTAAATATAGCTATAGTCCAGTCATTATACACATTTGGAAATGCAAATGAACAGAACGGGTTGATTTTTATATATTGTGTAAGGGGGGGGGCTTAGAAAAGTTTAACCTGAAATTTTCGACCAAAATTTCCTGATAGCATTCTCCGCCACCTTGAAAAAATGTGGTAAATTTTATTTTTTTGTGATTACTCCTGCAATGCAGTTTTTCAATTTTTTTTCAGACAAAAATTACGATTTTCAGCGCGCCGTAAAGTCGGGCAGTCCTCGAAGGTGCGATTTCATAGCTCGCGCGATTGCATAGATATGATATATGGTTGTATACATTCCAACGGACGCGCTATTGTACGCGCTCCTAAAGAGTGGGCACATGTAGCCGAGTAAAATTCCAGGATTTAATTTAAGACGGTGTATAATAATGTGTGCAGTGAAAGAAAGTAGCCCAATCAAACAATGTAATTAGATTTGTGCTAGATGCAAAAAGGGGCTCCACGGAATTCGCACCGGAGAACATTCGTTTGATGCATTCACCATGTGTTTATTGTTTTTCATTTGCATTTTAATCATATTTGTATTACGACATTTTGTGAATTTATAAAAAAATTTATATAATGTAAAGGTAATAAAAGAAAACCATTCGGTTCGACAATTCAAATAACATTGAAAAAAAAGCTCTGCACTAAAAAGATTAATTTTATAGGCGTCGGAAAATGAAACTGAAATCTCCAGGTTTAGAGCCAAGGAGCTTACTGCTCTACCTTGAAGCCAGTCAAAGAGAATTACGTACGTTTGATGAAGTTGCGAGTCTCACTAAAGGTAAGTCCAGCACTGGGTTTACTTAGAATTACTACTTACCGTGTTCATTCGTGAATAATTAAGATATTGTGCACGTTTCAGTAATTGGTTTATCGTTACTAAGTATTTCAACGATGATGACTGCTTCCTATCTTTGATCTCTATTAGTTTAAATAACCAAAATGTTTCTCCTTAATGACTATAGGTACAAAATTCAAACTTTTATAATTCTATTTATGCGCACTTGTATTCCTAATATCTATTTAAGTTAATCAAATTAAACTATTTCAAAGTGAAACATACGTTGCTAAATAACTCTTATGTTATTTCTAATTTTGAAACTGTGAATTCGTGGTGGAACTCCATTTTAATGATTTTAATAATATATTATTTTTTTACTTTATTCCACTATTTTTTTTATTTAAGACCTGACCGATATCACCTTATGACGTGCATCTACAGCGCCCTTGAGGTGATTTTTCACAAAAACGGCGCTATACAAATTATCCAAATATTATTATTATTATCTTCAGACTGGTACAATTTTAAGTAAGTCTATAGAATATATACTATTAGGTCCGGAAGGGATAGATATTGATATTCATAGTGAATCAGCTTTGACTTTAGGATTTTAGTTTAATATCTGACAGAGGTGTCTTTACCATACCTCCAAAAATACATTTGGGTAGTTTTATTACCTTCTGGGTAATAAAACTACCCGGTTTACACGAGGTGCGTTAGATGCGTTTGTGGTTTTTTTTTAAATTATATAATATCTATAGTTGTCAGCTTTATTTTTATTTACCCGAATGTATTTTTGAAGGTATGGTAAATCCACCTCTGTCAGCCATAAAACTAAACTCCTTAAGTCACAGATGATTCACTGTGAATATTAATATCCATCCCTTCCGGACCTAATAGTATATATTCCATAGACTTACTTAAAATTGTACTGTAGATGCCCGTCATAAGGTTAAACCGGTCAGATCATAAACAAAAAAAAATGAAATAAAGTAAAAAAATGATATTATTAAAATCATTAACTCTTATGTTCATATCTCACGGAGATTTTGTCCCACAGATTAAAATTACTCTAACTGAAACGTACCGTGCACGAAAAAATAAGCTTTTGGTTAATCGTCCGCACAAATGTATCTTTCAACCTAAATGGAAAACAGGATTATTATTTAATGTATTAATCGTGTTTATTTGAATTTTTTTTTTATAAATGTTTTTTTAAATCTTTACGAAGGCCACACGATAGCCGGGTGATCAAAAAAATTATGAACTGTTAGTTTTACCATCACAACAAAATTAAACTTATTTATCAAGTTAGTGACAGTAAGTTAGTAGTATTTGGGTGTCAAAAAATTGGCGGTGTATTGTTCAGTTTATTAAATTACAAATTTCTCCAAATACTTTTCAAAAACATACTATTCGCCATCATTGTTTAAGAATGACTTCAAACATTCTGGCAGTTTTATAATTCGACCCTTGTAGAAATTCGGTAGCTTGAAGGGGAAGAAGTCGTTAAGTCAATTTTATAGAACTGCGTTCATGTTTAAGGAGTAATTTTTTTAATGCTGTAAGATCCGGAGAACAAGACAAATGAGCAGGGCTGCGTAGTTTTTCGTTAGAAATAAATTAAGCTCAAAACTGATGGCGGAATATTCTTCGAAAGAAATTCTTAGCAGATTATGCTTTTGTTCCGGTAGATGCACACTATTACTTTAGGTGGGATAGCTTAAGGAAAGATAAGGAAACGTCGAAAAGTTCGCTTTCTTGTGTCTTGCATTTTTTTAAAGCTCATTTTCATCGTGAAATAATTATTAATGTTTTTGATTATGTACATGTATAGAGGCACTTTCAAGCATGGTCCAACAAAAATCTAAATGTGATATTACTGAATTTTGAAAAGATGTTTCGTTAATCTATATCTCAAGTCATAAATGAATTCTTAAGTGATCGTGGCAGTGGATATTAGATTTATCACCAAACTTATAGTTAAATACTCGTAAATGGCAATAGGGAGCTTTTGAATAAAAATTGTAGAATAAGTTTGCACCACTAACAATCCCCAGAAATGTTAAAATATAATTTGTACGGCCCGCAAACTTAAAAAAAAAACTAGGTGGGGCCCTTTGTTAAGTGGTACTATAGGATTTTGTATCTGATGACGACACATAATTGTCAATCGCTAAGCAATTTCGTCCAGGGTGGTATCGAATGACTTAGAGTCAAGTCGGAGCGTTCGGATTTGTTGGTTATCAAAATCATTTTTGATAATCTACAAATCTGAACTTGAATTTGATTTTCAATCGTTTATAAATTATAAGATTAATCATGGGCAATAAAACATGTATTTTACATTAAAAAATTACGTACATGGTCCGGAATTTTTTTTACAACGTTTTTCAGTGGAACTTCCAATTAACAAAATAATACTGTGGCAAAATATACATTGATATTAAAAAAAAAAATTCCAAGGCTACGATTAGATTTTATAAACATCAAAACAGTACGAAATAAAAAAAGAAGATTTAAAATAATCACGTCAAAATTACATACTATTCAATTACTTCACTGAAGAGAATGACATTTATGCTAGTCCCAAGGCAGGAAATATCAAACGAATATTAGTGGCATCAGGGGTTTGATGTTAGTTATTCAAATGGACCTTTATATTAATTACTGTCTTAGGTATTTCTCAGTCAGCCGCACCGACAGTCAAATAATAATTGATTCTGCTCACGTACGAGTATGTTCCCCTGGCACAAATTAGCAACTATCTTTTGACAAGGCCAGAGTTGTTTATTCACATTGGACCACGGGACCTCGTCTGATCGGAATTCAGATTTGTTTGATAAGTGAACTCTTGCTAACTTACTAACTACTCATTCTCTATTTACTGTCCTTAGTGGTAGTAAGTAGTCGTAGAGGTACCCAAACCATCGTTGTTTTGGCATACGCTCTTCAACCACATTGTTACAAATTCACCTATTCTGTCCCACAAAGTGAAAACTTATTAATAACATCGCGGAAGGAGTCATTCGCCATAATCAATGTTTTAGTTATTTTAAATCTTTTATCATTTTCATATTGCACAAAAATAATAGATTTTATACAAAGAGACTTCTAGATAGATAATAACGAAAAGCGTAGTAAGAAATATGGGTAGATAAGTATATTGTAAAAGTATTAACATTTTTTTACTTACAAATTGTTAAGTTTATATGGAGTGACTTTTGCAAGCAAAAAACGAATGGATTAATATTATGTCAAAAACACCGATGGCTGTTAAAAAATGTGAAGGAAACTAATGATGTGGCAAATTTAACTGCGATAGATTTTTGAAAATATCAAATATATTGTATTTCTTAAGGGTCCCAATAATAGTCATTTTTGGCTTTCTAGTACAAGTAATACTACAAATGATTCATCTGTTTATCCTATATGGGTAGTTAGAAAAATGTCTGAGGTTTCCAGTGAATACTATTATTAAACAGTAATCTTTTAAATTCTTTATGAAAAGCATACTTACTTACGAACTTACTGCACCTTTTACTGACATTTTACTATGTTTTTCATAGAATTTAAGGGATTACAGTTGTAAAATTGTATTCACTGGAAACCTCAGACATTCAAAAAAAAAAAAATGCAAAATTTACAAATAAATCATTTGTAGCATTGCTTCTATTTGAAAGCTACAAAGTAATGTTAAGCGTCATCTTGAGTGTTGATCCTTAAATATTAACTATGTAACAATTTCTAGAGGTTTAAAAATGCTAGTTAATGACACGGACGGGTCGAAACCGGTGGCGAATAATTAAAAATTAAATAAAATCCCCACACTACCTATTGTATTAGCGTTAGCGCCAAGTAAACAAAAAGGTGTAAGAGTTTATGCATCGTAAACGACATTATGCGTATCTTTTTATACTTCCTTACTAGATGTTTTTGTGGAATATCCCATCCGAAACGTGCGATACGTAGCTCCAAGAGCCAAGCGAATAAAATAATGACTAGGTAAAATATCGGCGGCACGTAAAATGTAACTGTTATGTTAAATAATTCTCCGAATGTAACCAAAATATCTAACAGCTAGATATATTATAACGACGCATCGCATTGTCATGTACCTATTATTTTAATCTTTAAAAAGGTGTAAAGAGTGTGAACTTCGTGCACAATATTATACGTAGTTTGGAATAATCTTTTGGTTATGTTTCTTCTTACTACACGTCTTTGTGGAATTTCCTATTCGAAACGGCCGATACGTAACGCCTAGAATCAAGCGACGAAAATAATGACAAGTAAAATAATATGTTACGTTATATCTATGATATATCTCCTAATTTCTTCGTTGAACTGCTATTTTTAACAGGGGATTACTATTATTATAACCGGTAGACTCGTTATTAATTATTTTTGCTAGTTGGTTTTGTGTAAATCTCCTACTCGTTTAGTTTGGCGCGTTTTTACTTGTGGCGCGTGCATTCGATGTGTTTTTATGAGTCGAAGAATACGATTAATGGATAATTGTCTTATGTTTATGTTTTGTTTCCTACCTTGTAAGCAAGCTAGACTTAAAAATAACAATAAATGGATAACTTTTATAGCGGCGTTTTCGTGGGAAAATCACCTCAAGGACGCTTTGTGTACTTATATGTAATTTAGAAAATATAGTATTATATTGGTGGTCTACCAAAAAGTAGTCAACGTCGGCGTTATTTTCAACGGTTATATTTAACAGTTAACAATCGCCAACGATAAGAGCGTTAGCGTTTTTTCAAATTATAGTTGACGCCTAGTACTAGTTTTGACCCGCATAGAACATTTCATCTAATTAATTGTGCCATATCTACTTGGTTTACCGTCTCTCTACTTAATCGAGATATCAGGTATCGTCGTTGACAATCTCGGGCATGTAAGTATGCGGTATTACAGAGCTAATCCAAGGTTCATACACCACATAGATTTGCTTCAGGAAATGGACTCGCTAAACCTGGAAACTAGGCGAAATGTGACACTTATAAACATAGCCTTCAAATATATATGTTTTTTTTAATAATGTCGGAACACTTTTGGAATACCACAGCTTGTTCGTTCCTGACAAATAGAGTTGTAGTAGACGCCATGACCTAGTTATAACAGCACATTTAACATATATTTATGTATATATATATATCGTCGCTGGAAAGGCAAAAGGGCTTAAACAACAATTTGGTCAAAAATGAATTAAATATGCAGTTTTGATCAGTTTTTTTTTCTGCATGGAATGCGTTGACTCTCGTTTGATTCCTAATATACTAGTGTGGCCCTTCAGCCATCTAAAATATATTTTACATTTGGGAGAAGGTTTGACTCAAGCGACACAAGTTGGATTTTTTAAAGTTTTTTGTCACTTTAGGTACCTTAATGAGAGCTTTGCGTTACCTGAGTTAACTTTTTTTTTTCAAAATCCAACCAAGTGCTGAAGACTTTGAACAAAGCGTTCTCTTCATAATTTTATTCATCGCTTTTTACATACGTACGTAATCTCATACGTAATTTGGCAACGCTAAAATCGTTAAAAACGCATGCAATTCGATAATATTTCTACTGCATTTCTTCTTACATATTCTCTCTCCCAATTACGCGAATCACTGCTATTAATCAGTGTTTCCGGCTCCCAATCGACTCCCAACCAAGCTTTTGACAAATTATTGCTCGTGACTACCGCATACAGTCCTCCATTAATTGCATTGCCAACATTCAGCCTTCTGTCAATGTCCTTATCAACCTTCATGTCTCTCATGAACATAAATGCATCCTAAGTGCACTCACTTAATGATTTGCTTCAAAGAAACTCCGTTCGCAACTGCTGTATTGCACAGTATTTTAATGTACTCGCTTTAGAATCGCATGACCAGCGGCTTATTATTTATACTAACCATCGAATTACATTGCATACAAAAATCGATCATCTTAAAAACTGAATTCTGTAGTACATCCATTCTGTTTGAATGTTTTGCCTTAAGGGTCAGCACCCAAAAATACATACTTTTTGGCTTTCTAATACAAGTAATACTAAACATGATTTTTATTTCCTAGTGATTTTTTTTTTACTGTTATTTTTTAAATTCTACTAGAAATTTAACTTTAAGTTAATCTTAAAAAATGGCTGCGCTTGTTTACAAATTGCAATTTTTACTGACATTTTAGTATGTTTCTCGTTGATGATTTAATAAAACAAAGTTATAACTTTATTCCACTTTTTTATTTTTTGACTGGATCGGTTTCAGCCTATAACGGCCATCTTCAGACTAGTACAGGTTGTTCTTATTCTATGGCTTATATACTATTTTTGGGATGTCAGGGGTAGTAAACCATGATTTTACTTTAATTATATTTATCAGTATTGCTGCATGATTTTACTAGTTACAACTTACTTTTAGTTTACTATTTTATATATCTATCTGGTATTAATTTTTATGTCTAGATTTTCCATAAAATTTCGTAATTATTGAGTTACTCCCAGTATTATGGTATAATTACATGATTATATTTATTATGCACTTTTACAGTAGATTACTTTTATTATTATCATTTATTTGGTATGACATTTCTCGGTATCAAGGAATTTTTAAGTGCTATGCACTTGGGTAATAACTTACATTTATTGTTATTACCTGTTAATTGTTTGGAATTTGTAAGTGCTTTTAAATTATAGTATGTTCTAAATTTGAAAAATACATTGTTTATATCAGGTCATATGATGAAATTATAATCGGTATAATAGCGGATATTTCTGGTTGAATTTAAAAGATTACAGATTTTTTAAAATTCACTGTAAGCCTTAGACATTTTTATAACTGCCCATGTAGAATTTACAGATAAATCATGTGCAGTATTGCTTGTATTAGAATGCTACAGAGTGACATTTAGCGTAATTTTAGGTGCTGAGCCTTAATCAACAAAAAAATGATTTTTTTTTACTGTTTTCCTCCGTACCTAGATCCTCAACTCCCAGTTCTTGCATACCACGTCCAAATTAAACAACGATAGTAAAAAATAATAACACAATGCACAGTCTTCCATTTGTAATAGATAATCACCCAGTGAAATCGCAGCTCACTCCATAACACGCAATACACAAATAAATAATGGTTTATTCACTTTTAAATTGCTGATGGGACTTAATTTGTCGACTGTCAGACTCATTTATAATCAACGAAGCCTACATATTGACCCTGTCAATCCAATGTTCCCAAATATTCTGACATAACTAAGTTGCGTACATTTTGATTCGGAATTCTGGTCGAAAATATTGAACCTGTGTAAACACATAATCGTTTCGATGATTTGGAAAAATGACAAGGAAATGAAAAATATTATTTGTAGTGTTGAAAAGATAGTTACTGTTTGTGATATAAAAAATCAACCACCATATAAAAAAAATCGATTTTAAATGAAAATGTTCCCATTGTTCCCAGGTATAAAAAAAAATAAAAATATTATTTAGCGCTTATTTTTGCATGTAAAGACTGTTACGTTAAAGCCGGGATGAGACGCATTATCACGCGGGGCCAGGGATATACACTCAAAGCAAGACTATATATGGAGAGAGAGCTAAACATTTTTACCCAACCTATACAAAGTTACAATAAATTACTTTCTCCGGGTTTTTTACGTCGTTAACCGTGAGAGAGAAAGAGATAAGATAAGTTCTCACCCAATACAGCTACGCTTTTAGGTATGTAAGGATGTTCTCCGTCTCCCGCGTCTCCGTCCACCACGTTTTGTTATGCGACATAACAGGACAGAACTCAACGATTTTTTAGGTTATATCCTACATTTTTGTTTGTAATAAACTGCGAAAAAGTGGTTATACAAATAAACAAAAACGTTATGTCGACATGTGCTATAAATAGTTGTAAATACCCTAGCCCTTGTCCTAGCCACACCTAAATAAGGTTAAAATCATCAATACTGACTACACTAGCGCTCCCTCATGGTATATTATTGCTCTGAGGATATGCAGGTGTTGTAGAACGTAACAGAAAAACTTTTACTGGCGATTTATTTCGATCTTATTTTGAAATAGTAAATAGTAAAAATTTGAATGATTTTTTGGTCTCCGGTGACATCAATTAAAATCTTTTTTAAATAAGGCCTATTCAAAAGAAAAGGTGAATTTAGAATTTTCGCGAGCTGTGTACATTCGATTATCGTTTTTTTTTATGTTGGTACACATATGTTTATCATATGTTAGCATTATCAGCCATTTTGGATTAGTGGTTTGTTTTTGACAACTGGAAAGGTTAGTCACCGGAGACTAATATGCCATCTAAAATTCTTACTCCAAATTATCTCAGAAATCGTTGATAAAAGTTTTTCGGTTAAGTCTTACTTGTATGTAAATATATTTTAACTCGTATATTTTAATTAGTCATTTTATGAATATGACACTGTTATCAAGAATGCAAAATAAAAGTTTTTATAAGATCCTGTGCTGCGGCGGACTAAGTTTTGGATAGAGGGATTTCTGTAATGCATTCTGATTTTTAGTATGCTACTCTATTGTTCGCCTGATAATTTTTCAGCCAGACTTGGTGTACTTTGAAAAAAGAAAATGATTCCAGGGGTTAGTTGAAAAGGAAGTTAATGGGTAAATTTCACCGCTGGTGACGAAATCATTATTTTCGTAGAACCAAGTTTCTTCTTGTTTGAACAACTTCAAACTGCCAACTCCCATCACATCATCTGAATCATTAAACATTTTGAGTTTATTTTATGCTTGAAGACTTTGAATCTCATCTTTCTTCCGAGAGAAGTTTCTAAACGACTTGAATTCAACAATTTTTAATAAACACTATGGCGTCGTGTCTTTTTTTTTATTAATATTTTAAAGCTCCATAGCTTTTGACGTAAGCGATGCCGCAAACTGAAAACAGTACATTTAGAAATTTCAGGGATAAATTATTTCGATGTAATTTTCATGACGCCAGAGCTCCTCGTTCGCGAGTTTTTGCTACTTCAGATGGTTAAATGAATGTTCTAGGTTTTGTATAATATTGTACTCCATCTTCCTCATTGAAATATATATGATCAACCGCTCCCATGAAGTATGTTTAGCTGTGGTAAATATAAGTGGTTGGAAGAAAGGTGAATTGAAAGGTGTGTTTAATTTATGTTCATAATCATTCACTCACACCGATTTTGTAGCGTTTGACTTTCTTCTTTTGTTAGGCTATGTACTTTTGTTTTTCGATTAACAAACATCCACACAAACATAAATATTCTATATTTTGAAAATTAATAACTTAAGAAAGTAGAATTATTTCTTAAAATATAATATTTTCAAATATCGCATACATTATTTATTTCATGCAAAACTTTTTTTTTTAAATATATTTTTATAGAAAACAATCACTTTGTGGTTTGACATATTTAATTAAATACATTTTAAAAAATAACTTTCTAAAAGACCACAAATATTATTTTAATTTTTATGACCGACTGGTTTCGCTTAGCCTAAGCATCATAAGAGTACAAAATTAAACTAAACAAAAAATAATAAAAAGTTTACGGTTATACGAGTATATACATACAGAGGCAGAACAAAATATAAAATAAAATAACAAAACAATGAGAAAAAAATTAAATTATAACAAAGGAACAGAGAGAAAAGACAGATAATATGAATTGAAAGATACAAAACGTCAACTGAGAAGGTGATTAAAGAATAACGACACAATTTATGAGTTTACAGGAAATATACCTAATATTGGACTACTGGACAAATTTACCTGATGGTCAAGAATTTGACTATTGATTTAAAAATACCTATTTTTCTTTAAAATTTTAAAATTGTTCTGATATTGACAAGATTGTGGTGGAACTAGTTGGCGTTTATGGAAAAAAATACGTTTACCAAACACAATGTTTTATTTTCCAAATATTTTATTCTCCCTTCTATAACTGACATTTTGTGACAAAAAATGCCAACAACCAAATTGCTCGAACGATTTGAGGCAAATAATTTGCCGCTAGTTGAAAACTGATTGAACATGGCTGACTTTAAATAATAATTTCTAAGTTATATATCGTTTAAGGGACATTATTGACAAAGTTATAAAGGAAAATAATAAGAATGGGGCACGGTCAGAGAATTTATTCGAAAAATAGTAATTTAAAAATCTTTTCAACACAAAATCTCTCATGTTGCGTTTTTTATACTCACTTAATTCTGCAGCCAGTCGAGAAGGAGTGCTTTTATAAAATAATATTGGTCAGCCTTTCAACTGTCGAAAGTTACATTTCATTTAAAAATTTCAAACGGACATTGAGTTGTAATATCATTTTAACCGCTCAAACAAAATAACAAAAATTAATTCTATGTAAAATTTTATTTAATTTAGAGTAAAACGTTTCATTCTATACCATTTCTGTAAAAGCTATAAAAAGGACTCCTTTGTACAACTTTGAATGCAATGAATTTCGTTATGTAATTGAAATATTCATTCGTGAATTGAAATATAATTTAATTTACTAGGAGGTAATATCTATATAAAAGTATGTATCTATATACGAACGCTCTGTAAACATAACGACATCATTTGATTCAAAGTAAACTTCAATGTAATTTACATCGAATCGTTTTATTCTGAAGAATTTTGTAGGACTTAGTAAAATAATTCATTTTTGCAATTTCGAATGCAATGAATTTTGCTACATACGTTAATGAAATATTCCTTAATATAATTTTGTTTAAGACGGGAAGTCGCAATATTGTGAATTATTTATCCATTAAATGAAAGCTGTTGTGCTGAACAGAGTGGAAAAAGTCGGTTTATTCTCATAGGAAACAATTTATATGAATATTAGTTAGGAATAAATATTATTATCAATTTGTGAGGAACAAACAAACACATATTTTCACTAAACATATTGTAGTTTTATCGAAAAATAATACCACTCTAAGCAATATCCTGAAAAAAGTTTTATGTAGCGATTTTGTCGCATTATATGAACGATAAAGAACACCCACGTTATTAGGACAAACAAATCTCCTAGCGATTAGCTGCCATTTCTCAAAGAGATATATACATAACAAATTAAAATTAAATAAAAACTTTGTAGAAGACCACAATTTTTTGTTTATTTTTTATGAACGACCGGTTTCGCTTAGCCTAGGCATCATCAGGGTACAAAATTAAACTAAAATAAAAATACACAGTGTGTGGTTATATATACTCAAGCATATAGAGAAAGAATACACTATAAAATAATAAAAAAGAGTTAGAAAAAAAGAATAAAATTTAAATTATAACAAAGCAACAGAGAGAAAGGGACAGATAATATGAAATGAAAGAAAAAAAACGTCAACTGATAACGTGATAATAAACTATATAATTTTCTACGATAATATATAAAAATATATATATACTCGTACACAGCCCGCGAAAATTCAAAATTCACCTTTTCTTTTGAACAGGCCATGTATATTTAGGTTTTTCAGGTAGTAAAAATGTAAAATATGGTGAATTTATTCCTTTGAGACCTCCATACTCGACGCAAGATAGTTCACGACTGAACCGACTAAGCGCAATACTGTCAAAAAAACGTTTGTAGCATACACTCATACCTTTACAACCCGTATCGTATGATCCGATTTGACCAATAATGAACGAGAGATACTTAGTTTAAAAAAAAGCGCGAAATACGAAATTACTTTTTCCCCAACCTGTATATATATATATATATTTGTGCTTTATTTCAGTAAAACAAAGAAACATGTTTTTTTCCATATTTAAAAATACCAAATGCATTCTCATTCCTGAAATGTTAATCTACGAAATATTATTATTACTATATTAGTCTACAAACAAAAGTCAATGGTACACCGTTGTTATATATTTTATTTTGTCCTACTGTTTACGTGTTTTGCTAAACCTTAAAAACTTTTTTTCTTCTGAATTCAATTGAGGTTTCCTTCCAATTAATATTAAAAATAAATTATTACGTAACACCTTGTCTAATTTTTTTGTGGTAGGGAAATATGTCACTTCCCTCAAAATGAGACATTTTCCTAACCGATGTCAAATCAAAGGGGGAAAAGTTAGTTAATTGCCTTTCTTCAAGACAGTTGTAATATTGTGAAAGATTTTATCGCAAGAACGTCGTAAAGTAAAAATAATCACACAAATTTAATCTCGTTTTTTAAATTATTTCCAAATCAAAAACTTTAGGGGCTGGTTCTAAAACACAAACGCCTAAAACAATAAATTACTGTTCCTCAATCATCACTCTAATTATTATGGGTATCATTCTCCGCTGTCCAGAATATCGAGATTTGTTAACTCAATCATGGTCTTGATATTTTTGGTACCTGTCTAAATGATTTTTTTCATTTTACGACTCTACCAAAACTTTGACTTCACCTTGGCTTTGATTTGAATGTTCTTTCTTATGTATATTTTGCCCTATTTTTGTCATTGCTTAATTTAATATTATATACGTTCTGTTCTCTCTCTAGTGCTCATTTTCCCCATTTCGTGTTATGTATTTTTTTGTAATTGGACAGTAGTCCGTTAATTTATAAATAAATAAAAGACAGATTTAACTTTATTTTTTAACACTAAGAGTTTGTAATGCTTTCAAATAAATCATTGCAAAAGCTAATTATGCTATGAGAACAAAGCAGACACTGGATAATAATTGGACACAAAAAAAAATTGAGAAACTAGGCAAAAAATTACAGAATTTGACATTTAAGTGATAAATTGCTTTGGAATGGCCTTAGAAGTTCCTACTGCATAAATAGTTTAATTTTGACGTCGTTAGAGCTAATTATAAGAATTAACGAAATTTCGGTCATTATCAATTACGTTTTCTTTTTGAATTGGAAAACACTAACAGTGGCGGATTTAGGGATCTTTTGACAGCGGCATTTTAAGTAACCAACATCCCTTGTTAATGACTACATTGGTGATTAGGGATTGGAAATGGGCTAATACATTTTGAAAGGGGAGAATTCGACTGGGAATTGGGATATTGAAAAGGAACGTAATTTCATTCATGGGGCATGATCACGCGTCGTTTTCTCAATCTGAAGATTTTAACCACTCTTTTCCGTCTCATATAACAGACAAAAACCTTAAAATATTCGGCACAACTTACGCGAAGGATATTTAGATAGATAAATTAACCATACTCTTCAAAAGATTGATAGCTTTTAGGAGATCTTTCGGTGAATCTCCTGACTGCCCGCAGCTAGTGGAACTATGGCATGTTGTGAGGCTGAATGGAGTGCGGAGGTGAAATACATGGGAAAGAAAAAAATCGGGAAGTACTTGAATATTCAGATCAAGTCACCAAATACGATTTAAGCCATTTCAAGCAAGGCTTCGATTTTCAAAGGTGATCTTTCACCAGGGCAATACTTAAAGCAAAATCAGACGGTTCACTTTTCGTTAATTTCTGTCTTTCATGTTTCCTCTTTCACTTGAAGTGAAACGTCTAAACACAAATTGAAGCCAAATTGCCGAATGTATTCATTAGTGAACCGATCAAATAATGTTGGATTTTGGCATTCGGCACTAATCACTCGCACTTGGAATGAAAGAAAAATAGAACGTTTAAACATGGAATGAACATTCACTCGGGTTTAGTCGTTTAGTTTCGCTTCCTGTAGCGGAAGGAGGTCGCGTCGCATGCAACAAAAAGGTTTTCAAGTGGAAAAATCAAAACACGCTGCTCTTTTTAGAGAATTTAAAAAATTACCATAGTCTCTGGAATCATAAACTTGATGTATATAAAGACAAATCGCTACTACATTATAGAATTAAACTTAAAATACGTGGTCGCATCCACCACCATCTACGTTTTATTTGGTTATCTTTTATCAATTCTTCAATCAAATGAATTCTAAGACGCACGACTTAGTACGACGACATCGTAGGAAAATAACGAATAAACGTTCATTTATATATCATCCTGTCTGTGCCGTGTAAACATGGAATGAAACAAAAATGAACGTTCACTCAAGTGAGCGTTCCGAGTGAACCGTCTGATTTCACCTTAAGGGTATCGTTATATCCTATAATTGCATCTATTTATAAATTAATGAAGCTAAAATGTTTTGTTTTATATAACCATAAAACATGTCTTCCACTCTTACACAACAATATCCAAAAACCATGTTATGTTGTATGGTGAGTGTTATTTATTTTGACATTCATGGTCTTAACAATAGTTTATAGTCTGAGGTTTTAGTTATTCTGGGAAGCTAATCTACCGTAGGGTATTGAAATGGGTAAAAGAGATTACGGTGGCTATTTTCCAGGCCTAGTAACTGGAGTCCACAGCTATACTCTGCCTCTGCCATTAAATGGGTGTAATGGAATTTAGACTTTAGACCCAAACTTTATGTATATTGGTGAACATAAACTGGGTGCTGTTTGTATTATAATCATATTATTACTAGTTGTTGACCCTGAGAAAACATTAGATGGAATTTGATTTGCCAAAAAAATATATTATTTGCTTTAATATATTTCAAATATAAAATGATGTCTGCTAAAATACATTATACGTAGTTATTTTATCAGGAAAGCAGAGTTTTTTTTATTTGATTATTTTCTCAATACATAAGGAAGTTCTAAATTTGAAAAGTTCACACTCGTGCGCGTGTACGTACATACAAAGGAAATTATTTATTTGTAACTAGTTGTTACCGTGAAAAATTATTCTACCTGCAGAGCGTATATTTTATGTGTACGATAGGAACTGAGAAATTTAAACATTATTTCACTAGAGCGGTAAGTGCTCGAATGTAATATTATAATTCATTTATTCATTATGATTTCAATAATATGTGCAAAAATATTATTTTAAGGTTTTCCCCACTAGAATTCCCCATCCTGGGGAATATATTTCCCATTATAAATACAATTTAAATGAAAAGGTTGCCAGATGTTAGTGTTTTGTTTCAACGCGAAAATATGTAGGTTGTTGAAAATATGTTACGTTATGTTAATTATTTTTTTCCTAGCTCTACAAGCAACACACTTTTAAATATAATTTATTATTTTTGCATGAGGTGAACATTTTTTTATTGGGTTAACAACCTAATTATTTTTCTTTTCAAGTAACTTGAATTAAACCTATAAAATAAAGTTAATTGTCTTTGAAATCTTTCGTGATTCACTTAAATCGTTATCTTTTACTTAACGACAATAATTTCAAGAAAAATAAGTATTTCCGTTATAGATCGACCAAAGAAAGTACGCTATCAATAAGCCTTAATGTACTTTATCTTTTCATTAAATTGCGAACTTTACAGAATATCCATGCTTTTATTTAGCTAACGGTTAAATTTATTAACTGACAGCCTCTTCGGTGTATCCATATTTCTTTCCAACAATTGAAACAGATCCCGAGAGCGAGTGTAACTAAATATCAACGTTTAACGATAATGCGCACATCTTTTGGCGTTCCTACATTTTCCAGAGGGGCCGCGAAAGCTTCCGAATCGCAAGTTTTGGTGGCCAAAACCACGATTTGAAATAGTCAAATCTAGTTAAAACCATAATATATTGATAGATCAATAGTAAAATATCGCAATATGTCCGTGTTAGTACTGTATCCAAATATGTCTAGCCGTTGGACATAACAGCTAGATGCCGCCAATGTCCAACGCTATTGACGAAAATTTGCGCAAACAGTTGGATATAATTACTGTAAATATCAGTAGCTACATACGAATATTATTCGACGAAATACAGTATCCACACTCTTGTCTCATAGTGTACATATTGTTTTCGATTAAGCACCAAACAAACAAAAGGGTGTAAGAGAATATACTTCGTGAATGCTATTATGAGTAATTTGGAATGATCTTTTGGTTATGTACCTTCTTACTATAGGTCTTTGTGGATTTTCCTTTCCGAAACGGCCGATACATAGCGCCTAGGGTCAAGTGAATCTACCGATGGCAAGTAAAATATAGCTGTTGTAAAATAACACCCCCAACATATCGCGTCAACGTCGGCGTTATTTCCAATAGTTACATTCAAAGTTGACAATTTCCAACGATAACGGTGGTGTTGTTTAGAATTTTTTCAACGCCCAGTTCTTGTTCGCGTAGCCAGAAACGACAGCACCGCAAGCACAATTCAAGGTAAAATACATTGTGCATTGGAAACAACCACCCGATCGAAGTGGTGTGATCTGTTTTCTACGAACACCAGTTAATGTTTTCAGCGGTTGGTTTTATATCAATGTGCCTTTCTTTCATAAAGAAGAAAAAGCCAATGAAACAAACTTTCCCATCGTTTAGCGAAAAAGTATTTCAGGCTGTGGTATTTATTTAACGACAAAAAGTCTATTTGCACCTTGTGTTTTAAAACTTGGACTTTAAACCAACATAAAATATTAACCGAGATGCCTTATTTCTATATTAAGTGCAGTGAAAAATAAAAACCTTATTTTTTCTTGAGAAAAAAATTAAATAAAACATGCTGCCAAAAGTGGGCTAAGTTATTAAAAAAATGATACACTCGTATATAAATGGTATGTGGTGGAATATCAACACTTTTTTTTTTGTTCGACTAATTGATATTATATTTCAATACCTCTATTTTTTAACAAATATCATGGCCAGCAAAATTTTTAAATCGAACATTTGTGGGCTGGAGACATTGGTGCCATCTTACCCATACATTTAAACATCACATTAGCAACGATCCACTTAGGGTAATGAACCAACTTTATTTATTACCTACTCGCCTCTTTTCTTCGTGTTCTTTGCAAAATTTGTCGACATTTTTGTTGAATTTTTCTGAAGGAAATACAAAAATAAAGTGCCTGCTTACGAAGGCTTTTCTAACAACTATTATAGGAAATACTTGCAACTTTGTTTAATTATAAAACAAAATTTATATACTTTCAAAAAAACAAAAAAGCCTTATTGTTTCAAGTGACATGGCAATCAGTGTTTGGTCAATTGACAACTTTATAACTAAATTCTAATTCGTGGCCAAAAAAATCACTCCAGTGATTATTGGTTCATTCCAATTAAACAGTTAAAAAATCCTTTAAAATGTGATTTATTAATGAAAATCACTGATCGGTTAGTCGAATATTACCCTTCCTTTAATATTGCCTTAAATATCAGAGTGACCAAATGTTATGATACATTTGAATAAATGTTCAATTGTATAATGAATAAGGGCTCACGCAAAGTTTTTTGAAGGTGTATCGAAAAGGACAAAACATTCGAATTGGTCCGAATTAAAAGAAATGTATTTTTTTATTTCTTTTATATTACGCTCTAGCTCAGCAAAATAAATATTATCTATGCAATATGTGACAAAAACAAATCATATTAAAATAACTAATCCGTTAAATTCGAATCGTCAATAAAAATATTCAACTTTTCAATACAAGCACATACAAAACGTGTTGAAATAAAGGGTTAAGAATATATAAAAAATGTATTAATTTAAAATTAATTTTATACACATTTGAATCGATCTCAAATCATTTCGAAATCACAATAAAACTCATTTATACACAACACAAACAATTTCTATTACGAAGTACATTAAAACAATGGAATTTCAAAAATTGATATTTGTATTATCATGAATCACCTCCCAAAGTTACTGCACTTTACCCACGGGCAACCTGTATATATATATATATATATATATATATATATATATATATATATATATATATATATATATATATATATATATATATATATATCTGTTCAAATTATATCATATGTGTACTCGTATGTAGGTTCATATTTTATTTATTTCATAGTAGTTTAAAAACAGATTTTTACTCTTCACTTAACACTTTAACAGGCACTTTTATTTCGATTTTTGGCTTTTTACTCCATTATTTTCTGAGCTGATTTCCGGTGTGTTATATAGAATTATTTATTTATCTTTTTTATTGTATACTGTAATGCCAATTTTGGTTTCCTTGCATCAGCTTAACCAATATTGACATCGGCTATTAGAATTATCGTTTTTTGATTGTGCAAAGTTCTTTCAACCCAAGCACATACAATATGTGACATAATAAAGCGCCTAAAAATGACAAATCCATTCAATTCGTTTCATTGATGAAACGTTTGAAACGGTAAGTTCGATTCAAGCCGAATATCACATTTTCACTCATTCCTGCCTTCAATATAAGTATATAAACTACGTGGCGTAATAAGGCTTCTCCCAGCGCCAGTAGATAAAAAATGAGTCCCCATAAAGCTCCGCAAGCAAGGTTAAGGCAACGACTGAAAAGATAAACCGAAATAAGTGTATTGTAGGCGTGTCAGTGTGCACAAATTAAGCTAAATATTTCCTTACTTCGGGTGAAATTAATCTTTTTAAAAAAATGTAAGCACCTCACAAGATTCCTGACTGCACGGAGCAAGTGAGGCTATGGCACCTTCAATTGGACGTAATTATACAGAATGCGTCCAACCCACAATTGCCAAAATCGAGTTTTATATGTTTTCCTATAGATAAATACAAGATTTCTATCTGCTGAAAACATCCAAGCTCCAAATGCAATAGATTTATGGTAATTCATTTTTTTTACTAAAACACATTGCAAATAAAAGTAAGATAACAACATAGGAAATATAATACACATGTTTTTTTAATCAATAAATTGATAGATTATAAATTGCCCCTTTATGATAATTCTCATAAAGAAACAAATACAGAAATTCACTTTACAAATATACCAATTACGCATATTAATGCTTTTGTATCGTCATATTTTCGAAAGCCTTTTTCTCGGTTTCATATTTTTGGGGTTGGATGCTTCCTGCATAACAACGTCCAATTGAGGTATTTTGTGAGGCTGAAAGGAGTGAGGAAGGGAAAGAGATGCGAAAAGGAAAGGTTGAGAAGTACCTAGCCATTCAGATCAGATTCAGGTCACCAAATATGGTTAAAGCCATTTCAAGCAAGGCTACAATTTCAAATGGTGGTATTTTGCCAGGGCGATACTGAGAGTGTAAGTACCACTTAAAACATGTTCAAACATCAAAACAATTTCATCGAACGGTCTAACCGTCCGTTTTCTTTTAAAACAGGTACAGATAACTCTCCAAGAATTTATCTGTTCTGTGTCTGAGACCAATAAGTGAAATCAGCCCCAGGGGGAAATACACCCCACCGCTCGGTCATTCAGCAGAATGTTTTGAAATGAGCTTCCATTCGGCTCTGACCCGCCCCGCAAGCATCCAATAACCCGGATAAATAGTCGAGAGCCTCAGTGTTTGCTTTATTCTCAAATTACGTAATTATCAGGAAACTTTAACCGATGAAGACGATTCTGTTTGAAGGATTTGTTCCCGAAATAAAATAACGAATTTTATGTCTGATTGTTTATTTTTATTGGGTTTCTTTTTGTTATTCTACCCACGCTTAGTAATACAAATAATGTAGCTAACGTCAGGAATAAAGAAAAAACTTGAGTTTTAGTTTCAGGAAATTTAAAAGAAACGTAGAAAGAAAATGTTGACTATTGGGATAATTTGGGTTATGGTCTTGGCAAATGCCAATAAAGGCATGCCTACTTACATTTGTATATGAAGGAAAATTAAAAATATTATATCTTTTGTTCTACAAAGTAAATATTTCTTATGTCTCTTTTAAGATAAAAACCGAGACAATATAATTTTCAAATACCAATGTTGCATTTTGCAAGTTTGAGACTTCAAACGTTTTTTTCTTATTTTTTGCTTTTCTTCTTCAATATATGCCAATAGTAGCAAATATAACACTTTTCAAAACAGAAGGGCGAAGTTTCGAGTATGGAGGGGAAGTAGATGGGACAGAAAAAGGTTTGAAAGTATCTGGCTATTCAGATTCAGTCACCAAACACAGGTAAAGCCATTTCAAGAAATGTTTCGATTCAGAAAGGTGGTATTTCACTAAGGCGATACTGAGAGTATCCACGACTCTGGAACGTGTCGCACAAATACTGTGTGTTATTTTATATGAATTACAAGTGAGTTAAAAAAAGTTTTTTTCCAGGTGAGTTTTTTTCTAGATTTTTAGATCGCCTTTTAGATGATATCTAACAAAAATGGCACAATACAAATTTACGGAAGAGTAGAGTTTATTTTTTAGACCGACTTTGGAAATTGGCTGATCCAGGTTTTCCAATAGTTGGTGTTTAAATCCCTTTACAAACTTTGGGAAACGTGTTCTTTTACTGTTACTTTTAATAAAAAATGTATTTTTATGTCCATCTGTCCACGGAGCAATTTCCACGCGAATCAGGAGACCAGAACCACTGCAGTAGATGTAATATGCAAGTAGGTGGTAAATATTTTATGTTTTCACACTCACGAGCGCTTTGTTTTATGTTATATTTCAGCGGATATGGTCGGTAAAACTTACGGTGGAAATTAGGACATCTGGGTTAAGTGTCAAACACAACCCCTTTGTTAAGTATTGTAATATGTTCGAGTAATTAAGATTAATGAAATCGGAAGCAATTCTTGCTCTTTTTTTATAATTAAACATCGTCAGATAACAATTAAATGATACACTTAAATAAAAAAATACTTATAACTTAAAGCACTCTTTACACAAACGATATTATTGGAAAATCTGTAAAAATTTCAGGATGCCAGAGCTCATCGATCGAGAGTTTAAGCAGCTTTATACACTTAGATTTCTGCTTAAAACTTAGTAGTAATTTTTTTTCAAGATAAATATTTCAATTTTATTTATTTTCTTAAACATTCGTTTGGCGAAGGAGATTGGTACGCCAACCGTTTCTTAATAGCCATTTAATTAAAACGGTTTATTAAGAAAGTTCGTAGCATTTTGACTGTAGCATCATTTTCATCATGAGATGTGTATCTTTAAAATATCCACTAAACGAAAAAAAATAAGACAAGACGCTACATTGATTGTTTCATACTTTTCACACCAAATATCGGTCAAAACCTAAAAATTAATTTAATTAATGAAAATAAAATACATAAATAATTGATTAATTAAAACCATTCAGACGCGAGCCTCTAAAAATAATCGTGGCGAGGACCTACGAAAGCCTTAAAACAGCCTTTACAGCCGGCTAGTTGCGCGGGACCAATGAGCGTAGACAACGGCGCTGTGAAAGACGCCGATGAGGAGGTTCTGTTAATACGCCCCATATAAAATATCGCTTGGAATACAAATAGTAGACTTATACTTGTTTTAATGAAAATCGCTAAGCCCTCGTTATGCGTTGGAGTTAGGTTTCTTGGACTTTTTTTACCAAAATCGCTAACACGCCCGGTTTTATTTAATAAATCGTCAATGTTATCAATATCGGGAAATAAAGATGCCCTTCAATGGCGACACAGTAAATATTTATGATTTCCGTTGGAAATTGTTGTTATTCCGTTTAATAAATTGAAGACCTGCTTGCCTAGAGAGTGAACAAGCTCGATAAACTAACAATATTTTAGTCGCTGTTAACTGTCAAATGTCACGGCCGATTTGCGGTCGTACTGGCAAGTTCCGACTAACTACAGATATTAAAAAAACCTTTTTTCGTGTCAAAGTTGATAATTTTAAGGTTTGTTTTGGAAACTTGTGACGTATTGCGGGCGAAACCGCAGATAATAAGTAAAGAAGAAATTATAAAAATAAAAATTAAATAATAACTTTGTATTATACCACAGATTTTATTTTATTTTTTATGAAATACCGGTTACACTTTGCCTAAGCATCATCAGCTTACACAAATTAACTAAACAAAAAATACAAAGTGTGCGGTTATATATTAAATACACACGGAGGGAGAACACAATACAAAATAAAATAAGAGAAAATATCACTTGAAATTATAACAAAGGAACAGCGAGAAAGAGACTATGAAATAAAAGAGGCAAATTGTCAACTGAGAAGGCAATTAAAGAACAACGAGAAATTTTATAAAAAAAAAAAAACATCGATTTGGTGTGATTCAAACATAATTTGAAAACTTCACGAAATAAAAACTTTATTTAACATTATCAGTATTATCACTAAACTAGAGATTAATTTAAATGAGGCACACAAAGAAACACTGCAAAAAGAAGAGTTGTGAACGTTATTACAAATGACACGTGGAAAATCAAGACAGCTGTTGATTAATTCCCATCGAATACAATAATGGGACAACTGGCTTTACAAGTGTGATTCATAAAAAATATTATATTTAAAAAAAAATGGATCAAAGAATGTATTAAATTTTGCGTTAAAAATGGAATAAAGTGCTCCAACGCACTTAAAATGATTGTGGCATTCGGCGAGTCCACTTTGTCTCAAAAAAGTGTTTACCATATAAGTGGTACAAGCGCTTTACAGAAGGCCGAGAAGATGTTAATGACGATGAGCGTCCTGGAGTTGTGGAAAAACAAATCATGGATTTTATTCTTTGATCCATTTTTTTAAGTAAAAAATCGAAGAACACACAAAAACGTGACTAACCTTTCCAGTTGTCAAAAACAAACCACTAATCCAAAATGGCTGATAATGATAACATATGATAAACATATGTGTACCAAAATAACAACAACAAAAAATCGATAATCGAATGTTTCTTTTGAACAGGTCATGTATTCATATTGCAGGACGTATTTATAGGTTAACTATTATTGCATCAAGTTTTAGGAAATACTTTGAAAGCTTCTTCCACCTAAAATACGTTATTTGCTAATAAAACCGCCTATAAAAAGCCGAAATAATAAAGGATAATGTACTATATCTGTAACTATATTTATTGAGGAATAATGGTTAAATGAATGTTTAGTTTATTTGTCAAACGTCCATAGTGTTTTTAAATATTATATAATACATGTCAAATGGGGTTCAATAGGAGTAGGTACATTAATTAGTTAAGCAGTACAAAACAGTAAAAACTTTAAATTTAAAAAAAAACATTAGATACATTCAGAACTAATTATTTTTGCTTTGATACAAGACGGAGAGGTTTTGAATATGTCGAAAAGGTCTGAATATTGGTAGTTCGGTGAAGACGAGCTAAGGGTGAGGTACGAGTACATGGATAGTTAATGCTGTGGCTGTCACAATAAAATAGATAGTGAATCCAGCCGATATAACAGGGACACGGATATTTATAGCACTCAACATTTGAGGAGAGTTTATCAAAGTATTCAGAAATTTAAAAAATATAACAATATCATTAATCTATCTTCGGGTAGAAAGTAGTGATAGCTTCAAATCAATTAATTTAAAGGTTTTGTAACAGATATCATATACAGGTCGTCTAAACTAATATTAAATATATTTAAGAAACCTCCTTTGGTTTTATTTTTATATAATTCAGTTGAATTAAATTTAATATTATTATTATTGAGTTCTGCTATTTTTTTTAGTGACAGCTGTTTCGGCGTTAAGGGCATTACCAAACTGTTAAAAAAATGTTCAAACATTATCAAACTGGCCTTGAACGCCGAAATATCTGTCACTAAAAACAAAAAAACTGAAAATAGCAGAACCTAATAATAATAATATTAAATTTGATTCAACTGAATTACATAACTACAAATTGAACACAAAAACTATAAATAACCTCCTTTCTACTTTTCTCCAAGCAGTGTAAGTTACAAGCTTAAATAGGATACTATACTAAAGATGCATACTCTAGCTGCGATCTCACGAGGGAGTATTTCCATCGACTCAATAGTATGAAAGGTTCTTATAATATGTTACGCATTACAAAATCTAAGATCTGCATGGCCTTATTGGAAACTGTTACGCAGTGGCGCTCAAAGGTAAGTTTTCTATCGAAAAGAATAAATCATTTTTAAATAAAATTAAGTGAAGTTGGCCCACATGATTTGAAAGATCCGTAATTAAGACTGCCACAGTATAAATCAATTTCGTACCGATCTTCACAATGGTACCCACATAATAGGATTAATTAGTAATATAAAATTGAAGAGGGCACAAAGTCGTATAGCTAATAGCTCTGTTGTGACATTCTTACTAAAAAGCGACACATGTAACAGAAAGAGATCGAATTTCTCAGCAGTTTAACTGTAAAAGTAAGAGATACATTCAGTCACAATGTAAGCGCAAAGACATGGAAGCATAATGTTTTCTGAACGAGCTTTATTTTCTTTTTGCTTACAGAAATCTCACAATAAGCTCTAGGTTTTTTTCCGCATTGTCTTTAATACAAACATAATTGTAGTTCCATCGTGTTTTTATTTACTGGCAGAAACCGATCAGTAAACAGTTGAAATCGCAGAAATAATGGAAAATCTTTCATCAGAACGTGTTTTGTACGATCCGTTGTTTTTTTTTTCCTTTTTAATAAATGTAGGTAGGTGCCATTTGAAGGTATGCGTGTTTTGCATGAAGTTTATTTGTCTAGTTTAGAAGTCTACAATTCTAGAATTTTAATTTTTAATTAATTTTATTTGGGAGGCCAACACTTTACATATAAATCAGGTAGAATATTACATGTGTAGTACGAACGTGACCATTTATAGGTTTCCACTTGGGTAGTTATATATAAGTAAGTGAATCTAATTTAAAAAATCAAACAAGAAATTAAGATAAAATTTAATAGAAAATCAAATCAAATTTAAAAAAATAAAATAGAAATACAACAACAAAACAATAAAAATAAGAAGCATAAATTTAAAAAATTCATTACAGTATGTTTAAAAGGGTTGAGGAAAAGGAGGGTCATGAGAGGGGATCGATCTTGATGTAATAAATGTGTATAATGAAATGTGTGATTTCATATTATTTTTTTGGATTCGTCCTCCATATTCTTACTCCATTATATGCACAGATTTTTGTTCTGTACGTACATACAATAGCGTACAACATCTACGTATGGCATATATTTATGTAAGCTCCGAGATTTTTTCCATTCGAGAAATTATGTTTCGCTTTGTTTTAAATTTTCTGGAAGAATGTTGAAGATCCTTGTCGCAATATAAACAACAAAAGTAGTAAAGATAACAGGATTTTGAAATAAATGTTTGTTAGCATGAGATCTTTGAGACGGATGTGCGGTGAAACCATGTGTGACCGTATTACAAATGTGGATATCCGGAAAGAATGCAAGGCGGATATGAGCGCAATGGATAGGATCAAGAAAGGGACGCTTAGATGGTTTGGGCATGTAGAGCGAATGAACGAAGAAAGGAGTGTGAAAAGAATATATGATGCGAAAGTGAATGGAAGAAGAAGTCGAGGACGCCCGAGAAAGACATGGCACGATCAAGTAAATCAAATACTTGAATCGGGTCATGTGAAGAGTCAGAATAACAGAAGAGTATGTATGAGACGATGTATGAATGTAAATGAAGCAAGAAGTGTGTGCCAAGACAGAGTTGTATGGCGGTCCGTCCTCTCTGCCTACCCCTGCGGGGAAACGGCGTGATGGTTAGTTAGTTAGTTAGCATTTCGAACAAAACGAGTGTGTGGTTTTTTTCGTAATATTTATGTTTATTATATCAGTAAAAGATATTTTCTGTGCACTGAAGACCAACATCGATAGAAATGTGTTGTGGACGTGTCCGCATATCCGAAGTAAGCAATTTTTCCCCAACTTCTGGTGAAACTGATCAAACATTTTATAAATTCTTTTTTAGCCCTTAGTCTCATGTGCATTGCCGACGGTTTTCTTTTAAATCAGTATACACTGTTCATCCTTCTATGAACTATCTGTTCAGTGTCAATGTAGGAGTGATAAAGGTTTTGGAATTTTCGAAAGCAACAATTTACAAATACAATCCATCATAATTTTGATCCATATTAATTGACTTACTACGAATGTATTGGGCGAGTGCACACAGCAGAAGTTTTAAAGATTTTTTTACTATCAAATTCGATTGGGGAGCGTTGCTGTATTTTAATCTGTTCCATCTTACTGGTATTTGGTACTATTTAAAAGTCTTTTTTGAAACAAGTATGCGATGAATCCGATGGTGTAATAATCACCCGAAGAATATGAATGCTACTTCCCCGAACCCAAGCGCGGCGAACCCCTCAAGAGGGTATACTTTCATAGCTCGAAGGCACATCATTCTATCTACTGAACGCGTCCCCGCCCATCAAATAATTTTCCACGTTTCTTAAGCAGGTAGAAAAGTTGCCATAGAAATTTTCTTTAGATTTCCCGGAAAATTCCTCAAAATCTCATTTCGACAATTGAATAGACTTATTTTCCGTAATTTCGCTGAAAATATTTCTAATGAGAAACGCCGAACGACATCGTTGCTATAAATTCGCAGTATTGAGTTATAAACTGTTTTATACAAGTTGAATCAATTTTTTTTGCTTCATTCATCAAAATAAAATAAAAATATTCCATAGAAAAAAATGTTCTTTCAGTAAGTAGGTAGCCATATAAACCAGGAAGTAGGAAGAAGGAAAAGTCGGAGTAATACGAGAAGTTGAGAAGGGTGGGTGATTGATACGGGCGATTACAGCAAGGATTGTGGCGATATGTTAGATTTACACGTAGTTCAATAATTCTATGGGAAATTGACGTGAAAACGATCGCAAAGCCCCAAGATCAAAGGTGGAAGTTTCGATATAAAGTATTACTTTTCATGTTTGATTTTTATTTTCTACGTAGTGGGTTATTATTAAAAAAAATCTTTAAATTTCAAAAATAATTCTTTTGAAGCCCGTCAACAACGACGGGAAAATGTGAATTGTGCTAATATTGGCAACTTTAAGACATCTTGAGCATTTTGTATTATTTTTTTTATACACTGCCTGTTCCCATATATTCTAAAAATGTTTCCTTAATCTTAAAACGATTTATGAAAATATTAAACCTAAATTTGCAAATGTAGTGTTATTGATGCATTGTATAAAAAAAAGAGTAAAGGGAAAATAAACAAAAATAACGAAAAACTTGGACAAATTTTCAACGATATGTATATAATTTTGATATATATATTATACAATGTATTCATATCGTGAGGCAAAACTTCAAAATACCAAATTACAAATACTCCACATTTTAAGTATTTAAGCGATAATTTTAATGTTTGTGTATTGACATCTATGTCTGGAATAAATTTAAATTCTCTTTTATATTTTTAAGAAAGTTTTTATATACTGTTTTTGTTGAAAAAAATTTTAACTAATTATTAGATAATAAAAATATTTATTACTGGAAGCATATTTGAAGAATATGAAAATGGAAAAATACAGGGAAAATAAAAGATTAGGTTGTGACTGAGACTCGAACCCGCAACCTTCATACTATTTTACAATAAAGCGTACAGCATTAAATAAAATTTTGGTTTTCATAAATTAAAAATATTGCTAAAACACCTAAAAATAAGATAGTCAAGGGATAAGTAAACTCGAATGGATTTTTTTTATAAACATAAATATAATTTTTCATAACTTTGACTTTATAATGGGGATCAAATCTTAAAGTTGAGTTTACTCCAAAACAAGTTTTTGAAAGTTACCAACTTCTAAGAGTAACCCCACAATATTTAGTTATATTTATAAAGATTTATTGATATGAAATATTTGATTGTTTATTGTCTCTCAATGTTTTTTAATATAAAATAATGAAAAGCGATTTGACTGATTTTATAATACGGTTCTTATTTATTTTATAAATCGTATTTTTTGAGACTAGTGTAAAATACAAAATTATTTTCACAGCTGCAAAAGATTTTTTCAAAAAATGATTTATTAATTGACAGTGACAGTGACATGCAGCAATATGAACGATGTTGAGAACCTTTGCGATTATTTTTGAAGTCTGCGCTTGGATTTGTGACAGCTGCCGTAAGACAGCGTGCATTTAGAAATATTAAAATTTTCATAATGCATCTGTCAATCATATGTCAAAAGAATTCAGTTATTACGAAGAAAGTATGATTTCAGTTTTTCATTTTAAATAATGTCAAAAGTTACTGCGACAGATCTCTGGTACCCTTTCGGAACCTTTATCCAAATTGGAAGACATCTTGGGTAACGCCCCTGAGAAAAGTTAACATTCTTAAATAAATTTAATATAAACACTCAACACTTTTCCATTAGTACGTAATATTAAGTATATAAGTAATATTTACGTAATATAAAGTATATATATGTAATGCAAAGTATAAGTTATTTATTTATAAACTTACGGACTATTGTCCAATTACAAAAAAAATACATAAAACGAAATGGGAAAAAAGAGCAACAGAGAAAGAAGAGCACATACATAATATCAAATGAAGTAGTGACAAAAATAGGACAAAATATAAGTAAGAAAGAACATTCAAATCATAGCCATGGTCAAGTCATGGTTTTGGTAGAGTCGTAAAGAATGACAAAATTCATTAAGACTGGTTCAAAAAAATTCAAGACCATGGCTTGACATTCTGGACATATATATATATATATATATATATATATATATATATATATATACATATAGAATTTGAAAATAAGTTGTATTTCAAATTCTCAAAAAGCATATGAGTTATAATTAGTTATTTTTAAAACTCAAATGTAAAAAAAAACTCTCTCCCTTTTGTATAAACAGTCTACAAAATTTCACTTAAAGTACTTGTACTCGTATTTAAACATATACAAAAAAGCCCTACAGTAGCAAAAGGCAACCCGCTCATCGCTCAATGCACCTCTAACCACAATTGACACAGGAAGAGGGAGAAATATTCCCTGGCACTATTAAAACATTTTTTACAATACGATACATATATACTCGTATATATACTTCTGTGTAAAGTTGTACTATCCTGTTGACTAATATCAGCATTTGTTTTGTATTAACGGTTATAAAGATATGTCGAGCTCCATAACTTATGGTTAAAGTGACGTAAAAGTAATCTTTTCAAGATTGAGGAAAAGGCGTGATTTTTAAAAGCAGTAATTGAGAATAGTATATCAAACTTTTTAAAACAAAAAGTTTCATAGAATATTAGGAAATGTCTTAAACAAAGGAGGGATAGGACGAAGAAAGAAATGGAAATAAATGAAAGTGGGTGGAAGTGGGGCATCAGGTTGGTGCTGGAGCGGAAAGTGCCTCTTTAATTTTACCTCCGAGGTGAGGTTTGATAGCCACTCGTATATCAGAAAGCAGGTCGTTCTAAAAGGCGTAACTTGCACTGCAAATAAATTATAAATGATTTGGTTCGTCTTATTTCACCTGGGGCTTAGCTTAAGTCGGGGCTAAGACAAATTCAATTTTTTTTAAACTTCATATTTGTCATTTTCACATTTGAGTCGAAGCATTGGTTAAAAATTCCAAACGGCTTCAATTGATAATTCATTGTAAATGATGGAACGGGGAAAAAATGAAGTTTTAGCTAAATATAATGTAATGACAAATGTAACTTATTCTCTCTATTTTAGGAAGTGGGATGTCTCGATCTCGATCATATTGGGGGGGGGATTTTCGGTTGTAAATAATGAATACACTCACAATATTTTATTTCATATTTTGTTGAATATTATTGATGTGGTTTAATAATTGTCATTGAAATAAAGCATAGTAAATAACTCATTTCTAATTTAAATATTAATTTGTAAGTATGTAACAAGTCAAAATGTTTTCCGTAAATAAAAATGAATACTTTACCCAAGACACTATCTAGGTGGGTAACTGTGTTCGGGTAGAGCTTTGCATGCCAATACGAAGATGGCTGCTAATATCAGAAAAAATTGAGATAAAAAATATTATTAATAATGTACTGTGGGATTGATAAAAATGACAGAATATAAAAAGGTTTTGATGGCTCAATTGGCAGAGTCGTTATTCCCGTATAAAGTAGAGATTCCGAGCTTAAGTCTCGGTCTCAACATAATATTTTCTAAGTCTACTTCTGTTTCATACCTATTTCTTTGAAAATTATTGATATTTTCTAAATAATTGTTATTAAAATTCAATTTCCCAATACGAGAAACATGATAAAAAGGGATAAGGTCTCCGATGGGTAGTGACAAAGTATCCTTCAAAGCTGGTGATTTGATCATTTTCACGTGTTTCAGTTGGTCGAATCATTAATAAATGGCAAAATTGATCAGATTTTGAGTGGTTTTGGTGGCTAGATAAATTTGGCAAACAGTGACATAAAAAAACCCTATAAGCAATGTATGAGAAAATATTTGAATGAAAAAAAAGGAGAATAAAGTCTCCTTCCCTTCCTCTATGTATCTTAGCAATGAGTATGTATACTTTGCCACTTAAATAACATTAACACTAAAACCGCTAATGGAACCGTTGTAACCTCCCTTATTCTCACAACCGAATGACGCATAAAACAGGTATAGAAGTGAGTATATATATATATATATATATATATATATATATATATATATATATATATATATATATATATATATATATTTATTTATATGTATATATATATATATGTATATATATATATCAGCGGTAGGACCAATATGTATATTTATTAACGTATGAAGTAAACATTAAAGGGTGGTCCAAAACTATTCCAAATCACTGAACAGTGAAGTTATCAAATCAGTGAAATATTGAAAATAAAGTTCAATCGAAACCCACTCGACTAATATATTACGTTTATCTGAATCAAGTTTGTATTTGGTTCACATAAAGTAAAAGGTTTTTCATATTTATAATATACAATAAATGGTTATTACCCGTGAAAAAATATGGGTATGTAACTTGACTTGCCAAGAAAAAAAAATGTTGCTTTGATTCATCCATATCAAATATAGAATAATCTCTTCTAAAGTACATTATAGGTAGGTACTTTATTAAGTAGGTGGGGATTTTAAAGGTAATTTTTAAAATTCGATAATATCAATTTAAATTTGTTTCAATGTTGAAAAGCTCACACGTGTACCTACGTACGTAATCACAAAGGAAATCATTTACAGTACATGTCAAATCACAAAGTGATCGCTTTCTGGGAAAACATGTTTTTTTTTTAAATTTAATAATAAAATTTGATCAGGGTCGACAGAAATATAAAACTGCCGAAAAGAAAAATATAAAATAAAAATTCATTTTGACTTCGAGGCCCCAGAGAGGCCAACGGAATTGATTATTTGTTCAAGGAATAATTTCGGTATTCGAGTATATTTGATCAATTACACCAGAAGTAAGGTAAAATGAGCTTACTTTGAGCCCACGGACATGCCCATGGCACACTTATATCTGTTTATGTCTGCAAAACGTTTAGATTAGTTTTTTTAAACAGTAATTATCGCAACGTTTCAAGTTTCCATTCGAAGAAATATTTTAGTTCATCCTTTGTACTCTGAAGGTAATTAAATCCCAATGAAATGTGTTTCCTTTACACAAATCATCCCACTTTCATGTACCAAAGTCGTGATAAAGTCAAAGGAAATAAAGTAAAAATACTAGAAGTATGGCATATTTTCTGATGCTTTATTTTTTCATGACCCGTTTTTTTATTATTATTTATTTTTATTATTTATTTATTATTATTATTTATTTTTATTATTTATTTATTATTATTATTTATTTATTAACTTTTTGTTTCTTACATTATTTTTTTACATTACCTACCTCACTAGGTCATAAGAACCTGTTCTGAGGTAAGTGACAGTGAATACGTAAGTATGTAAGTAGAATAATATTTTTAAAATGTGATATTTGTTACACGATGTTAGATGATGCAACAGATACTGACCGTAAAACTCTCTTGATACTATTTAAGATACATTGACAGTAGGTAAAGTTGCAAGGCACTAAATTCTATAATTAAAGACAGTGGATACGATACAAATATACATACATTTTTCATCGTAACAATCCTACAATTGTTTATAGTGAACACATTACATTTTATACCTAAAGAAAAAACAAAAAAAATGCTAATTTTGAAGCAGTATATAATAATAGTTGACTTAAAAGAATTATTTTGGAATTTTGGTGCAATATTTATATAATATCGTGTTATTTTGTTTTACTTTGTAACTATCGTCATTTGATCTTATTTATGTTGCCTGGTAATGTGAATTATATTTATTCACTCAAGGAAAACGTTTTGAATTAGAGTAATAAGATTTTAAAAATTGTACTAATTCTACGAGTATATAGTATTTATAAAAGTCAAACTAAAAAAATGTTTACCTGATGTTTTGCTGCAACTTTTTGTTCAACGTTACTATTCTTAGCTATCAATTTCGTTTCCATTTCGAGCAACGATCCTTAGAACTTTCAAATAAAACAAAAAACAGTTTGTTAAAATTTAAAAAAAATACATTGAAAACTTTTTCTGCAAAAAAAAAGTTAAGTTGAACGTTTTATGTGGGTATAAACCATCGTTGCGCAACCCTTTTTAGTGTCACAACCCCCTTAAAAGTAAACAGTGTAAAAAACCTTACGACCCCTTCACTATATATTTGAACGTTTATCAAAGTTTTACATTACTAACGTGAATAATAATGTGTTTACATTTGCCACTTCTTACTTGTGCGAAAAAGACTTCTCGTCTGTGGTGACTTCAGAAACTAAATACAGAAATTGTCCATTATTACTTGAAAATAATTTACTTGTGTGTGTTTTAAATGTTGGTCCACGTATAGAAAGCCTTTTGAAAGGAAAATAAACCCAACCGTGGCATTCATTAATTAACTTACACCTCTTTATATATGTTAGGAAGTAGGTATATGTAACACTTTATTATAACTTGAAATTCATCATTTAATAAATGGATTTTTCGTGTATGTAACTTATTTTTTTGACAGATCGTGACCCTCAGATTAGGTAACCATGTTATAAACAACTCGGAAGAAATTATGTCAATTTATTTCTGGGTAAAAATAATGATAAATGGTATACCGGATTTTTTTATGTATGGAGTACTGCACCTCTTCGGAGACAGTTAAATAAAGAATCCCCATTCGAGAAATATTGTGTGGTTGACCGTTGTCTAAGAGGGGAAAAATAAGGTTGGGAAGAGCATGGAAATCAAATCTGGCCACTGAACATAGTTAAAGCATGTTTTTTCACATTTAAAGTAACTTGAAATATTGTTTCTATGTATTCTGTTATCTTACAAGAGCGATATTGAAAATTGTGATAGGTATGTGAAAAAATTACATTTTGTAAAAATTATTTTTGTAAAAAAACCTAATGAAAACTTGGATAAAATTCCATTTGCCTACGCTAGATTTTGAATACGCAACCTCTAAGTCCCGAGTCCGAGAGCTACAAACTCAAACGTCGAACGAGTGACAAGAACAGTTGCTCATTTGTTTTTTGTTGTTGTTCAAAAGTCGAAATGCCACCTAGATAGAATTCTAAATTAGCTCTAAAAAGTGTACAAAAGCAGTTTAGTTAGTCAATCAATTGAAAAACGTTTTCTTAAAAAAATAACAAACAAAAATATGCATATATCACAAAAAACTGTTTCGTTGCTAACAGGTATTTGAATCACCAACAGGTTGGTGCAAATTTAAAGCGACATAGCACCCAAAAACGGGGGGCTTGTCCGAGTTTCACATTTGAATTAATTCTGATTATTATGTAACAAAAATATCAAACATTTACCGAGAGGTCGCTCAGGATGTAAGTAGATTATACGTTAAATTAATGAAAACTGATCCTTACCATTCACATTCTTACCGTAAAACGATCTCCCATTTTTATTTAAAGCAATAACGTTAGGGGTATGGACCAGATTTCATGTTAATGTACGATGAAATAGTTACTTCCCGAGATTTTCATAGGAAAACATTTGAGATTATAGTCAAGTTCATGTGTATCAGAATAAATTTATGTGAAAACCTCGTCAGAGTAGATTCTATATTCACTAGACTACACAAAATATGTAGGCTGTGAGCTGTTGCGCGTTCAAGTGGCGCTTGTTTGTATAAGTATCTTTGTTAGTGTCTAAGGCAGTGCTTTTACAGAAGAAATTCAATAGTAATCAGTAACATTTGTTGGTAGCTATCTTTATTATCAATCAATCCGCTGTTTTTCCTACTGCATATCCTGATAAAAAAAACTTTGTGCACGCGACTGCCTGCAAACAAAGGGTAATTGTATATTTTTTAACACAATTTCATGTAGATGTACATACTCGTATATGAGGGGCTTAGAAATAAAATTCATTTTATTATTTTAAATTATTTCTTAGAAAGTTGATTTTACGTTTAATGCACTTTTCTTTTGTGAATATGTTGATAAATTTAGAGATAATTGTTTCAAATTGTTCCTAGTTTAATGTGCACTAACATTTTTGTACACTTCATTCTCCATTTCTTTATAATAATCATTCAAAAGTTGACAATGCTACAGAACCGTTTTTGGAGATTGCTGCCTTTGCTTATAAGCCCCTCATATGTGATAAAATATGAACGATTGCAAATGAATTCGATCAATTTTGAAGTCTCCTCCCATTTTTTTATAGAAACGCCCCGGAAACGGTCAGAGGCAAAGCCAGACGGTATTTCAAAGTTGCCGTCGCAGCGTGTTGTCCATAAGCAAGCAACCTATTTGATTTACGCGTTGGGAATGCTTCCAGGAATAATTGTTCTCCAATCGCTGCGGTAGCATGCACAGTGTTACGTCTAGATAAATCATAACAGATTTGAAATATTACAATCGATTTATAATATCTGGAGATCGGTGAAATTTTCCACTTCGCCGTGTAAATATTTGGAAAATACGAGTGGGACTAGTTATAGAAGATGTAGCATATGTTGTATTATCATCAAATCTACTGAACAGAAAACTCCCAGATGTCTAATCTTTAAAAATAATTTAATACTGAATACCGCACAAGAGTCCCGACTACTCCCTACCGTCTAAAGCCAGTGAGACTATAGCATGCCAAATCGGGGTATGTTTAAGATTTAAGGTAGTGAGGAGGGGAAGGAGATGGGGGAGAGGAAGGTTAGAAAGTACCTGGCTATTCAGATCTGATCACCAAACACGGCTGAAGCTATTTCAAGCAACGTTTCAATTCTGAATGGTGGTCTTTCACCAGGGCGATACTTAGAGTATCTACCACTCAGGATTATCTATCTTTACACACATTATAAAAAAAAAACTGATCACCAATTGATATTATGCCTATCGTCTCCAATGTTTTTTTTTGTGTTCAAAAAAGCTGCAGAGGGGCAGATAGACGCTAAGTATCGCCCTGATGAATACTTCTTAACCTTCCTCTTTCCTATCTCCTTTTATGCCCCACTTTATTTAGCCCCACAACAAACTCCAATTGGAGGTGCCATAGTCCTCACAGGCTCCAGACAGTTGAAAAAAACTATTTTTTAAATAATTTCTAAATTTTAAAATGTTTGACCAGTTTCACCCGAATAATATAAAAATGACACCACTTCGGGCACACAAATACGCCCAAAATACACTCCTATTGGTTTACGTTTTAGTTGAAATTGTCAAATTTAGAAAGTAATCTTTTCAAATCCTTACCTACCTGATAAAGTACCTACCTCTAATGTATTTGAGCAGACATTATTCTATATTTGAAATGGACCAACAGTTTTTCTTGGCAAGGCAAGTCACATCCCGCGATTTTTCACGGGCAAACACTTGTTAATATGGTATAATAAGTAATTGTAAATCATTCACGATCGTAGTACAAGTGTAGGGATCTACAAATGATGCAGAACCCATTAAAGCACATTTGGCAATATAAGGATGAAGGAAGCTTTGATGATTGGACATGTTGTGCTGATGGACGAAGAAAGAAGTGTCAGGAAAGTGAGTGGTGCGCAATTGGACGGAAGAAGAAGTCGGAGACGCACCAGGAGGACACATCACGATCAAGCGAATTAAATACTTGAGTCGGGTCATCTCAAGAGTCAGAATGATTTGTAGATGTTACCCGCCTCACAAGATAATATTTGTTCTGAGACGGGTTTAATAAAATAGTACGAATGAGGCAATCCGTAAATGTGAATATAGCAATATATGCACATGTTAAAAAAAATTAAACTGACTATGTAACCTACCTCATATAGATTTTTAAAACCTCATAGGTGTATGAAGTTATATTACAAGTAAATTAAAAAAGTATCTTAAACTCAACAGTATATAAAATTATGATATCCACGAAGAAAAGGCAAAAGGGGTGAAGCGCCATTTAAAGTTTTTTTTTTAATAAAATGCTAAATAAAGTTTTCAGTACCTGGTTGGATTTTTGAAAAAAATAATTATCTCAAGTAACTCAATGTGAACATTGAGTTACCTGAAGTGACATAAAGCTAAAAAAAGTTCCAAACTTGGATCCCTTGAGTCAAGCCTTCTCCCAGTGGTACTTATATGTTAAATGGCTGAAGCGCCACAAAAGTCTTCAGAATCAAAAGAGAGTCATGGCGAGCTCATTTTTGACCAAAATGGTGATGCCCCTGGGAAGACTAACTAGGTTAATTAACTGCCTCGCAGGAAATTTGGATATTTTTCACACGAGCTACAACAAGTTTAAGCAAGAAGTAGCTATTAAGTTCTAACTATATTATGTACTCGTACTTCTTGAAAACTATTTTTTTGTTTGTTTTTAAACTTCTTTTAACTTTAATCTTTGTGTAGTTATGATTACCATTTTTTGTATTTTTTGCAATGTTTTGGTGTAAACCTGTTATTGCAAATATAAAATAAATAAATTAATTAAGCTCTTTTGCCTTTCCAGTGTCGATTAAGAAATACTTACGAATAAATCGACGTTAAATCATTTTAATCCACCCCTGACAACAAAAAATGAATAAATACCGAAGCTTAAGTAATGTTTGAAGATGACGGTAACAGGTTGAAACCAGCCCGGAACAGAAACAGCGGAAAAGAGTTTTGAATTTGTTTTATTAAGTCAAGTAATATGTGCCAATACAGAGCTGTGTGGGGTCCATCATCACTACTCAGCTCTGTGTGATGGTAGGTATTACCAATAAAACGATTTCTATTTATTGATTACTTTTCCACCATAGACCCTGACACCAACTAATACCTAAATAGCTTTCCCAACGTCCACAATGATAATGACAAATATCGCGATTAAAATTGCGTTCGAAATCGCATCCATCTATGCGTACACTCAGATTTCTACTGACGCCCGTGAAACGCAGCGCGAATCGCATCAGCTGTACGTATATACCGTTCCCCGAGAATTCGTGATACTTTTACACTTCTACTAATGTTCAATGCTGGAGTAGCATGCTCAAGAGGTGTTGGTTTGGAAAGGGGTTGCGTAGAGGTTTTTATAATCAGATTTACTAAGTGTGTAATTTCAGAAAGGATGCATGACTTTACAGTTCACTGCCATTCAATTTATGGTATTCGCTACCTACTGCGTGTAGTAAAAGCAATTCGAAATAATTACCGAATAATTCATTCATTAATAGGTCGTTATAACCTCGAACACCATTCAGTAGGTATCTATCGCAATTTTGGGAAGGCTTAAAAAAATAAATTCACTAAGATAAGCTTCAATATTAGCCTCCCTTTCTAGAACACGTCCCGTTTCATGATAATACATACAAATTATGAAAATGATAACATTCAGCGTTTCGTTTCAGAAATGCTTTCATTGTAATACGGAACCTATTTTTTCCAACGGATTCCATTAATTGATTTAACGTTTCAGTGCAATAACAACTGGATTTATAACAGAGTTACCACAAATTACAGCAAAGTGAATATGAACAGTGAAACCTACAAAATATTTATGAGAACATCGTGCTATTCGTTCCGGTTAATTAGCCCGAGTTGAAAAATAATGTAGCGGTCTTGGTAACAAAATTGTCTGCGTCTCAACGCATTAGCTTTGAGTCGGGAGACTATGTCTTAGATCTCCGCCGCAAAACAAACATAGTATTAACGTTGAGATGTCTAAAGGGGATTTCACACACCCATTAAATTTAACAGGGAAGAAGAAAACTTTTCAAGTTAGAATTTAGTATAAAGAGAATAACGATTGTGATAACGTTTAACCATTTTTTTGATATTGAATTGAATGTCAAAGACGACGCAAGAGCATAGCCAAAATAACCAGAGAAAAAGTGGCGTACCGCAAGAACTTATGTTTGGACCCCGTGTATTATTTACAAGCAGAAATAAATTAATTTTTAAAGCATGTTAAAAATTCCATACAAAATAGCAATGTTTGAAATCAATCAAATCACTTATAAATATTGTCCGATATCAATATAAATAGACTTCTTGAAAATGAGATTCTTCTTTTTTTTAACAGAAAAACAATTTGAGATACGCATCCTTCCTCAGTAAGGTGTAATTTGCTCATACGAATTTCATCTTACCATTGATATTGAGCCCAGTAATCTTTTAAATGCATATTAGAACTGTAGGTAAACTATTCTAAAATGTCTTTGCTGGTGTTTAAAGTGCACCTGTTACAGACATTGTAGTATTTTTTTCATAGAATTTAAAAGATCACTGTTTAAAATATTATTCACTGGAAACCTCAGACATTTTCTTGTATAGAATGTATAGATAAATTATTTGTAGCATTGCTTGTATTAGAATTCTACAAATTGACGTTTAGCGCGATTTTTGAATGCTGAGGTTTAATTCTTAATCCAAAGCACCAAATAAATATGTACTCGTATATACGTAATTTAAGATTTTTACCGACAATAACTACTAAAAGATATTTGATTTTATTGGTTGTTTTTAATATTGAGCAGTAGAATGCTGACGAATTATGATATCGGAATGTTTGGGAATATCAGTAATTTTGGTTTTGTTCAATTTTGGGAGTTCATATTTTGCAGACAAACATCTTAAACGTGTCACATTCATCACGACGCTCCGTCTTTGTTAAAATACTGAACGAAATATGTCCAGACCAATTTATCTCCGAAATTGGTGATATCAACTGGCCGCCGAAATATCTAAATATAGCCCCTGTAGACATTTATTCGGTGGGGTTATCTTGGAGGACGTATCTACGTCAACAAATCATCGTCGACTTAATTGTAATATCCTAGCAGAAATATATAAAATATCGGAAAACATTTGAGAAAATGCGAAATGCTCTTGAAAGAGAATATTTTTTTGGCAATTTGAAGATATTATATTCTATAAATAGTTGCAATGTTAAATTATTTGTAGATTATGTCAAATTAAGCCCCCATTTAACGATACGAATTGGTTTGCTTCAAGAACAAATATAAATAAAAATGTAATCAAGGTTAGTCATAAAATAAAATGATAAGGTATGCATAAAACAAATCTAATACGTAGACCACTATGTTATTACGTACTCCACAAATACATGGGTTCAGAAGTTTTATGTTGAGATGTTAGTGTTAGTGTGACAAACCTTAAAATATGTCTTTATCGCAGATTTATTATCATGTTAAATTAGCAGGATTAAGATCAAGGTAACAAAAGAAGAAAACAAAGTGTCATTTCACTTTATTTCACATATTCTCGCAGAAACGAAACATTTCATTGTTATATCAGAATGTAACTATCTTGCCGGTACCGGCCTTATTATGGTATACAATATTGATTCAGCATTTATCGGACTCTGAATATAAGAGAAAAGTGGAACATGTGCACAATACTAGGTTCACAAAGAATGATGGCATTATTGTGCCAAAAGATAATAATAAATACGGACAACGAACCCTTGAGTATAACGTGCCTAAAATATTCAACATGTTACCAAGCAAAAAATGAGAATTGTTTACAAAAGTCAGATATATGTTAAAAAAATGGCTCCTTAGTAGAAATACCTTATATTAGGCGCTTATATAAATATGTAGTTTCTATTATGTGTACTAAAGATATTGATGTATTGTTGTACTATATTAGGCCGCACAGTGCATCATGGTATGGTGTTATAGTGTATCGATTTCTTAAGATGTGTGAATTATAATAATATTTGTATTTGTAATTAATAAGGTTATATATTTATTTGTGTAATATGTTAAAAAATCTTCATATAAAAATGTTAATTAATAGAAAAATGAAAATTAGAATAATAATAAAAATGTTAATAAAATCTTAAGAAATACCGCAATCCAAATGGGTAAAAAAGATAGTAACCAAGAAGCAACAGAAAGATTAAACTGAACGTAACACAGGAAAATAAGTGTTATTCAAATAATATGAACTATTATACTACTATAGAACAATAACCTTCTCGGAAAATAGAACTTTTCTTTGAACAAACTTATATTTTCAAATACTGTCAATTTTATAATAGACAAAAAGTGGCCTTTCCAAAACACAATTTCGAAAGCTTTTAGTCACGTGAAAAATTTGCTTTCAGATAAGCTGAAGATTTGAAAGGGGTCCTCTGGCAACCTTTTCACGTAGCTACCCCTAAATAATAGTAATCCAAAGGGCTGAAATGGTACGACATTATTGGATTCGCTACTCGACTTCCATGGAATTTAAAAAATCGGTGCTATTGAAATTATTCCCCATTGTTAGCTACGCGGTATGTAGTTGGGGCGAAAGATCGTAAGCCTGCTATAGCTTGTGTACATTTCAAGTCATCGGGTAAACTATGAAATAGTGTTTTAAAAAATGTCTATGAATACACAATCAATGCCATTACTATACGTAAAACCTTTTCGAGATGATTGATACCCACTAAAAAATACGTATGGTAGTTAAGAAGTCTTATTATCATTATAATGGCATAAGTATAGCTAATTATGAGTCTCCCAAATTAAAAACATAATTATTTGATGAATTATTGATGAAACTTGGCGGTTAATACTAGCTCTGACTACGAAAAATAATATGAATGGAAGTGTAATAAAATTATTTCTAATAAAGATTGCGATAGATTGAATTGTAAGTAACCTTCAGTGTATGTTTTTTTAGTTCGTGAATTTATTTACTCTTTATAATATACATTATTGTTCGGTATGATAAAACAATATTATATTCATAACAGATAGGTCTACTGCCTGGCGCAAATTTCTACCAACCGACTCATTCACAGTGGAAAAAACATAGTGTAGCGATTTGCGCATTATAAGAATTTATATAAATAATTAAATAATTAATAAATTAAATCCTTTATTTTTTTAATAAAGTTAAATCAAATTAAATATCACCAAATATAAAAAAGATGGGGAAGAGAAGTAATTAAAGTGAATAGAAATAAAAAAAATATTGTGCTGGTAGATAAAAAAAAAAACTTCAGGCTTGAAAATAGGTTTCGAGAGAGCACTCCGTGCTTCAGAGACGTGATGCTTACACTGCAAAGGAATAAGTGAATGATGTAGTTGGTGGATAGGAATTACTAGGGTTCTTTTATCGCTTGAGCGAAGAGAAAATTCACCTTCAAATAATGAGGTGAGTTGACAGTGCTACATATATGATATTGAAATGCAAGTCAATACATGGTTCTGAAATATAAATAAATTTGCAAATTGCTTTAAAAATAGTTTTCTTTTTTTGTTTGGATTGCAAAATTGAAAAGTAATGACAGCGATAACATATATGCTCGTAACTATGATTCAACAATACAAAATTTTAATTTTATTTCACTTCCTTTTTCATCTTCAGATTGGTCTGAAGATGTCCGTTATGAAGTGAAACCGGTCAGGTCTTAATAAAAAAATTGTGGAATAAAATTGAAAATTTGGTATTATTAAATCATTAAAATGGAGTTCCACCACAAATTAACGGTTTCAAAATTTAAAAAAGATACAACTTTGTTTCTGAATATCCTTCGAGTTACCTGTGATAATAATATAATACTAAATATATTGAATAATGAGATCATTGATTTGTTTATGTTTGTAGCCCTAGGATTTATGTTGTGATGTATGTTTTTAAACAAACTAAAACAGTCAATGAATAAAAAAATCGTAAAAAAAGAAGTTTGAAATTTAACTGATCACAAGAATAGGCCCAGTTTTTACTCAATGAAATCTAGAAAATTCTAAATTACCTACGAAGACGCGTTTTATGCCCATGACTTACAAGAATACTACCACTACTACGAATTACAAATATTTATGAAGAACAGAAAACGAAACATATTTCTGTCTGAAATTTAATAACTTGCTCATATTACAAATAATGCATATCGCAAAAATAATATATGAGTAATGTATCTGAAAACATTGATTTCATCTTCTTTCTGAGAAAAATCTGTGCATATTTTATCTTGAAAAAAAATGTTTTGGCTGAATTTTTTTCCTGAACACTGAAAAAATATGTTCACAATTCAGTTTCAGTATATTATGAGCGCAGTTAAAACTGGCTGTTGGGACGATAGGATGGTTTTTAAGTGAATATCGCAAGTGACATGGGAAAATAAATAAATTTGATACTTATGTATAGACGAGTAGCCTAGTAGTATCGAGTGAAATAAAACAGGTACTTACTCCTTTGTGTGGTTTTATACACTTCAAAACATGTATTAGTACTAAGCGTTCTGAGCAATTTAAATGTTTACAGGTCCTACAAAATTCAAAGCAGTGAGCTTTACGCCTCAGCACTGAACAATTGTGCTAAATGTCCCTTTGTAGCATTAAAATTCAAGCAATACTACAAATGATTTATCTGTAAATTTCAGAATTATATACATTTCGGAAAATGTCTAAGATCTCTAGTGAATAAAATTTTTAAACTGTAATCTTTTAAATTCTATGAAACATACTTAAATTTCAGTAAAAGTTGCAGTTTGAAAACCAGCCAAGGCATTTTCAGATGTTTTACCTAAATTTCCAAAATTCATTTCATCAGGAATTTAAAAGATTTCTGTGTAAGAATTATATTCACCTTACATATTTTCCTAACTACCCGTATATAATTAACAGATAATTTATAGTATTGCTTGTGTTAAAAAGCTAAGAAGTATGTACTTTTAGGCGCTGACCCTTAAGAAAATTAGCCTGGCGAGTATTTCGTAACAATTTCAGAAAATAAAATTATTATGATATTAAAATTAAAATATTTTTAGAACGCAAAAATAACACTTTTAAAAACATAAATTGCAAACAACTTTCGACTTTTTCTGCGTCACATGACACTTCACAGCATTGGCCAAACAGAAGCCACATTTTTGTAAATGACCATTTACCACCGTAAAAGGCTGTCAAAAACACTAAAACCGTCGGATGTATTAAAGTTTTACAGTTTCCGTACTTTTGCTTGCCTTTCAGTGTTTATTCATTAATAAAACTGGCATGGCTAGATACAAGAAGGCTCTTCAAAAATCACGAACAAAACAAGTTTTCAGTTAAATAATAAAAATCACTATCCTAATTTACGTTTTAGATCTATTTTTCTGCTAGATTTTGGTAGGTTAAAAAAACTGAGTATATGTTTCACTCCACTTTTCTGGGTCAATATTAAGACATGACTGAACGTGGGCTGTGAAAAAAATCCAACATTTTAAAAATAAATTTCATAGTATTCTTTGTTAGGTTTTCATCCCATGACTGTTCATTACCGTTGCATAATAAAGCGTTATGCAAACGCAATTTTCTACAAGAGAAAGCAGAGAGGATTAGCCGATATCCACTCTGTCTTGGCACACATTCCTTCTTTCTACACTCACGTTTAAACAACGTCTAATACGATCACAAAAAACGGGAAAACGGCAGTTGTATAAAAAAATTGTTATAATTATTTTTACTGCATTTAATAATACCAGTTAAGTTGCCGCTGTATATGTCTCACGATTCCCTGCATGACTAGACTCAAGTATTTTATTTACTTGATTATGCCATGTCTTCTTCGGGCGTCCACAAGTTCATCTTTGGTTATGTATTTTTTGCAGTTTTAAGACAAGAACTAGGAAAAAAAATGTACATGAAAAAAGCCTACTTTTCAAGATTAAGATCGAGAGATATTCCAGCCACGTAAAGGTTAACTAAAAGCACCTCGTATATATTCTCTACCACCTTGTCATTACACAATCTGATGAAGATGATTATAAGTGTTATTTTTCCAAGTTTCATTTGGATTCCGATCACCGGAAAACTTTCCCTAATAATTCACCGTTTTATTGATTTATTTCAACTTTCATTAACGCTTTCCGGCACATTTATATTAATTAAACGAACGTTAAAAGTAATTGGCACTTACGGCAGTCATTACGCTTGATTACAACATACGTCGTTACATTTTTGGTAGCTGGAAAATGGGAAAATTATTTCATTTGATTTCAAAGAGATTTTTAGCAAAATGTGAAGGAAATAACTTGAATTTATTTTCCAAAATGCTAAGAAAACACGGTTTTCTTACATTTATTTTATTGTTTTCATTTTCTTGATTTTGACAGAACGCTTAAATTTCAAAAAAAATTTTTGTCAGTACGCAGGTACGTCCGTACAATTACGAACTTTTCAAATGTAGAACTAATGTATCAGAATTAAATTCCCTACCTACCCAATAAAAGTACAAACCTTTAATGTATTTACATTATTCTATTTTTGAAACGGAAATAATATTTTTGGGAAATGGGAATTGTACACAACGCTGGAAAGTACGGGTCGGGGTGGGGCGCTTTCTCGTCTGAAGGACCACATGTGACAGAAATATACTTTTTTTGTCATGAAATACCAAAATGTTATTAAATTTTTTTACTCCAAGTAGGCTCAGGAATTGCTAGTATAAGTCTGTCTGGTACGATCTGCAGCAACCTGTCTATTTCATAGATACATGCCTAACAATATTTTTCAATTTTATTTTGTTGTATAACAGAAAATTGCTACCCATATCAGATCATACATTGTCATGAAGCAGGTAACGCACATTTACAATGGAAAATACTTGCATATAAAATGCCCGGGCTACTGGCAATGGAATGAATTAACATTGCATAGACGCAAAATACAATCAAAAAAAAAAAAATGACATATATACCAAGTACTGCATGCCTCTCCTTACCTAATAGTGTTTCTCTTTTATATTGACCAATTTGGTTGATCCCACGTACGTTCCATCTGTCGGGTTAGGTTGGGTTGTGTTAAGAGATGCATGCACATGCGATCGTGACCATGTCGATACAGCCACTTAAAACATGCAGATTTATTTTGGATTGTGTTTTGGGCATAATTTTCGTTAGTGTTTTAAAATAAAAAAGTGATTATTAATTTGTATACCACTAATATGAAAGCTCTGGGAATTTGATGGGATATTCCGATACCACAACAGGTGAAAGTAAATTACAGGGAAAGCTTTAAGCACCACATGCTTCCTGTAATTATTGTCTTTCCGTACACGCGATAAACAACAGGCCTTCGAAATGTACAAATTAAATATATACAAAGTACACGTAATAACAATAATGACACACTGATAATCTTTAAAGCGCCATTTTTGTAAAATATAACCTAGAAGGCGCAATTTTAACAAGAAAGAGGCGTATTTTTTTTAACATAAATGACTTCCTAAAATTAATACATTAAAAAAAAAAAAATAATAATAATATCAAGAATCAGCTAGCGTTTTATTCTTTTTTACAGAAAAATTAAGTATTTAATAAAACCTAACCCAGAACCTACTTGCTCATAGTAAACCAGAAGATGCTAGCATTCAGAATTGATATGTTCTGTTATTTTTTGACAGGATCTGAATAGCCAAAAACTTCTCAACGTTTCTTTTTCCTACTATTTACCGCTTCTGTCAGCTTCACAAAATTTACTAGATTAGTGGTGCCATAGTTCTACTGGCTTAATTTATATATATATACGTTATTGTTATCATTAGATAAAAATAACGTATATAAAATATCCATTAATTAATTATAAATTAAATACGACCCAATATTCTTTACTCAAACAAAGACTATCAAAGCTTGCAAGAAAGAAAAACTTTGCGAAAGAGTATCAGAATCAAAGACCACAAATTTGTTAATTTAATATTTTATCATGTTTACAAAGGAGCTAGAGTGAGATTGTTTTTATTTAAAATTATTTCCATTTATTCACGAATAATCGCCAAAGTTGCCCCGTTTGAGCGTAAAACAAGGTGTGTGTGCTATATAAAATATAAAAAAATACATAATATACAGGAATCCAGATCCCGGGTAGAGCCGGCTAGTATTATAAATCTAGTTGGGTTATATCCATCAATAACCACGTCCGACGTGCAATAAATTCAAATCACCAACAAATCAGCTTCACAGAATTTCTCATCAGCTAGGATCGAAGCTGCGGGACCATACAAAGGTGAAACAACCGATACCACTGAACAGATAATCCCTAGAAGTGTAATAAATACCAGTGTGTAAAAAAACTGATGTCATAACTTCACATAAAAGCTTTCGATTCCTAGACCCTAGGCAGTCAATAAAATTGATTACCTGTTCAAGAATTCAGATTTTTTAAAACTTTTAACACATTTCGCCAAGGAAAATTTTCCTCACTTTGGGCACACTTCGCCCAGTACAGCCGCATCGACAACTAAGCAGAATCAATACGACAAAGTTCGCTGTTGACGTTAGTTTTAACAATATTGCTAGTCCTACGATGGCGACACTGATATATTTTATCGATTGTGTAAAAAGTTTTTTGAACTTTTAGAAACGTCAAATTCAATCGAGAGCAATTTGAAAAACAAATTTATTAATAACTATTGGCATTTGCTGACCAACAGTCGATAGTCATAACTCGTGATATCGTAAGTAACCGTCGAAATTCCGTTTCCCCAAGTTCAATATGTCTCCGTTTCAAAAGGCAGCCAATAATTTTGGTCATTTTTTTTCTTTATTTTTACAATAACTCCAGACAAAAGGCCTTGAGGGAGATAATTTCCCTCAGGGCCTATGTCATCTTTGGGGATGCTGTGTGGAGGGTATTTTTGAGGAAAGGAAGGAGTAAACTTGGGTATTGAAGATACCCATGTTGGATGAGGGAGGAAACACAGAGGCCGGCAAATCGTTCCATAGCCGAGCTGTCGAATATAAGAACGAGTTGAAAAAGCGACCCGTTCTCATGTATTGAATGTCAACCGTGTACAAATGTTGGGCGCGCGTTTGGCGAGTTTCCCGACTATGCACCGGTGCCGAAGGGATCAATGACGCAAGTTCCTCTGAGCATCTTCCATTGAAATACCTGTAGAACAAGAACAGTATTCCCACCTGACGTCTGTGCTCCAAAGTTTTGCGATCCGTTTGTTAAGATAAGAGAATATATAAAACTATCAATGATGTTTATCGAAAGCAAACAGGTTTGATAGATTTACAATATCTCATTCGATGCCAATTGAATACTTGTATTAACTAAGGCGCTAAGTACCCAAAACTAAAACTGTACTTGCAGTAACAAAATAATAATTTATCAAATAAAAGTGTATATAAACCTTTTGAAAAAAAAATCTTAGTAGTCAAGTAATCTCGACAGTTTCCATTATTAAAAAACTTTAATCAATTTCGTATTTCTATAAAATAAAATAAAAATATATATATATATATTTTAATTTTTCGGTACTTAATAGTAATTAATAAAATTAATACAAGTATTTATTATTATTGTATTTATTATCAATTAGTATTAGTAATTAATACAAGTATTTAATTGTCAAATGTGACGGATGGTCGTGCTAGCAGGTGTCGACTAATTGTCGATGTTGTTGGAAAAAACCTTTCCTCACCCAATTTTTTAAGCACACACGCCTATTATACACTTCAATCGGTTTATCTCGTCAGTGATCTGTACGGTATATATATCTGTATTAGGTACGATGGAATTGTTTGGTTTTAAACAGCAACCAAGTCACAGTGTACGATATTCTAGGCTATACCTCTATTTCCCGTGGGTGAGACAGGCTATTGGCGTATTAAACAGATGAGGTGATATATTACGGCAGATTGCCGCATGTGCAAACAGTACTGAGAAAAGATTTGCTTAGTGTAAAGTCTGCCACATAAGGGGCCTGGTAATTGATGTAAAGTTGTCGATAACAGCTTTTAAACTACCTAATAGAAAATAATATAAATATTTGAATTATTCCAAAAGGGAGGTTAATAAAATTCCACACATCTCATATAGCAAAAAGTTTTATAAACTAATACATATTGAATATACGAGTACGTGTGGAGAAATACAGAACAGATGCGACCAATAATATCATAAAGGAAACGTAAATCTTCAAACTATTAAATTTAATTAATGGTAATGAGGAATATAATTATTATTAGTGTAATTTGTTGGGTGACGTTGTACCATCCAAACAAAAGCATAGCTCGGCAACGTCGCAATTTAAAATTGATAACTGCCTACAGTTCCGTCTGTCAGAAAACAAAACACACGTTTGCTCGTGGCGGGCTGTCATTTTAAATTAATTTGATTTATGCTGAAAAGCATAACTATTTATAATCGTTCGGTCTGAAGCATTATTTATTGTACGAAATATTATTAAATAAATTGTGTAAGTTTTCCAACATGATTGATCGTTGCCAGATTTTTGAAAAATTTATGCGTGCCGTCAAACCTAATTGCTTCAAAACTCAATAAATTATCTTTTATATTAATCGGTAATGCCTGTATTAGCGTTTATTTGCAATTATTGTACTCAAACACAAACTTTCTCAACTTTTTGTTAGAAAAACCATTGATTTCTAATAAAATTATGTACTTTGGTATTTATTTTAAATAGTCATTTGTGGCAATCGGGGAATGAATGTTTCCAGTGTCGATTATTCAAAATGATCGTTTAAGTGCCGGAAAGCACCAATGGCCAGTTTGCACGAGGATAGTGTTTAAGACAGTGGTAAGTGGTAACTAAACGACGGTCCTAAAAACAGTACTAAGCGCACTGTTTACACGCGGCAAGTCACTTAACAGTATTTTACCACTTATCACTGTAAACACTGTCCTAATGTAAACCGGCCATAAGAAAAGGTGAATAAATGCCACAAATATAAAAAAAAATATGTGGACAATATTGCAAAGCGAAATCCCAAAGAACATAAAGTTCTTTAAAATAAACAAAATGTTTGGTGTGCTTTTGTATTTGCTAAATATCATCAAACTAAAATTAAGACGTATTCAAAATATTGGTCGAGAATACGTACTATCACTAAAGCGTAATTAATAATGAAAAAAAAAATGAAAAAAGCAAACACAAAAGGAAAAAACCATATTTAAAGTCCAATTAACCGCTTCATTTTTGTTCTAAGAGTAAAGCATTCAAAGGCAAAAAATTAACACGAATTTCAAGCAAGCTCAACCGTAAATAAGAAATTAAAATGTAGAATTCTACCCACTACCTTCCTTAAATTTAGTTCCCTTAATTTTCAATATAAATTCATTACGTTCGTGAAAGAAATGAAGCCAGTTTAGTTTTCCAGTTTCAGTTTCGCCGTTAAACGCTCGAGTGGAAGGAAACGGGAAATCCGATAAATGTTTGCAGGTTGCTTTCAGGCTTCAGCGGTGCGGGGATTATGTGACCGAACTCTGTCACACACGCGATCCCAAGAAGAAATAGCTGTGGGGGATTTGTGACTTTCGTCTCGGAGTTTTGGGACGAATCGCTGGGCGGTGGCCATTGTTAGTGTTTATGAAGAGTGGAGAAACTCGATGAAATAATTCGAGAGAGAAAACCACAGAGCTAAAAAAAATACCGGTGCCCATTAAAATTAATTACGGTGAGAAGAAAGTTGGTTACCTTAGAAATAAATTAATATAATAAGTAATAACATAAGTCTAAAAGCACATTGACATAGTATAAGAGTAAAAAATGTTAATTTTGGTTCTCCGAAAATGTAATCTTCTAGTAAACGAGCCTTGTTTTAAATAATTTGCGGATTGTTTCAGGTCATAATCTCACTGTAAATGACCAGTTTTAACCGAACCAAAGTTATAAATAATTGTGTGGATAAGAATCGAAGGTTGCCGAAAGAGCCATCGCAATCTCCAGTCTCAAATCAAACTCTTCTGGGCAAGTGGCACGACTAACAGATGACCGTTTAAACCATAAAAAAATCGGATGGCGTCCTTGGTTGAGAAAGAGGAGCAGAGGTCGTCCACAGATGAAATCGGCTAACGATCTGAAGCGGATTGCAAGCTTCGGATGCATGAGAGTCGCTAGGGATCGGAAAACTTCGAGTAATGTTTAAAATTGGGCGCTAGAAAGCTCTTGAAGAAGAGTAATACCTATCTTAACTTAGAAACACAACATTTGGGTGGTTGTACTTAAAGTTTTTTTTTTCCGCTTTACAAAACCCAAAATAATTGATGATATGTGTTACCAACAAGCGACCGACTAAATATTTCTCCAAACAACTATTCACCCAGCATAATATCTAAAACAAACGTCAACTCTGTTCAAAATGGATGCTAACACATTTATTATACATTATTACACCATTTAACATACATTACATACTATTACGATTCAAACATAATTCATCTACCTACCTGATAAAATTTTCAACTTTTCAACATCTGTCTAGTAACTTCAAACTCAAAACCCTTCAAATTAAAAACCCTTTGAATTTCTTGTTGACCCTTGAATCCGCAGTACACTTCAAACGTTTTATAAACCATTCATTCTACTCATTACTATAGATTTTTTATAGATTTTTTTATGTATATCTTTTTTTTATACAACTATTTTTTTCCTGTTACTATGATAAATCGTTCTCACCAATACATAATATGTACTTCTTGTGTAATTTCTTTCTAATTAAGCTGTTATTTTCGTCCGCCATAACACAGGGACATTCCTAACTTGGCGGGCGAAAATATACTAAAAATCCTAGAACAACCTTATTTTTAATGTAATAAAAAATAAAATTAAAACGAACAAATAAAAAGCTTTCTATCTTATATTTTATGTAACTAATTTAATGCTATCAAAATAACTACAAATTTTCACTTCAATTTCGAAAAGAATTTCCTTTTATCACACTGGTAAGAGAACAACGTCGAAACGAAATGTTGCGTAAATTGGTTTTAGCTAGTTTAGTACCCACCCTGATCTAATTAACCATGTGAATCACCACCTTCCTCTTCTATTTATTCTTCCCCTCCCCTATTGTATTCCACCTCATAGCACTCTCCAATCGAGGATGTATTTGTCCCACTGGCTTCACGCCGGGTCTCTTGTGGGGTTTGGAGATAGGCTTTTGACCACCATTTTGAAGTACAAAGGCATGTTGTCCGGTCGGTAGCTGAGTGGACTAACGCGTCGTGCATTCAATTCCTCTGCTGGCTAAGTCCTCCATCACATTGCACAAGCAACATTTCACACTTATTATGATGACAGCGGGAGTTTTTCAAATATTGTACGGTTATTCGTAACCCGGGAATGTTTGTCATTCTTTAAAAAAAAAAAAGGAAAAATGTAAAAAAAAAATTATTCAATGCTAAATTTAAAACAAATTCAATCAGATTGGAAGTGTGCATTGGAAAATAACATCAAATACTTCGATTAGTGGTTTGGAAATGGAAAAATTTCATTCCAATTTGCAATCATTAAGCTGGATTCACACCAACGTCCGGATCCGCTCAGTGACGATACTGTTCCGCATGAGAGCTTATTGGTATGGTATAAATATCAATCAAGGAGTATGTGCCAAGACAAAGTTGTGTGGCAGTATATCCTTTCTGCCCATTCTTGTGATATTTAACTACTTAGTTAGTTAAATATTTATTTTGATGTGTAAAAATACTTACATCATAGATTTTTTTTTACCACTAAATAATATTTTTAATTATCTTTAATTGTTAAAAATATTATTTAGTGATAAAAAAATGGTTTTTAATAAAAAAAAATCTGCGATGTAAGTATTTTTACACATCAAAATAATTATTTAACTAACTAAGTAGTTAAATATCACAAGGGTGGACTGAGAGGATATACTGCCACATAACTTTGTCTTGGCACATACTCATTGATTGATATTTATACCATATCAATAAGCTCTCATACGGAACAGTATCGTCACTGAGCGGATCCGGACGTTGGTGTGGATTCAACTTTATAGTGCGCAACACACCGCCTACTAATTTTCTATCATTAGCTTTAGTATAATACAGAATTCAACGTACGTATAAGGTGATTTATATATCTTATTAAACCCGCATTATCATTAATCACAAAACCAACCATAATTTGTTTCACAATACAGGTTCCATGTTTCTAGTTTAAACTCCAAATAATAACATGCCAACCACGTAGAGGTAGAACGAATTTCTATTTGCATTCTATTCAACTGATAATATCTTTGTAATTTTATAAAACCTACACGAATGTTGGACTTGTTTCCTCTTGTAAGCTGGTTTTATGCTAATATAGTATGCTTTAACATCAAAACCACTTGGTCAAAAATGGGTTCGTTGTGATGCCGAATTACAGAATTCTGCGATAGCACTCGTCCTTCAAAAAATGTTTCGAGACAAATATGAAAATAATGACATTTCACAATATCGTCAGTCAAATTCTTACAATATGAACGTAGCAATCATTAAATTAGTTATGTTTTTGACCAAGATAGATAGAGTCAGCACCAAAAATACACACTTTTTGACTTTCTAGTACAAGAAAAACTACAATTTTTTATCTGTTAATTCTATACGGATAGTTAGTGGGACGATGGCATCCCAAATCGAGGTACGTTGTGAGGCTGAAGGTAGTAGAGAGAATAACGATAGGGGGAAGAGGAAGAATAAGATTGGGATGTACACGGTTATTTAGATCTGGTGACCTAACATGTCTAAAGCCATTTTAAGCAACATTTCGATTTTGAACGGTGGTCTTTCACCAGGGTGATACTAAGAGTATCTACCACACTGGACCATGCCGTTAATAAACTATATTTTATTTTATAGGAACTAAATGAGAAATAATACATATTAATACCTCAATCATATTCCTAATATTTCTAGTGCTTACCATACAAAAAATATTTTCTAAACATATACTAACTTTCCTTTACAAAAATATAAATGCGTTTTTCACCTCACAAAATACTCGCAACACTAGATAAAGCCATGCGCATCAACTACAAATACCTAAAACACACACATCCTTCGGACAAAAGCATTACAGATACCAGTCTATTAAGATAATTCTCTTCCTACACAAATCAAAACATCTACACTTGCACAATACAATAAACATGTTGGGAACTGGTTACAATTCTATTTATAATTACATACATTCATAATAATAGTGCTACTTAGGTAATTTATTAATTTGTATGATTTTTTTTTGTGTTGAAGTGGCTTTATTTTCTTTTATATTTTTAATTTTAAATTGTTTAATCATAAAATTCTATGATCAGATTAACTCTCTAGCGTGGATGACAATGTATGTGCAATATTGTAAAAAAACATGAAGTTAAGTAAATTTAACAAGAAAATAAAAAAATGTTTACGCACGCCAGGATTTGAACGCGTGACCTCTGGTTCGTAGTCGAGCGTCTTAACCATTCGAACACGGAGGCCGTCGAATTTGCCCTGTTCTCGTGTTTTTTTATTAGATTAACATGCTTTCCCCTCTATGTCCAAAAACATTAGTAAATCTCGTTGAATAATGACACTGCCCTTTAAACTAGACTTCACCTAAATCTTCATCTAAAAAACAGTGAGTTTCTTTAGGCGTGAAATCGATAACTATTCGAACGTTGTCAAAAATATTTCACCCCATTATAGGTCAGACATTGAGAGATCTCGCGGACAATAAAATATAACTTTGCTTTAGTATACTTTTGGGATTCAGTTTTTTAGTACTCTTAAAAGTTACTTGTAGTCTTTTTTATTTTGATAGAAGAACAGAAGATTGATGCAAGTATGGGGATGCACTACTCTAAAAATGAATCTCAATCTAAAAATTGTGCGCAGATTGTAAAAATGATAAATTCAAAGTCAAATGTTTAAAAACATAAGATTTAAACTAAGTATTCCGTTAAAATAAACTTAAAATTCACGCTGACGTTAAGCACCGATTTTACGTGTTTATTGGCTCACTGTCGGGCGGCGACTGAACAAAGAACGACGTAACTCGAAAACCGTGACGAAAAATATAATGCTTGGCGCACGGTGGATAGAAGGGCATACGGTCGAGTTTGCTGTAGCAGGCCTAAAATTAATACATTTTAATTCCTTATGATGAAAATTTTACTATAATCTCAAATTTTTTCCGATGGAAACCTCAAGTAGTAACTAATTCGCCGTATAGAAAAATAAAATCTGGTCTTACCGATTACGTTAATGCTGAAAAACGATTTGAAATTTTGTAAATCGTTTTACGATATATGAGAGTTAGTTATTATTAATTTTAAATATAAATTACTTATGTCAGTGGTGAGAGTTAGTTATTATTAATTTTAAATATAAATTACTTATGTTTATCCCGAGTGCATCATCGGAAAACAAAAAAAAAATGGTGTAGATTCATCAGAATTAATTCAAATGAATCTCGGGAAACCCCCTCGTTTAGGAAGTATTGTGTCCTTTTAAGACTTCCGTCAACTTCAGAACGAAATAAGAGTTAAATTATGTAAATGCTTCGCCTTGAGAGTTAACGTTCAATCTATCATACGCCCGTTTAAAATGCGTGAGCAGATCCTTGCGCGATATTGCTCCGCCAGGATCTGTCATTAAATCACACTCTAATTCTCTCTCGTAAATGTTATATTAAAAAACGGATCCAACCATTGATACAAAACAGCATAAGATAACCCCATCAATGGCAGAAAATGTAATTGAATGTCTGAAAATTACTTTATTTTATATATGTATTTATGAATAACAAGATTTAAAATGGTTTTAAAACGCACATAATTTTGTCAAAATAACAGTCATTATACTCGTATACACAACCGATATAAATTTATAAGAATATCTTTTAATTTTTTTACCCGGCTACATCTTTAAATTTAAAATCTTTGTTTGAAAAACAAAAATACAAATAATATGGGGTAAATTATTTTATTTTAGACTGTAAATGGGTATTTCAAAGCTCGAAAGTTCATTATAAAATGATTTGTTAACAATAGAGTAGTTGAATAGTTTTTTTTATCACATTGCCAAACAAAAAATCTAAAATAAAAAAATCTAAAAAAAGTAGCGTCAAATTAGTTTTAATTTAAAAAAAACACACACAAAGACAAAATATTCTTTTTATATAACTGTATTTATTGAACTATGGGTTATATCCATGCATTTTCTACAAGGTCATAATAAAATGTGTCTTGTTATCATTGCGCTGTTGACAAAAAGCACACGATGATGAGATGTCAATTCTGTTTTAAAAAAGTCGATTGTAAACATTATTCAACAATGTTTTGTATTCTCGGCATTGTCGTGTGGTATTAGTCATTTGAATTACGTCTACTTATGCAAAACACGGCAATGTTTTAATCCGAATACGCCCACTTCGCTGATGGGGTGTGTCTAATGTCTACCCTTTCACGTACGTACTCCTACATTCATGTTATTTTATTAAGTTACATGTCGACATTATTCCCGATAGTGCCTCATTTGAGGGGTTTTTTCTGCGGTGGATGAACCGCAGAGAATGTATTACATCATTCATTCGCAATATGGGTGATTCCGCTCACCCTCTAGAGGGCACTGGAGAGGTCTACGGAGGGGGAGGGGGTGGCAGTGACCTAAAGGGCGACAGAAGGAATTATGCTAGGCTGAAACATTTTACAAGTACTTGTTTATAACCCTTTCATGTTTTGTACCGTTTTCAAATTTACGTAGGAGCGCTTCAGTTTTGCATTGCTTAGCACTATCAGTCAAATGACTTAAGAAATTAAAATTCAAGGTGATCGAAAATATTTTGAATTAATCTAACATGTTTTTTTAATGCGATAGAGTTACCTATTACTAACAAGAGAAAACCGTGAATTAGATAAATATGTTTCTGCGAGTAAATAAATAGACGGTATAAAAAATATTAATAAAAACATGGGCCTCGAAGTACCTTAAAACTATATAAAACTAGTGATAGGGAAAATAAATATTGGCATTAAATACATATCACAGTTAAGGAAGGAATCATTAATGAAATTAGTAACTGGCACTTATACAAGCAGACTGTAGCTTCGAGCTCCGTGTAGTAACACTACGCCCACACTAATATTTAAGAAATAATAGTGCGAGTTGTTTAACATTGATGATATTATGATGAAGTCTGAGTAAATAAATAGGAAAAAATTTCACCATCAAAATGTATCCCTTCACTTATAAGATCTTAGCATTTTTTCTAGGACTTGCTTTGAGCAGAGATCTCCACTTACCTGATCTCGATAGCCCAACAATTACTCCTGTTGATTGAAGGAAAACAAAGAGTTTCCTGCAATTCTTTTCCTTTCTTTACAGTTTCAGAATAGGAAACACAAGCGAAATTAACTTTACCAAAAATACGCCTTTTCAGAATTTGCCTTTAAAAATACAACGTGAAATTCAATATTCTCGCAATGAAAACAAAGACCCTGTCCATTTTGAAGAGGGCATTTGCATTTATCAATGATTTAACAACACTGATTTATATAAGTTTTCATTTTACCCGTGGAGCTTTGTTTGTAAGTTACGTACAACTCGCGAATCTATAGCTTCATAAATTTTGAACAACTTTTTTCGGTCTAGACTTTATAGGCAAATGCTTTTTTCAGTACGCTAAGCTATTTCCATCGTGAGCTATAGAGCTTTAAAATATCAATTTACGCATTGAAACATAAGATAGTTAGTAGCCTTTAGTAGTTGGTTGTTTCATATTTTTAAACAATTTAATAGTATTAATTATTGAATTAATATAAGTAATCTTCAACGTAAATCTGAAACATAAAAATAACGGTCGCGACCGAGACACAAATTCGGAACCTCTACTCTATCCCGTAATAACGCTTTTGCCAATTGACCAACTGAGACCTTATAAGAAAACGGCATTTTTAATCGATCTCATTCTTCATTTGAAAATTATAAATATCTTTTTTTCAATTTTTCTTCCGATTTGATTATTATTTTTTTTTATTATTATTTTTTTTCTGTTTCACATTTACGTTGAAGATTATTAATACTGTTTCAAAAATTACTATAAAAATAATAAGCATAAAAGCTTTAAAGTTAATTCTAATTTAATTTAAAAGTAAATTAGCCAATTAACCAACTAACTTCACGTCGTATATTCGCAGGGGTAGGCGAATTTGAAGGAACCCTACGCATCTTTGGCTCGGCACACATATTCCGTCTAAGAATTACATTCATACATCGCCTCTTACATAGTTTTCTTGTAAAAGTATATACATTGTGAGCATTTAAATGCAAAAGAGGCGTTGAAAATGTAGCTGAACCTTTCTCTATTTTTAACACTCATACCTATTAGTTCCAGTTCGCAACAAAGTAAGTATCTCAATTCAGTTTAACAGCAACTAATGACTACAGTGATATCTGTTGTATGAAGGTTCCATCTTGTATATTTTGTATCTTCACGTATTTGTAGTACTACCTTCTCGTATCTACGTAATAATACGGCGAGCACGTAGGAAATGGCTGGAGTCGTTTGAAAACAGGATATAAGGTTCTGTTTCGGAGTGAAATAATATTAAGTTCAGCCGTGTGACAGCGGAGAAGTTTTATCGAAAATAATAACACTTTGCGGATTTTAAAGGCGTTTTGATACGGGATTTGATTTTAGATGAACACGTAAGATCAACCGACGGTAAAAGGCAAAACAAAATGGCGTTTTGCTAAACAGGGACGTGTCGTGGTGGTTTTATTGGATTTAATGTTTTGGCTTGAAATATAATATCAGTAGAAGTGTGTACATAGGTTACTTAATGATTGTAAAAACTTTATTATATTATATGCCTGTTATACATAATTCTATTTTGTTTATTACACTTTTCTTTTGATATATGAAGACCCTACGGCAAAAACTTGTTAATAAACATTTTTGTCAAAAATGAGTTAGTATTATCACTGAACTAATTCTGGTACGCTCTATCCAATGAACACTCTTCAGATCACGAAAATGGCACCAACATAGAAAATCAAAGAGTTGAACATGTTAACTGCAAATTTTGTTATGACTGAAATATTTTGTAATGGCAAGAAGATATTATCTACAATAATAACATTATTTTATAGAAATGCATTAAAATGCTAAATTATATATTAAATTTAGTATGTTAGCTATAACATTTATAAAACATAGTTTGCGGATTTGTGATGGTACACACTTTTATTTGACAAAACGCAAAATACTAAATATCTCAGAATAACAGTTAGGTTCTTGCCGTGGGGTCTTTATACACTATGCACACTGTTTTCCTTATCTACAAACTATTTTTTTTTCTGTGTTATTTTTACTAAATTTTTTAATGTTTAGATAAATAACAGAATAACCGTGATAGTGGAATGTTGTTCCTTAGGGGCGTTTCGAAACGTTTCCGGTTTTTTTGTAAACTTAAATTTTTGCATGAAAAAAATAAATAAAAAGGTGTTTACTAGATAGAACTCACGAAAATCATTTTGTCAATAGCCGAAATCCCTACTTTTAAAAAAAATTCAATAATATTACTTAACTTCCAAATTCGAGATGATCAAACCAAGTATTTTTTAAAAAATCTTCACCCATTTCGATAGAGTGGTAAAAGTTCGCCCGGTCTTTCAGTATTTTGATTTTCAGGAGCTTCGTCAATCGAGATTATGGCTTTCGGAAATTATAATTAGATTTTTTTGGGGCGAGAAAGTAAAAAAAATATACATTTAACGGCACGCCGCTGATGCCATTTTCAGTAAATTATTACAAATCCGGGTGCAAATAAAAACCGACTCAGGTTGTTTGGTAACTTCGTAATATGATACGGATTTGTTTTACGGATAAAATTATTCGAAATTAACTGAACCAAATCCAAGCTGAGTCTGATTTGTTTTTTTATGGAAGTGTTTATGGAATCATTATGTAACTAGATACTTTAATAATGATAACGAAGATATGTTTATTATTTTTTCAACAGCAGGTAAGTAAAAAGGGTAAATGTTGGTAGATTTCGTAATATTTGCATAATTTGCTAGAAAATTTATGTATTCTAGTTTTTTCATATTCCTAACGACAGCAATTTTTGTGAGATCCATCGTACTTTATCAACATCAAAACACTTAGGTCAGGCATAGTACAACACAATTGTTTTTTTTATGTATTTTTGCGTTTGGCGAGATTAAAGTTTGATTTGGCACATATTATTGTTGCACGTTATGACATGATATCTGATAAAACAATTGTGTTTACTCCAATATTCCATGACTTGATGGTAGATGCTTCAACTATGAGATCGGAGGTTACCAGTTAATTACCTGGTGAAGTGTTGTAAAAATAATAACAAAATGAATAGAAGTTCAAAGTTGTATTAATTCACGTACATATACGACCGGTTCTTACCTAGAATTTCAATCTTGTTAGTAAACATAGATAAAAAATATTTTCAACTCACCCGAGATTCAGAAGGGCGAAATTCTTTCATCAGCGTGATACTAGAAGTATCCTTTTATCTGAAACAAAGAAATAAACATGCAATATTATTATTATTGTTCGTGTATCAATAAATATGGAATATTAATACAGCAAAAGAGTGGAGATGGGCGTAGGTAATGTGGCGGAAACACCTCTCTATCCACACATTGGTTCCAAACTTAGCTAAAGCCATTTCCAGTAACCTGTCGATTCAGGTAGTTTTTCTCTATGACGATAATGAAAGAATTTTCCACCCTGAAGCATTTTTTCTCGTGTATGTTTGTATTTTATTCACATTTTAAACATCGCCGGGTTTTTAAAACACAACCTCCAAACCCAGAGTCAATGTTGACCTGTCTACCGCAGAGGATGAACCTCAATATCTCCCCTAAAAGTGGATAACTTTCTCTACCGTCGCACGGCAAACGTAAGTTGCGTCGCGACGCACGCCTCGTGTGGACACCGCCTCACCGAGAAACTTCAAGTAGGTAGATAAAGAAAAATTACAAAATTCAACCGATATCAATATCCGATATTTAGTTATGTCAAGAACAATAACTCGCTTTTAGTGAAACCTAACAGTTTCACTGACATACCCCCTACAGTAACTTCTGTCGCCGCAGGTTGTAAACTACGATCTTAGACGTTTTAGCTCTTAAAGCTCTCAAATTAAGTTATAATTCAGTTGAAACTTGTAATTTTATTAAGATTCAACATGTTACATAAGGATGTTCTTGAGAGGTTCTCCTTCAACTTGTTTGTCGTTTGAATCGTCTCTCACTATCCATCCGGGCGAGAACATGCTGTAATTTGTCGCCGGTGTTAGCGAGCGCAGTTATTAGTTTCATTGTATAGTGCGAAACATGAAAGCGGCTGAGTATCTTAAAGATGTTTCAAGAAACCTTATTAAATGTGATTGTTTTACCAACACATTTTCAATTGTACCTACTTATACATCTTCTTCACACCTGCGATTGTAGATTGGATAAATGGTTATGGTTCTATAGATGTTTACAGAAATTAAAAACAAAAAAATTAAAACCTTAATTTAATTTAATTTAAAATTATCACGTGTGTTTAAGGTGGTAAAAAATTACACAACAAGTCTGTTCCGTTTTCGAAAACATTGAAAATTAATACTTCATAATTAGTTTTAGAAAATATAAGAACAAAATTTTACAAAATTTATTAAAACGAGCTTGAAAATATGATATTCAAATCATTGAATTTTCTCAGATCAAGCATCAAAGAAGCAATTTTAACTTTCCACTGTTCATTCAAAGATTTTCACAAATGGCGAAGTTGCGAACAAATTCAAAGAAATTTCAGAATCTGGATCAAAGTGTATTTAAATTTTAGTTATCAGGATGATCATAACTGGAACCATTTTACGCGAAAAGCAATTTGAAGTTGATTTCAAATCCAAATACAAAAAGCAAACAAATAGCGACATTTTCGCTATGCAGACAAGGCGAGAAACTGAAGTTAGGCAATACAAGTCATCTTTGTTAGAAAAATATTGTTAAAACAGCAGAAGTTTCAAGACTCCGTGGAATAATCGGGGTTTTAGGTGAAAGTTCGTGGTATAACTTGCCGCAGGGCAACAATAAAATTTGATGCCGCCAAGACAAAATATTGATTTAAAAAAAAAAAGAAAAATATATTTTTTTTTTATAATAATTTTATTAATATCCAAAAAGAAAGCGTAAACACATTTGTTTGGCGCCCATACTGTGTCGGGTGTGCAATACACAACCCGCTATGTCAAGTAAATGCAAATACTAGCTTACAAACTTATCTCTGCTGGCAACGAAAAGAAGAAATAAGGACGGATTTTTTTTACTATTTGGCTGTCAAAAAAGAGTGTTTTTATTTTATTTTTAATACTATGCAAACCTATAAAAAGCTCAAATAATTACAGTATTAGAACAAGTCGTCGCCAGTTTTAGTGGGGTTGTTAAGTTTTCGACGATTTTTTTTCTTTATTCATGAAAAGAGTTGGACGTGGTTATTGAGACAGTTTCCAACCCATAATTTGTCAAAATCGAGTTTTACATGTTTTCTTTTAGATAAATACGAGATTTAAATCTTATGAAAACATCCAAGCTCCAAATGCATTGATTTTTGTTTATATATATTTTTTTTATTAACACACCTTGCAGATAAAAGACTTTAATTGAAGTTTAAAAACAAAATAATCATATTTGATAAGTCATACGAGTACATATTTTCAAACGCCCTTTCCCAGATTCATCTTTTTGGGGTTGGATGCTTTCTGCATAACTACGTCCGATTATCACAATGTTTCATTCAACCATAAGATGATTATGTTGATTAATTCATCATAATATTTAGACATATTATGGTGTTCAATGAATGTAAATATTACCAGTACAATTATTTCCGAGTTTATAACCTTTTTCTTTTACATTATTCAAGTATCAATTGATTTGTCAAAACAAAACTAAAGTTAAGGGGTTTATAAAGCATTAGTATCCCTAATATCTACAATAGTTACGCCTTTGATTGTAGAAATAAGAAGTGTCAATCTGCCAAAAAGTTGTATAGCACACATTTGAAATTAGATGTATATTAAATTTTTATAATTTTTCAATAACCTAAATGTGTTTTTTTATATATTCTGAAACTTATAAGTCTACGAGGATCAACTCGATCAACTTCACCAATTCGATAAACTCGATAAACTCGACAAACTCAAAAAAAACCATTCAAAATATAGTACTTCTCTTAGTAAATATTACATAGGTACTCGTGTACAAAGCAGTTTTTTTTTTATTACTTGGTATTATAATTTATTTATTCTTTTGTATTTTTTTTTGTTTTATGAAATTATTTTTTATTTATTTATTTATGTTGAATTTTAAGGAAGGGTAAAACTTTTTTTGTGTTAACTCCATACCGAAGATTGGTCTTAAGGGAAATATCAAAGCCTAAATCATCTTCAGGGATGCTATCTGTCTTGAAAGGATCCTTTTTGTGAAGGGGCGTAAACACAAAAGTCGTCACAGAGTCATGAAAGCCGTTGGGCACAAGGACGTGTTGTAAACACCACCCGATCTCATGTGACAAATAATGTCAACCATTTACGGATGCTGGGCACGCGTTTGGCCTGATTTCTGATTACACCGACGTCAAAACGATCAATGAAGCTAGTTCCAAGAAGATTTTTATAGTGAGTTGTTGTGGGCAATCCAACTTTTCTCGTGATAACATGACAAAACGTGAAATGGCGCAATGTATCAAATGTATAAAGTTATGTTTTAAAACTGAGATGGAAATGATACAATGGGCTGTTTCTTTAACCTGGAAATTCTAAACACTAATATAAGAATTTTGCATTATTAGCTAAACGAATTACGATTGAAATAAGAGGCAGGAAATAAACAAAGTTTATAATTATAAATTATCAACTGCCCGAAAAAAATGGGACTATTTCATCTCCAAGGAGGATATCGTTGCTGGAAAGGTAAAAGGGCTTAAACGACACTTGAAAATGAGTTGAATACGCACTTTTGATCAGTTTTTTTTCTCCATCGAAAGATCTGGTGACCCTTCAGTCATCTAAAATATATTTATAATTTGGGAGAAGGCTTGACTCAAGCGACACAAGTTTGACTTTTTTTAGTTTTTTATCGCAACAGGTAATTCAGTGAGAGCATTGAGTTAACTTTTTTATATGAAAATCTAACCAGGTACTAATGACTAATGAATTGTATTGTGAAACAAAAAAAAACTTTGTGCTCTGGTATAAACTTCCCAAAATGACACTTCAGCCATTTGTTTTTTTCCGGCGACGATATGTTATGAGGCTAAAGGTGGTGGGGAGGAAAAAGAGATGGGGAAGAGGAAAGTTGGGATGTACATGCATATTCTGATCTAATCATTTAACTGAGTCACTACCATTTCAAGTGACGTTTCGATATAGTCGGTATTTCACCAGGGCGATACTGAGAGGATCTTATAAGTTATTTTTATTACCATTGACCAGCAGTTTGATATTAACTTGGAACGCTGAAATAGCTGGAACTACCCAATAAGTAAAGCACTTCCCATTTAGTTACGGTAAAACTATTCTCTCTGTCGAATTTTCAGTTCCCGGAAATATCGTTTTGCTTTCCAAATTTAATAATTCCAATCTTACGAACGTCTCGTACAATTTTACAAAATTCTCACATTTCTCAATTTAATTCCACTCAACGTTTGAAATCGTCCACTTGAATTTTCGTTAGAATTTCTCCACTTCTTGTAGTAAGATCCAGTTTTAGGGGAGGTTTCAGGGATATTAGTTTCATTTTGTAGCTACATTGGTTCTTAGGATGTTTAACAGCTATCAAATAAAGGTAATAAATGAATTCTCAATTGCCAAAGGTTTTAAAGTAAAGCACGGGTCCGTATTACGCGATAAACAAAGAACTTCAGTTTGTTTTTTAATAGAATCTTTTCTTCATTATCGAACCATTAGAGCAGTGATTCTAAAAGTGGGCAATATCGCCCCCCCAGAGTCTCGAGGGAAATAAGGGGCGGTGAAGAGCTACAAAGAGACGATGGAGGGCTGAAATAGGGTACAAGGGAGAGAGAATATTGATGAATTCACGTTAGTCGTACATCATTGCAAGAATCATATGAGCAGTTCAATTATTTTGTTTAAATTATAAATAGACTATTATTATTTATTTAAAGATTATTTTTATTATTATTATTGTTACTCGAGACCTGTAACTATTGACTAACAACTAAGAATTTTGGCTAGTAACTTACAACTTAAACATTAAACTAAAGCTTATAACCAGTGACATACAACTTCCCATCCTTCCTCTTCCCTCCCCACAACCTCCAACCTCACAACATACCCCAGTTGGGGGTGCCATATTCTTTTGTGCGGTATTCACTGTAAAAAAATAAACTCACAATTAAAAATAAAAGCTAGTTATTCGTTAGTAAAATATATACATTTACAAAATAATATTATTAGTGTTCCAAAAAACAAATTAACACAATTAATTACATTGCAATTTTTGCGAGAGATGGTATGTTTAATTGACAATTCACATTTTCTAATTAAAATACGTTTTAATGCTTAAGTAAGATAATGAGAATAATTATCAAAATTTTGCATTTCATTAGAAAATATTTGGAAGGCAGAAAGCGTGTATATTAAACTTTTTAATATTTTGAGAATTAGTATTCATTAAAATGAAAGATAATACACCACCCACAAATAATTTGTTTTTTATGTTTGGATTTATTTTCTATTACTTTTCATAAAATCACTTTTTCTACGGCTTAATAATACAGCAGAATAATTTGCATTTTTATTGTGTTTGAAAAACAGACAATTAGTTTGGTGGGTACCTAACTTTATTCTTATTATATAAGCATAATCTTCGTCCTTTAAACAATTACAATTATTTTGAGTGATCGATTCCACGTTTCGAATTATGTTACTAAAAAAAGCGAATCAGACAATTACAACGAAATACGAATTCTAGAAACAAGATAAAATTTGGAAAAATTCCGATCTCAGTGCAATCGTAAATAAATTATTTGATGACAGCACTAAAGTGGCAGACGGAAAATTTTATTCTTTATTAAACCCGTCTCACGGAGAGAATACCTACACGTGGCAGACGTTCTCCCTGCTTGATCTGTTTTAGATTGTTGCCATTTTTTGAGTGAGAAACGATTAAGTAAGATCTAATCGTACCAACGGCCTCGGTCGCTTCATTTTTAAGACACTATAGCCTCGCTGTCTGTCAATTGAACCGGTTTCACCCAGTCATACTGTTTTTTAACACTAATTTATTAAGTGTATTGTATGCGTGAGAGTTTTCTATGCGATATTTACGTAAACACCGGTGGGACGTAGAGCAACTTTTGAAAAGTACACCAAAATCAACTTGTTTTCTGTCAAGCTTTATAAATATAAATATTAAGCCTCACCACTCAAAATGACGCTAAACGTCACGCAATACTAGAAATGAAGTATCTGTAAATTTTATATAGGTAGTAAGGAAAATCTTTAAGGTTTCCAGGGAATGAAGTATTTCAATTGTAATCTTTAATTCTATGTAAAACATAACAAAATGCCACTAAAAGGTGCAGTTTGAAAACTAGAGAAGGCATTTTTAAACGTCTTACCTTAAACTCTAGTATGGATTGAAAAAAAAGATTACAGCAAAATAATTACATTTACTGGAAACCTTAGACATTTTCCTTACTACCCATGTAGAATAAAGAGTAGTATTAAAAACCAAAAAGTGTGTACGAGATTATTGGGTGCTAACAAAAAAAAAACAAAAAAAAAACCGCTTATTGAAACTGTATGACTAGTATTAATATATTATAGAGTTCACAATTTTCAATGGGATGAACGTATCTGAATAATGTCTGCCGAATCCAATACGATTTTGAAGCCATTTCGATTTTTTGAAAGCCAATTCTTCGAGCCTTTGATTTGTTGCTTGTTTTAAAAATTAATTTGAGATACTGTAACTAATAAATAATATGCCGCACACGAGCCCAAATTCCTGCAGTCAGTGAAATTATGACTCTTCCAACTAGGGGGGTTGTAGGAAGCCAAAATTGGGGATTTTTAGAAGACGGGGAAAAGGAAAATTGGGGAGTAGTGGGTGGTTTTTGAGATCTGTTCTTTAAATTTAGCTGACAACATTAATTATTATTTTTTTTTTTTTCAAAGTAAGACAAACATTCCCGGGTTACGAATAACCTGACAATATTTGAAAAACTCCTACTGCCATCATAAAAAGCGGAAGATGTTGCTTATGCAATGATGGAGGACTTAGCCAGCAGAGGAATTGAATGCCCGACGCCCGGGTGGGAATCCGACGCGTTCTCCATTCAGCTACCGACCGGCCATTTCAGGTATCGTTCCAAGTTTAAATAATGGTGTGTCACCAGGTGGTACTGAGTGTATCTTAAGCTCTGAAACGAGGTTCGACGTTATTTTACTTGTGTCACCAGGTGGTACTGAGTGTATCTTAAGCTCTGAAACGAGGTTTGACGTTACTTTACTTGTGTCACCAGGTGGTACTGAGTGTATCTTAAGCTCTGAAACGAGGTTTGACGTTACTTTACTTGTGTCACCAGGTGGTACTGAGTGTATCTTAAGCTCTGAAACGAGGTTTGACGTTACTTTACTACATTTTGAACCTTATCGTGCTTTGAATGCCTTACATGCGAGTTTGAACTCAATAAGCATACTTCTTTGCAACGTAAATCGTCTGATTGTTATATAAACAGGCACAAAATCTATTTTTTACTTTTCAAAAATAACTTTTCGCCATTTTTTTCGTTCTAATATTGTTAGTCTTTTTGAGGGTGCTGATAATGGAACACGAAAGTTTATGTATTTATTGTCCTCCGGGTGCAGAAAACTTTTTAACGATTCGTAAAAAGAAAGTTGTTACTTATTGAAAAAAACTTTTTTCCTGGCTTCATCCAGGTTCGCCGTGTTCCGTGTTTTCGTAAAAGCTATTGACTTCGTGGAATTTTTCGATATTTGAAAAGTTTCCCGCTACTCTGACGCCATCCATGAATAGGGAAGGAAGTATTCAAAAGAAGATAAAATATTGAATTTAGGCTGGAGAAATGCTATTTGGAAAATACGCAGGCTTCGTGATGTATTGGTATGTAACCACGTCTTAAACCTTTCAAATGCATATTTAAAAATAATAAATAGCATTGAATGGGCAGGCTCTCTGGAGAGCAATAAACTGTGATTGTAGGGTAAGTGCGATGGGAGGCTTACGTCTCATTAAATTCAGTTTATTGGTAGGAAATACCTCTAAAGTATTCCATGGGCATTTGATGTATTTCTGCTGATTTAATAAAGACAATTTTCTTCTCATCGTACTGAGAAAATCTTTATTTAGTTGAACGACCAAATAATAACTTCATCTTCTTGTGCCCTTCACTTTCACCCTGGATACTGCACCCAGGAACAACTTTTTATTTATTTTTAAAGATTTTTACAATTTTTCATATAGTTCAAAAACATATTAAAAGAGATAAAGTTAACTGGCTTTTTCATAATAGCAGTTACAATAGCTTTCCTAAAACGTGCAAATTTCACCACTTGGGACAGTCAAAAATTTCTTTCGTGTAATTGTAATATGTGAAGTTTCTTTTACTAAATTAACAAATTAAAATTATTTGTATTCTACGTATTTCAGAAATAAAATAGTTGGCAATTGTATTAATGTGCAGATATTCCACCCTTCATTACTTTGAAAGGGGAATTAAATATATTCAAATTCTTTTCAAGTAAACAGTTCTTTCGAGTAAAGTCTCTCACCTCTAGCAATTTCAGGCTCCCTTACCGAAATTTTAAAATGTCATTATTACCTATATGTAAATTGTACTCAAAATTGAAAGTGTCCAATGAAACAACTTTAGGAAAATTAAAGTTCCAGACACGAGTCTGACAAACTTTCTAAGTACACGTCTTCTTCCTTATACTTCTTCAAAGCCGATCAAGTCATTAATTTCAAAGCAAAAACACGCTTAGCTTGAATAATCAAAAATCATGATACCCTTCACGCTTAGTATTTTTTTTATCCTACAAAAACATTGAAAAATATGGGCACAAATTTTTAAGTTACAGAGTTTACAAATAGTAATTTATTCTTCGTCAGAAAAAGACTCAGCTATTAAGAAATCTTATAGTCCCACCGTGAATGTGCAATTTGTATATTGAGATTTGATTTATTGATACGACTTAATGTTTTTCCGGTGCTCGTGTATCAGTAAATCTTGTCCGAACAGCCAAGAAGAAAGTTTTTTTTTAGAAAATACAAAATTTTATCATATCTAATCTAATCTATAACTTAATTTTGAACATACATTTTTTTTTGAACATAGACACTTATTTTAGCAGCATCAATTCTCAAAATTAACTGAGCTTTAATATATCTATTTAAATGATATAAAAATACAAGGTGCCATTTTGTTTTAAGTATATTGCATAAATGCTAAAGAAAAATTACAAAAAGAATGATAAATCTTCCGTGTGGCGAAGTAAATTCAAAAAACATTATTTGTGATTCCAATCTTACCGAGTTACCTATGAACAATTTAGTATTTTTTAAAAGGCAAATTTGTAATTTTTAAATAAATGTAATTTTTGGATATCCGGAGAGAATGCAAGCCTGATATAAGCGTAATGAATAGAATTAAGAAAGGAACGCTTAGATGGTTTAGGCATGAAGAGCGAATGAACGAAAAAAAAGGAGTGTAAAAAGAATAAAAGATGCGATGATGAATGGAAGAAGAATTCGAGGACGCCCGAGGAAGACATGGCACGATCAAGTGAATCAAATACTTGAATCGGGCCATGTGAAGAGTCATAAAAACAGAAGATTATGTATGAGACGATGTATGAATGTGAATGAAGCAAGGAGAGCGTGCCAAGACAGAGTTGTATGGCGGTGCGTCCTCTCTGCCTACCTCTGCGAGTAAACGGCGTGATGGTTAATTAGAATTGTATAGTACGTAAATGAATACATTTAGGGAAGAAAGGAACCCTTACCCCAATTTCTGATAGATAATCCATGGCATTACCAAATAATGTTTATCCATAATTTATGATCTTTTCTAAGTATTGATAATTTTGACCCTTTGCAAATATTTTATTATATATGACGCAACGAAAGTTTTAAATATACCCGTTTTCTTTTTGTTTCAGATATCTCCGGAAAACAATTTCCACGTTTGAATATTTAACACCAGCCTGATCCGGAAAGAACGAGGAAACTTAATTAAAACTTACGACATCTCGACGGAAGCCTCAAATTAAACGAAAATGGCTTTTCTCTGTATTTATGAGCGGTTATGTTATGAATTTACTTTATAAAGTGTTTAATTTATGATTTTATACTGAAAAGTGTATTTTAAACTCAGTTATCGAATAAATATTTTTACTTTATGATTCATAAACAGTTGTTGGTGTATTGTTTTTAATAAATCGAGCGATTAAAATATGTGGCGGTAGGCCATATCAATCTACGGTATGATAGTAAGTAACTATAATAATTATTAAAATATGTAAATTAGTGACTGGAAATAAAAATATTTGTAACAACGCACAACGTAGACTAATTAATAATTATATTGCATAAGTGAGATTCCTTAATTATTAGTGTTAAAATAAAATTGGGTATAAATAAGTTTGTTTAAATTACAGTGGTTATCATTTTTTTGTTTTAATCAAAGTGATATTTTCAACTGGTCAGAATGTCTACTCCTTCGACCACCGACATGCACGCGATCTGCCAGAACTATTCCAACAGCCTGTACAACAGCTCTGGCGTTGGAATAGCCGTCACGCCGGGAACAGGCACCGCAGGATGGGCAGAATTGTGCACAAACAACCTCACGTGGATTGACGAGTACAACCCTGGAATAGAAGAGCTGTCTTTAGAAAGAATCGTGTCTAGAGTGGTACCCGTATTCTTCGGTCTGATTGGACTCGCTGGACTCCTGGGAAACGCTTTAGTCGTTCTCGTGGTAGCAGCAAACCCGGGAATGAGATCAACAACCAACTTGCTCATCATCAATCTCGCAGTCGCCGACTTGTTATTTGTGATTTTCTGCGTGCCTTTTACGGCGACGGACTACGTGTTGACGAGATGGCCCTTCGGCGACGCGTGGTGCAAGCTAGTACAGTATCTAATCGTCGTGACGGTCCACGCGTCGGTTTACACTTTAGTCCTGATGTCGCTGGACCGGTTTCTGGCCGTGGTCCATCCCGTGGCCTCGATGGCTTTGAGAACAGAGAGAAACGCTATAAGAGCGATCGGGTTAGCGTGGGTGTTGATTCTGACTACTGCGGCTCCGGTGGCATATTGTCACGGGGAAGTTCAGTACTGGTACCAAGGGAGGCCGCAGTCTTCGTGCGTGTTTCTGGAAGGAGACTCTTGTAAACGGCCAGCATTTCAGCTGTCTTTCCTGGCTTCCGCGTACGCCGTACCGCTGGCGCTCATCTGCGGCCTGTACGTGAGGCTGCTGGCGAGGTTGTGGAGAGCGGCTCCTGGGGGCAGACTATCAGCCGAGGGGCGCAGAGGGAAGAGGAGGGTGACCAGGATGGTGCTGGTTGTGGTAGCGGCCTTTGCTTTCTGCTGGCTTCCGATACATGTAAGTACTAACTAATTCACTTGAGTGAACTTGCTTCATTTTTTTTATAGGAGGGTTGCGAATAAATCGTATTATGTAAATCTTTATATATATATTTATTTATAAACGCCCTAATGGGCTTTTACATTATAAATTAACAAAAGTAAGTGCATGAGTACAGAACATAATACGGTTTAAAAAATATATACTCGTACATGAAATAATACAGTAAAAAGTAAAACGTTTTGAAAAATGAATATCAAACAAAAATTAAATAATAGTTCCCATACATTAGTGATAAATAAATACTTCACTTAAATATTTTTTTTATTTTAATTTTGGCAAGTTGTTGTGGAAGATGTCAATATTTAAGGTGTATTCGTTCCCGAGTGTGTGTAGCCGAGAAATGGGTGCATGCATGTGGTAGTTGGTGTGGAAGTTATTGTTGCAGAATAATGTGTTTTTCCGAGTTGCTCGCTGAGGTACTCTGAAGTTGATAAGGTGCAGGAGTTTACAACAGTCGAATTTGGAGGGAATTATCTTGAGCAAAAAAGTTTACTTGGATTCAGCACCCTTGAGGTGATTTTTCACAAAAAACGGCGCTATACAAATTATTCAAATATTGTTATTATTATTGTGCCGGAAAAGCTCTCTATTTCAAACTGTTGTACCACCACTATACTCCCATCAAACGGTAGAGGTTCATGGTACGACGTGCGAAGTATTAATACATCTAGAATCCTAAAGAGATTCATTTTGTAAGACGGATGAAACACAAAAGGCAATATAACTCCCCGCAGGCAGAATTAACATCTACTTGTTTAATATGTTCAGTATGTATATGTTTAAAAGCTTTTGATGAAAGTAAAACAAGAAGTTCACGCGAGTCGACATCTTCAGTCGATTCTTTTGATGTTGTGTTCTTCGAGTCTACACAGAAATAAAAGTGATGCATCCGTTAAACTTGTGAGGATCTCAAACTATATAAAATTCTCACGTAGATTAGTAAATTCGAGCTTTAAATTAAAAACTTATGAGTGAATTTTCGAACAAACACCTAATTATATTACGAATTTGTAAGAAAAATTTATATTTTGGGTCATGGTGTTTTTTCGTCTCCTATTAACGACATCATAAAACTGCAGTATATAAATAGAAATATATATATCACCGAATTTATTTTCATTGTAAATACGTACCACCCAAGGTTTCCCTCGGCACTTAAGTCATCTTTGGGGATCCTTTGCATGACCCGTATTGAAATAAAGGGGAAAGCCATTCCACAGCCAAGCTGTTTAGCACAGAACGGGACGTAAAAACAATCTGTTCTCGCGAACAAAAATATTGGGCACGGGTTGAGCGGGTTTTCCGGCTGTACACCATTGCCTAAAAGATCAATGACGATAGTTTGTAGGAATATCTTACTTTGAAATACCGTTAAAACAAACACTGTATTCCCAACTTGTTTACCCCATGCTCCCTATCTACGAGTATATTGAGGATTTTGTACAAGTGATTTTTTGTATTCATATTGTTTTTGAGATATCCGGGTTGCAGAAACATGAAGGAGCATTAACAAGTGCAATAATAGAACACATTATGTGTTATTATATAAATGGATTAACATGAGTTAGCATTAATTTTGTCTAGAGACCTTTGACATTTTCGGTTGCTAAATAGCAAATATTTCGATAAATAATTATAGGGCTGTGTGCCTACTTAATAATTAACGTTATTTGCTTTAGTCTCTCGCGTTTTGACAATAATAATTAACATGTATATAATTACTAAACCAATTACACAGGATGAATGGTAGAAAGGTACTTAAGGAATAATTGAGGATGTGATATTTGAGACATATTTAAGTGACATAGTTCATTCCTAACCATCATGGATATGGTTAAAAATGAAAATAAAAATATTAAACAGCTCGTTTGAAAACAACACAATTATTTCCTAAAAATTATCAAATTGTAAAAAATATATGTTTAAATCCCTACCTACTTATAATATATTATGGCAAACATTAGTCTATATTTGATATAGGTGCATTAAAGCGACTTTTTTTTGACAAATCAGTCTACATCCCATGATTTTTCACGGGTAACAAACAACTAGTAACTAATATACTGAAATATTTCTTCCGTATCGGTACTAGATCGACGAGCGAATTAAGTATAAACCGCTTATAAAAAACACCTTTACTATTACTTAATACAGAAAAGCGCATTAATGATTATGTGCATACACATAAACGGTACATAGTCGAAACTACCATTAATTATTCATATCGTCGCTGGAGAGGCAAAAGTGCTTAAGCGACATTTCAAAAATGAGATCAATATGCAGTTTTAATCGGTTTTCTTTCTGCATCGAATTCTTTGACTCTCGTTTAATTCTGAAGACTTTTGTAGCCCTTCAGCCATCTAAAATATGTTTACCATTTGGTAGAAGGCTTGACTCAAGCGACACAAGTTTGTGCTGTAGTCACTACAATATGATATTAGTGATTGAAAACTAATGACGGTGAATTTGTCTTTGATGCAAACTTAATTATTTCCACACAATATCGTTAAAATTTTGATGTAATCTTCCGAATTACGAACCATGTTAATATAGTAGATTTCACAAACAAACACAAATCCTAAGCCAAACACAACCATTATGAACTCTCTGAGTAAATGAGCGACGGCAGATGAAACCACACGAAGCCACACGAAGCCACACGGAGACTCACGGAACCTCACGAAACCACACAGCGCGTAGTCACATGAACCGCCGTCATTATAATCGTTCCTAACATGTGTGCTGAAGTTGCTTCCGATGTGTTCCCACTTCGAATTACGCAAGAGAAGAGATTGTGGAAATTTAATGAAATTATGGAACAGATACTTATATCAGATATTAAAATCATCGCACGAAAAGATTACTCCTGGAAAATTTGGTCAAAGCACTATATTTGTAATATTAATAAATACATAAATCAACGTATTGAATTAAGTATCGCGTCAGTCGAATTCAAAATGACTTATAAATATTTGTATTGTTCTAATAACCTAAATAAAAGAGGTAAAAACACATTATGATAGTTTTTATTTAAACTAGAATTAAGTTATTACAGCTTTATTTTATATAAATTATTGAAATAATATCAATGACTTTCAACGAGATATGAAACAAAAAAATACAAAGAAAATAATAAAAATTAGGTTGCAACCGAGACTTGAGCTCCAAACCTTTACTCTATCCGGAAGTAACATCTCTGCCACTTAAATATAGATATCTAAACCTTTATAAATACTGTCGTTCATATCAATCTTTTTCATTTCTTTGAAAATAATATATATTTTCCCATTTTTTTCGATACTGGCTGTCATTTTTGTACTGGTATGAAAAGCTCTACCCGAGCATAGTTGCAAACCTTCATGGTGTCTTGGATGGACTATGTTTATTTAAAAAATACATTTTAACTTCTTACAAAGTCTAGAATTATTTTTCAAATTGGAATTAACTTATTAAATCTTTTAATTGACATTAATTATTGAAAGAATTTATCGTTTTAATAATAGCTTTATCAGGAGAAACTCCCTTTTTATTAAAGCTTGATATTCTGTTAGTTTATTTCCAAACTAAATAAATCTTTGTTAATCATCACGATCTCCTGCAAATTTAATTGCAAAGGTTACCTCAATTCGAATAAAATGTAAGCATACTATTTTTAAATATAAATACGAATAGAAAACAAATAAAAAATGCCATATGGTTTCACTCTTGAATTGCCAAGAGATTTATAACACGATAGTTATTTCTGATTCTGATAAATCTTAATAATAATTAATATTTCTGCATTAACGTAAACTTGAAAACAAGATGAACAATACACAGCACGTAAACCGTATCTCTTGCATCGTGGTTTTCGTCCGTTTCCTCCTCTTTGTTTATGTTTCTGGAGAGAGATCCCATACTTCCGCCAAATAAACTAAAGATTCCAATCGGATAATATTTAACGGAATTGCCAGAAGAACGAAAACATCCCGAGACAATAACAGCCGTTGTAATAGTCTCGGAGAAAACAAAATTCTCCCTATAGGCGTTGAAGGTAATCTCATTTATTATCCAACTATTCTAAGAAACTCTTTTCTAAAATAAACATAATTCACAGTACCTACTAATCGAGCCCGTTCTTATTCTCATAAAATACATTGAATGGTAGATACTAGCTTGAAGAATTTTACATATTACATTGTCGGACAATTTTAATAGCGTCGTTTCATAAAAAAAAACATCACCTCAAAGGCGCTTATTTTGTGAGGAAATGTTTGTTGTATTTTGTATCATTGACTGATCTGAAGAAATTGCAACAATAAGTTTACACTATTTGAAGTGTGATTTTTACGACTAAAATTACGATTAAAAAACGTCACTGTTTTTAAAACAACGCAACTAATTTCTTATATCTTTAGAACAACCAAAAATCTATGGAGCGTATGAAATTATGTTATGCAGAACTACTTTTTGTTGGATTTTACATCGAATTTCACTAAATTATAAAAAGTTCTGCTCATTTTCATGGGAAAAATAAAGAAAAGCATTTTTCTGTTAATGTACAGAACAGAATAGCAATTTCAATATGGATTTTAACATCGAACTACGAATTTCACGTATTTATTTTTATTATCCGGTTGCTTTTCTAACACATTGTTCAACATAAATCAAAGCCCAAGCTCTCCTACCTTTTAACTATAAAAATAAATAAACGATGTATTATATTGTAATTACAAACAGTGTAAGTTACCTTCTCGATACCTTGAAACCGGCAAATACAAAAAAATATTTCAATTAACCCGCACATATTTAAGAACTTCAACTAGAAGATGTAAGGGTTCATAAGAACATAAAATCAGAGAAAAAAAAATCCAGTCATATTTAAATAAAACAGCTAAGCACGCTAATTATCATATTTCGTGTAGAGCTTACAGATATAAAAAAAAACAGGAATTTTATTCAGAATATTTAAATATATATATCCCATCGCTGATTACGTAATTATTTTCATTTGAAAAACATCACCTTAGAAATTCTGAGAAAACATGAAACGACTCAAAATATGACGATGTGAACTCACTCACTACTAATTCTAACTAAAAAGCAGAAAATCTGTGTTTTCATGCATCAAAAACTCAAAAGCGATATAGAGCTAGCTATAATAATAAATAATTCGCATGATCATTATGCAGAGCTTGTATGTCAGAGCTTTTAGCTACCAATAAGTGTTCTCTGCTCAGATTGGGAGTCATAAAGCTCCGCTGTTCTTTTTCTAGCCTATTCCAGCGCTCGGCAGGGACAAAAACTGCAATTCTCGTGAGAAGATTCCTGTCGGATTCCACACTAAATCGGGATGGCAGTATTTGCATTGCACTAAAATAATCCCGTGATTAGCGGAGATGCAACCGATCTTTATAACCGAAGTTACAAAGCTTTTTATAGATAAGAATTAACTAGAAATAGTTATAATTTTCATATGTTTGAACTGAACTGCTTTAGAAGTACACGGTCTATTATTAAAGGAATATAAAAACTGATCGCAAACCAAACATTTGTGACATAATTGATTGAATTAATTTTTCATTTCTATTTATTTGATATGATACCGCATAGGAGTCCTAACTGTCCGGAGCCAGTGGGACAATGACATCCCCAATTGGAATATGTTGTGAAGCTGAATAGAGTAGGAGGGGATTAAAATGGGGAAAAGGAACCTGGTCATTACTTTATTCTTAAAATCATATATGAAATAATGCACATTAATTACATAGAAATTTTAAAACATTTTCAGAGCTTTACGCTCTATTTTGATATTTATTATTGAATCAGTGTTTTATTCACATGCATATAATTTGAATTATTAAAACACACGAAAGAAATTTTGATTCTGAATTGAGGTATTTTATTAAGTTGATAATAAGAGTATCTACCACTTTTGAACGTGTCAAAAATACCTACACCTCTTTCTATTTCATATCGATATTTGTGAAATAATAGGTCAAAAAAGAAAGAAATATATTCGCACGCCACGCTTCGACCCCTAACCTCTGGATTTGCAGCCGAGGATCTTAACAACTCAGCCACGGAGGTCCTTCATTGTCCCAGTTGGGCGATTTTCAGAGTATCTTGTACTTTCAGTAAGCAATACATACTACGTACTAACTCCCACGTAAACTTCATAACAATGACAAATAATTGCATAAATTATTAATTATGATCACAGAATAAATAATGAAAACGTTGTTAGGTTTTTACAACATTTCTTCCAACTATTAAGTGTTTTTTTTTTCCTTTAGCATACATTAAATGATGTAATGTTTGAAGACATCGTAAACCTTCGACAAGCACCTCATTAAAATATCTGTAGGGCTCTTTCTTAGCATCCGTTTTCCATTATACTAAGGGTAACAGTGTATTATGTCTTTTGCCTATTATCTTTTTACTTTAATAGTGAAACATTATTTTGCTCACAAGCACTTTCATAACCCAAATAACCTAAATTATAATCTCTAAGTTTTTCCTACAAATTTTCGTTTGAATTTATAACCGATATTAAGTTTTTTTTAATCTTTGGGCCTTTTAAATTATTACAACATTTTTAAAGATGGATAGTTAAATAGATTTTTTAATCTTACTTAATGCTGAAAACCTTTCTGTCTAAAGTAGCAAAAACTTTGGAACGGTGACCTCTGGCGTTTTATCTGAACTTTTAAAATCAACTCAACCATAAAATCGTATTTTTATCATTGGTGATTGAGCATTGAACTATAACTTAATCGTAAAAAGATAAGAAAAGACGCCATATTGTTTATTGAATATTTTTTTTAATCAATTATTCAATAAGAAAAAAACAGTGATTAAATCTCAGATAAAACCGGATAATATTGCTGGCTTACATGTTTTATCGTGCAATCAAATCTTAATCTTATTCAATCACAAAAGTCATTGGATGAGAATAATAATTCGAATATATTTCGAAAATAAGAGTGTTGAATTGACAAGCATAAAATCTTAAGCGAGGTCTGAAATAAACATTAATACCTACTGTACAGAAACCTTGTATCTCGATTTTAAAACCAAGATTAAAATTCAATTAAACCACTTTCTCTTCGATACTCCGGCAAAGCTTGCTTAGTCAATCTCGATCGTTACATGCGATAAAATCACCGACATAATTAATAATAATTTGCAGCATTAATAATGCCGTAACGGCATTACCTGGGTCACTCCGGACGCCTTTGGTAAGGGGGTTAAATTGACTTAGGGCCGGATGTATCAAGCGAAGTAACCATAAACGTTCTTAAGTGATGATAAATTACTGTTTGCGGTTTTGGTTCCAGTCCCTGTCGATAGAGCTCTATTCCTTCAAAGAGAATTAGCTCACTGGTCCGCTTAATTAATATCTTGGGATCTTAGTTAAGGATTATCAATAAGGGTTATTAAATAATAGCTAGCGTCAAATAATGAAGCTCTTACAAGAAAACTGCTACCGAAGCATGCAGGTGACACAAGTATCTATAGGGTAGTTGTGAAAGGTTGTACCTATTTTGTATAAGTACTTATCCTTTATAAGCTGTCCAACTGTTTTAATATGGGAACACGTATAATTCTTTTAAAATGTAAAAGTGTACTTTTAAGAATACTTTTGTAAATAGATCATCTTCACAAGCCTTCCGGTGTAAGTTTTGTCGATTCTTACCGAAGAAGACTCATTAGAAATGTAGAAAGGTGTCAGAAAAATATTTTACATTTTTATTTTTAAAATCCTTAGTTTAGTCGTAAAATCATTGAGTAGTGGAACCACGCGACGGTATTTGATAGTTAACAGGGATAAACATAATATTTGACACCTACATGTATGGGCTATAGGTAATCCTATTTTGAAATTGCCTTTTAGAATTCGTTTTCAATCTTCTTTCAAATATTTCCTTTGACAAGGGACAAAGGACATTTACGGTAAGGGATCTTGTGTGGATTTTTGGCAGGTACTTCTTTAGAAATAAAATAAGATCGGTTTTGAACGATCTGCATGGAGTCTTGAAACAAACTAAAGAAATTATAGAGATACCTACTACAACATACGTGTATCCTCCCTCATTTATTCTGGCTTCTTTCAAGACCCGATTTAACAACTCTATCCCTACTTTTCCTTCTTTAACCTGTCTCATACCTTATTGTATACATTATAGAGAGGGAACTCTTGGAAAATGTCACATATCAAATAAAGTTAATTTTATTGCAAACATTAAAACTCTTACATTCTTCTCACGATTTTCAATGTTTTCGATCTGCTGAAAACACTCATAACGTGCTTTTGGCTTAGGACACTCGACAAAATGTTGAAAAAAATTGCATTCAAATTTGACCATCGACGTAATTTTTTTAGGGCAGAAAGATGATAAATTCGCAATTACCAAAATTCATTTTTGATCACACTATAAAAGCAAAATGCTATACATTCAGTAACTAGTTTTGTAAAAGCGATTCATGATATCAAATAGTTATAAGTTATAACAGAGTATCGTTCTATTGAAGTTCGCTTTATTATTTGTAGTCAAGTTTAAGCCTTAATCGATTGGAGAATTCGAGGAAATCGGCATTTTGTCTATGAAGTTGATTTGAATATTCAGAGGTAACAGGCCAATTCGTTTAAACAACTTCAGATTTGATATTCTGCAGGAATTAAATGGAGCAAATCAAATAGTACGAGTGACTCGTACTTTCATAAGGAATTTAACATAATATTTAATGAAAATTAAATAATAACTTTGTAGAAGACCACAGATTTTAATTATTGTTTTGTGACCGACCGGTTTCGCTTAGCCTAAACATCTTCAGTGTACAATTTTGAACTAATCACTTAAATTTGTACCCTGATGATGCTTAGGCTAAGAAAATTGGTCATAAAAATTAAATTAACATCTGTGGTCTTTTACAAAATTATTAAATTTATTGATCGTTAAAAGCTGAAATTAGTTGCGTTAACACAGGAATGCCAGTCGAAAAAAAGCTGTGTAATTTTCATAAAGATGAGTATTTATGAAAATGGCATAGCTTTAACGCTTGGCCTTTACAAAGACTTTGCTGCTCTAGCATACAGATTACCTGTTCCACATTTCAGACAACACAGTCGTAAAAATTTTGAACGTCTTCATATTGAAAAAAATATTGTGTAGTGTCGTTTTTTGTTATTTGGTAAAAGGAATTTTCCTGACAAAGATAATATTCTTTTGACAAATGTATGTTTTTTCAATAGATATCTAAAGCTCTTACGCTTTTCTAAGAAAATCTTTGGAGAAAAGTTAAATAAAAGGTAGTATATTTTTATTGCGGCTTGAGGCTCCAGTGTTTCCAAGTGCCAATATAGGATTACCTTCTGAACTGAAGCTTTATGAACTTGCGCTTTGAATTTTTATAATAAAATATATATAAAACCTGTGGTTAGATAAAGAGCGCGATATAAGGAACACATAACTGTTTTACAAAAGAAGATGAGATTCTCTGTTTTAAATATAATCTCGTTGAATAAACTTTGTACATTATTTTGTTATCAGAGGTTCGTTATCCGTTGGTGGGTAAAAGAATTAGCAAGTATTTTCCCCCTCGAACAAAGGCTTTCTTTTAAACCCAAAAAAAATATTATTTGAGAATGAAGTACACACAGAATTTTTTTAGTAAGCCACCATTAACAGTTTTGAAGCTGCCAAGATGTATTATTTGTATGTTAAATGCGCATAAAGGTTGATTCTTGCGAATGCTACACGAGTAGGTATTTGTCTCTTCTTTTTAATATGTTGTGAGGCGGAAGGAGTAGAGAAAGAAAGAAGATGTGGAAGAGGAAAGTTGGAATGTACCTGGCCATTCAAATCTAATCACTGAACGTGGCTAAAGTAAATTCAGGGCAATTTTGCAATTTCGAATGGCGGTCGTTCGCCAGGACAATACTGAGAGTATCGTCCACTCTATATCTTTCACTCTGCAACGTTACACAAATATACTATGCATTATTAGTAATGAATTAATTTGAAATAGCACCAATTAATAACGGATGAATGAATTCGTAGTCGAGGATCTTAACCACTGGACCACGGAGGCCGCCAACAAAAATATTACCACGAAACAAACTTAATAAAAAAAAAACTAAAAATATTTACTCTGTGCATATTTTAAAGATTTAAGTTCATATATATATTTTTTTTTATAGCGTAATTAAAAGCTTAAGGCTGAGTTTTCCGATCCCAAATGAAACCACATTTTAAGTCTGAATTGCGAGTTCTGGATTTCCGTCGAGTGCAAATATTTACACTGATGAATATTTCGGTTCATGAAAATAGGTGCTTTCTCACTATCGCTGTCTTGTTCATAACTGATTGATGAACATCGCAAAAAATTCTCGACTAAATATTTTGATAAAAAAAAACAGCTTTCCGAGAGTAGAAAGAAACCTCATTATTTTAAAATATCTACGTAAAACATCGTTAATACGTCAAATACCCACTATAATTTTAAGAGGTATAGACCTCTTTCAATGAATGCAATATGTTGAGTAGAATTTCAAGGATTTTTTTAACAATAATTTCCGTTTGTGTGGAGACCTTTTGAGCCGGAATGATTTTTTTTTTACTCGTAGGAAATAATATACCAAAAAATTGTTTTTTTTTTGTACTATATTTTCATTTTATGAAAATTAAAACAAAAAAATTAACTAGAAATTAGAAAATCATTAAACAGTAAATGCAATATTTTAAACAATCAAATTAATTTATCTTATAGTCCTATCCTAAATATTTTTCCAATAAACCGCTCTGTTATTCCCATAATTTCATCAATTACTCCTTCTCCTTCCAACTCCTAAATATGTATATTTATCTCAGTATTTTGTATTTCAGATTAATTTAATATTGTCCTGATGATGGAAGGGTACTTCCGAAACCGGTAGACAAAATATTAAATAAAAAAGTGGTTAAAAACAAAGTATATATGTTCTATTTACAAAAAAATTAAGTTTTCCTTTAATTTTTTTCTTTATTCATTTTGATGTTAAAAGTTACTAGTGTTTTTTTTTTATATAGACTAGGCACATGCCTGTGTAATGGCGGTAAGATTTAAAAAAACAAATATTTTATATACCTACAGCTTTGAGCGTTTTCTTTGTTGTATGTTTTAATCCAACGACTGATGCCAGAAATGTTATATTTTACAAGAATCCTCGTAGCTAAAGCTGACCAGTATTTTATTTTAAGCTTTTTTGTAAAAAAGTGAATCGTGAATAGAATAGGTAATTTCGAATGATTTTTTAACCAAGTTGGTGTTTGTAAAAAAACACTTTTTTATATTCGTTTTAATAGAGAGACAAAAAAATAACTATAATTTTTTTGCGCATTTTTTGGTGTGATTGCTAAATACGGTGAAACCACCAATTAGTTAAAAAAAAATAGTAAGGATTCGCTAAGTTTGTCTTTCTTGAATGTTATTTTTTTTTCCGCCTAAAAAAGTATGACTTACGAATAAGCACGAAGTCGCAAAACCATGCATTATACAATCACCATAACTTACATTATTGACAAATTAATCTATAATTTATTTATTTTATTTAAATTTGCCTAAAAAATATCTGTTAAGATTTATTTATCTGCTACTTATGTCAATTCGTGTGAAAAAGTTGGGATGCGGGCAAATTCTCCAGTGAATTTATATATTTTTTTTACGAATTACTGGTCTGTACCTGTGTTTTTTCCTTTAATTAAAAAAAATAAAACGTAACTTGAATCATCATAATCAGTGCTACAACCCTAGGATTGTCTTGGTCGGCTTTATGAAACACCTTCAATCCTCCCAGTCTTCTCTGCTGTCTTCGCACAGTGTCTTATACCCAAATTTAAGTGTGTTCACAATTCTTCGTCAAACAGACTTATATTTAAATGATCTCAAAATATCTCGTAGTTTTACCTTGTCCACCAGACAAAATTTTCGTGTATGTCTCCGGAGAATGTACTAAGGATTTTATCAACATTATCGTCTTATAACCTTTCACTAGAATTCTCATGGACCCAGTCTTATACTTTAGCTCTGGGCTAGTGAGTGTTTAATAAATAATTTAGTTAAAAAAGAGTCTTTAAAAATATTTTCTTTTTATCATCTTGTAGAATTACTCTATGAAAAGTTAATTTTGTGGAGTTACTAGTATTTTTATTGACTATTTACTAGTATTAACATAATAGAATTCGATATGCTATAATAAACAATAAAAAAGTATAATACAAGCTTCTTCTTTTATTTCAAATCACTGCTAGTTTAGTACCACATATGAAGGGAATCGACGAACACCGCCGAGAGATAGATCGTGTTATTATTATCATTACAAGCTGCACATTGGCGTTAACTCTTAGAAATCTTTTGAAGAACAGCAAAGTGTTAAAATTTGCTTTCGAGCAGATGTTCAATGTGGGATATTTAATAATATTTTCTTTGGCAAAGCGAAAGCACTTTGCATTGAAGAGGATGATTCTCACATTTGCATATTGTAGTATGGAAAATTACGTACACAGCTCATTATATAAAGAGGAACAATTCTTATGCTACGTTCTAACGTTCAGACAAAAAATGAAAACTAGAAGATTCTGTTATACTAAATATTCATGGTCCCTAGGTAAAAATATTTTTTTCCTCAGTTTTCTTCAGACAAAGTTTATATTATGTTTTCATGATATATTTCATGCTTGCGCGGCTCGTCCCATTTAATATGTAGGTACTTTTCACATTACCATGGCGAAAAAATATCAAGTATGAAAACATGAAAAATTATGGAATATTAAAACTTAAAGTCAACTTGAAATGATATTTTGGCCTATCTTCTTTAGACAGGCGAGTATAAGAAAATATTTGCAAAATAAAGAAGGAAATAAATTTAAGGCCTAAGCCTTTTGAATGACGAAAACAACGAAGGCATAAAATTATATGCAAACCTATTCTGGCCGAAGATCTTGTTAAGACGGTAACGACTCTTCAAATTTCGAGGCACAGAGAGAATGATACATGCATTACTCAGATTTTTTATTTTTTATTATGCTTAATTTACTCGCCTCTGTGTTGATTTGACAGCTGAAAATACGTGTAATCTCAATATTTTATTTTTCAAATTATTTTTTTAAACCTTGAGACTTCCACTACGATATTTTTTCAAATAGTAGATATTAATAATATTCAAACAATATGTATTAAAAAATTTTCAGAAAAGAAAGAAATGAAACGAGGAGTATGTGTCAAGACAAAATTGTGTGGCGGTCTATTCTCTCTGTTAGTATTTTATAATTATTAATATTAAAAACGTACAATATCAATATTTTACGTTTTTACACTATTTTGGGATTTTAATTTCACCTGCCATGTTGGGGCTGCCTCTATGTTATGTCGGACAAATTTAACAGTTTGGTTGGATGGAAATTACAAAAGCATTATTTAATGTATATTGATTGAATTAAATTAGAAAAATATTATAAAAAACAACAAAAAAATATTTATAATTTTGAATGTGTTAATTCGTGGTGGAACTCCATTTTAATGATTTTAATAATAAACATAAAACTAAAATCCATAAGTCGCAGATGATTCACTATGAATATCATTATCCATCCCTTCCGGACCTAATAGTATATATTCTATTGACTTATTTAAAATTGTAGCAGTCTGAAGATACCCGTCAAAAGGTGAAACCGGTCAGGTCTTAAATTTAAAAAAATAGTGGAATAAAATTTATAATTTGGTTTTATTAAAATCACTTATTTACAAATAGTATATTTATTTATTTTTTTATTTATTAATTTTTTGTTTCTTACGATATTTTTTTACATTACTTACCTCACTAGGTCATAAGATCCTGTTCCGAGGTAAGTGACAGTGAGTGCAAGTATAGTATTTTTTTTAAAATGATGATATTTGTAACACAATGTTCTATTTTGTCATGGGTCTTCAATTTCCTTGCGGTCCTTACTCATTAGCCATTTAGTAATGTTTTGATTAAAGGAATACATATTGGTGATGGCTACAGTCTGTGGTGGGAGTTTGTTGTAAGTGTGAGGCGCATACATATGGTGTCTTTGCGCAAAAGCTGTATTGTATTTAGGTACTAAAAGTCTTTATTGCTGTTGGGCCCTTGGATTTTTATTATTTAAAATTACAAAAATCACATAAAAGAAAAACATGGGTAAATATAAAAAAAATCAAAACAGCGAAAATTATGGGAAAGATCTTTATTAAAGAATCAGAATAGATAATAAAAGCAGAGAAGATATTGTGCATGTAAAAGAATCACAGCTTTTATTGTTTCACACTATTTCTACTAACGCAGAAAAGACTTAAAGTGATAAAATGTGAGTGGTGTATGGAAGGTGTTTATGTGGTTTGTGAGTAGAAAGTATGGGTAATATGATTGAAGTGTATGTATGTAATGTAAGTTTATCTTTGAGCCGACGCAGTATGTAATGTAGGTACAGCGTAGTGTCTGTTGGTAATGGTTTTTGTAGAGTAATTGGGTCGTAAGAGAGTTTTTTTTTATTGTACAATATTAGTATAAAAAATGTGTTAGCATAAATTTTAGATAGAGTTAGCGAATGTTTATGCCATTATACTCGGTGAAGAGTCGTATGGGGGGATATCTAGTCGGTCCCTTAAAGTACTTCTTTCATAAAACAAGCGTTTTTATGGAAAGTTAGTACCTATTTGGTTTTTCTGTTTCTAAACACTTCGAACAAATCACAACGGTAATAAATGTTACAAATGACTATCTATATACGAACAAACGCCGAACAAATTAAGCCAATATCAAAACTGTAGAAAAATCATGAAACATATTAAATGAATAGTGTAAGAATTAACATTACTACACCATCGATACACCACCCTAGAAATAAGTCGGTGAGGGAGTGATTTAATTGCGGAAAAACGCAATAAATCTTTATTTACAGATAGATAAACACAGGCTTTCACTAAATATTTCCAGAGTGGTATAAAAGTATATTTGCGGCACGTTCCAGAGTGGTCTAAGTATCGCCCTGGTGAAAGACCACCATTCAGAATCGAAACGTTCTTGAAATGGGTTTAGCCGTGTTTGGTGACTAGATCTGAATAGTCAGATACTTCCCAACCTTTCTCTTACCAATCTCCTTCCTCTCCCCACTAGCTTAAGCCTTACAACATACCCTATATAAGGATGCCATAGTCTCACTTGCTCTAGAAGTTTGGGAGCAGTAGACTCTTGTGCAGTATTCATAATAAAAATAAATTTAAAAAAAACGTTAAAATAAACTAAGAAATCACGCTGACAATTGGCGCAGATCTGACATCTATATTCGTCGACTCTCGAGTGGCGACTTTGTCGAAAACGATCTAAGAAACGAATGTTCGCTGCAAGGTATACAAGAGGGTCATAGGGTCGAGTTTACTATAGCAAGCCTAGAAGGGTGTTCTGACCGAGGTGTTTATTTAAATTAATTCTGATTAGCATATTATGGCACTATAATCTCTAATAGTTTCCGAGGAATATCTCAGAAAGTAACTAATTCATCGAATAGAAAAATAAACTACCGCTTATGTTATTACTATTTACTTATTTAAGATGATTTTTGAATTTTGAAAACCGGATTACGGTCAATGGCAAGGGTCAGTTTTTAATATTCTAAAGTGTGAATTACTTACATCCCAAGTATGTCTTGTAAAACATTTAATATTTTTATTTTACCATCTAGGTATATAATATGTGCTCGGATAGAGCTTTGTATACTATACAAAGATGGCAGCCAAATGAGATCGATTCAAAATGCCAGTTTCTTATAAAGTCTCGGTGGCTCAATTGGTAGAAACTTTACTCCCGGATAGAGGTGAGGTTCCGAGTTTGAGTCTCGGTCGCGATCGTTATTTTTTTGTTTCATATTTACGTTGAAGATTATGGATATTATTTAAAAAAATAATTTTAAAATTTTCACAATTAATTGAAATGTAAATTTCGGGCGAACACCCCACACCACTACTTAACCAAACATGGAACTTAGTGTTTTAGGGCTAATGATGACGATACTTGCGGTAGAGTGGCACGATTCTTGTCTCTTCGCTCCGAGATAGCGCAAACAAAAACGAAATTACTGTTCAAAGGATCCATTTTTAAGTGGTTGACAATTAAGTGATCAAAAGTTTTTTTTTTTTTACTAATTATTTCAATTTATAAATATGATTGTTTCATAGAAACCACAACACAAAAGCTGTAATAATTTGCTGTTCTGTTACGAAGGCGCGATTGTTTCCAAACCAAAGAATGAAGAAAAAAAACGGTGCTTTAAATCAGGTATGGGGAACCTATTTATCGCCAAGGACCATGTGGATGTTTATAGCATCATTCGAAGACGAGACATACATACTTACATCTCTAGATACAATGATAAAATAAATTAAAATTAGTCTCTATTTAATGCGGTAGTTGGAACTGTTACCGACGAGAAACATACGTATGCAGCGGCGTGCACTCCATAAAGGCACATAAGCACTGCCTACCCTACCAAACTCGCATAAAAATATTGGATTAAATAATATGACATTTTTGCAAAAAATTAATATCTCCACTTACAAAATTTTCCCGAATTTTAACAAATCGCACTGCCACGAGCGCCCCATCGACCTTCTTACTTTAAAGTGTCAAAAGCAGTAACTAAATATCGTCGCCAGAAAGAAAAAAGGGCCGAAGCCCCATATTGGGAAGTTAATACCAGAGCACTTTGAAGTTTTTTTTACAATAAAATTCTGCAAAAAAGTCTTCAGCACCTGGTTCGATTTTAAAAAAGTTAACTCAATGCTCTCACTGAGGTACCTGAAGTGACAAAAAGCTAAAAAAAGTCTTCAAAATCAAACGAGAGTCAGAGCTTTCGATGCAGAAAAATAAACTGATAAAAACTGCATGTTAAATTCAATTTTGTCCTAATTGTTGCTTAAGCCCTTTTGCCTTTCCAGTGACGATATGCTCAAACACCGCCAACGTTAGAATAGATAATTACATAAACACTAGACTTTACAAAAATGTATGCTGTGAGCTGTTGCGCGTTTAAGTAGCTCATTTGTGTTTGTATCTTTGTTAGTGTATAAGGCAGTGCTTTCACAAAACAAATCCAATAACAATCACTGACATTTTTTGGTATCCATCTCTATTATCAATTAATCCGGTGTTTTTCCTATTGCCTACCTTGACCAAAATCTCGATGCACGTCACTGTGCGTATGCACGTACACACACATTTCTACGAGCACAGGAAAATAATTCTGGGAATAATTGATTATCGGTCGCGTTGGCGAGGCAGACGAAATATCTCCTCGACCTAAAAAAAACTTTTCTATAGCTAATTCCATGAGCCTAATAATGTAGATTCCTTCTCTACTGATGCCAGCCATGTTTGAGGGATTCCTAGAATATCTAGAAGTGCCGAACATCTCTACTTGCCTACCCAGATGAAGATTTAGTAAACGGCTCGTCGTTCAAAAAGGTTTTCTTGTATTTACACAACACAGAAAGAAGGTTTTTATGTTTCTCCTGAAACCTATGTCATATCTGAGAATACCGGGCGGAAGTTCATCTTCAAAAGAGAAAAGAAATAATCGTTGGCCATGAAGAGGATACGGTTTACAAGGGTATAATACTGGGTTATAAGTCGCTCAAAAGCCAAGCATAATAACCTCTGAACAGCCTTATCCCTCGAAGTGTCATAAAATGCTAACTAACTAACTAACTAACCATCACGCCGTTTCCCCGCAGGGGTAGGCAGAGAGGACGGACCGCCATACAACTCTGTCTTGGCACACACTTCTTGCTTCATTTACATTCATACATCGTCTCATACATACTCTTCTGTTATTCTGACTCTTCACATGACCCGATTCAAGTATTTGATTTACTTGATCGTGCCATGTCTTTCTCGGGCGTCCTCGATTTCTTCTTCCATTCACTTTCGCATCATATATTCTTTTCACACTCCTTTCTTCGTTCATTCGCTCTACATGCCCAACATGATTAAAAACTGATATCGCTAATTTGCTAAAAAAAATTGACTCCAAGGCTCCAAACTGGTTTAATAAATTGTTCATATGCTCAAGGAAGAGTTTCGAATTTGAAAATATTTTATTGCTTTCGTCAGAAATAAGGTACAATTGACCTTACTTCGAGCACACAGACGTACCTGCCATATACTTCTATTGGCTGTTATCTCTTCAGTGATGGAGATATTGGCCGATAGTCTGGACAAGTAACCATCTGATTATTACGTTGGGTGTTTCCATCTTTTTAGTTTTAAGTATATTCCCACATCACATTCAATCGATTTATCCCTTCGGGTAAAAACGAATCGAACAAACATGACTCGTTCTCATGCAGTGAACGCCAATAGTGAACGGCTACTGAGCACGTATTTGCCGTGTCTTCCGAATGCACCTGTGCCGAAGGAATCAAAGATACTAATTTCCTAAGAGTTTATAGATAATTCCAAGGAATATTCCTAAAACAACACATCAAGTTAATTTAGTCTATGCTTTAACGATAACACTCCGTTCGTTGAGCTAGCATGGTGACAGCCTATGAATATTTAACAGTGAATACATTATATGTCATAGTACACAGTGTTTTATCTTTGGAAACACCCCTTTAGATTCTTAACTATATAGCAGAAAAACGGTTGGTGCGATATCTGAAGAAACAAAACTTGCGTCCGAGCACTGGCTTTATAAAATTTGCTCAGCTTTTCTATCTGGAAATTATAGGTCTACGATACTATGGCTTTGAAATATATACAAGACAAATTATCTGATCTGATCACGCAACGTTTCGATTAGGAATGGTGGTCTTTCACCAGGGCGATACTCAAGAGTAGCTAACTTGGCTTGCCAAGAAAAAAATATTAGATTCTTTAATACATCCTTTTCAAATTTAGAATAATGTCTGCTTACATACATTTTAAGTAGGTACTTTGTGGAGTACGTGGGGATTTGAAAAAGATGTTTTTTTTAAATTTGATGGTCTCAACTTATTAAAGGTCAACGCTCAAGAATGACGCCAAACGTTACTTTACAGCATTTTTATACAAGTAATACTACAGATGATATTTATGTAAATTTTAGTAGTAAGGAAAATGTTTAAGGTTTTGGAGAATACATTTTTTTTTACTGTATTCCTTTAAATTCTATGAAAATCATACCAAAATGTCAGAAGGTGCAGATTGAAAACCAGCAAAGATATTTTTTTTATGTTTACCTAAAATGCAAATATGCATTTTATAAAAAAATTTAAAAGATTCATACAATACAAAAGGGTTAGGATAACAATTCAATAACAGAAGTTACTGTACAAACTTCGGTGTGATTCGTGATATTATAAAAATCTTCGTAATAAATTCACGATGTCTTGAAACGAAGCTTAATTTTTTTATTATTGTTTTTCAATACTTAATATTATCATGTTAAATTATTTATTATCGTTGTGCATATTTTTTTAATATGTATTATATGGAACTTATGGTATTGCACCGCCCTTCCCATCTGTCGTAAATACGATTAATTTATTATGCGATTTTGAGAGATTACATTTTGAATTAGTTCATTTCAAATCCCTTTTCCGCTTGGTTTCTGCTTTTGACATAGCTCTTTTGTTAGTAGTTAACAAAGAGAATTCATAATTTTTTTTCAGCAATCCTCGAAATAGAACGGTGTTTACACAGTGACGTTGTTAAACCAGTAGACGCATGACACGTGACTCCAGCATCAAAATTATTGTGCAGCTAAATGGATGTTACGTTTAGTTTTAAAAACAGTTCTTAGAATAAACCTATTTCAGAAACAAGACATTGCAGAAAGAATATAAATTATTTAAAAACCAGCTGTTACCAGTGAAGATTCACGGGATGTAACTCGACTTGCCAAGAAAAGTTAGTTCCATTACAAATATAGGATAATGCTTGCTAAAATATAGTATAGGTAAGTACTTTATTAGATAGGTGGGAATTTGAAAAGATTTTTTGTATTTTGATAATTTTGATTAACATAAGTTCCAAATTTAAAAAGTTCACAGTCGCACGGTCATACGTACTCACAAAGAAAATTATTTACGGTCAGTACAATTCTTTGTCGGAAATTCAATCCGAAACCACCGACCAAGATTCAATATTTTATACGTCTATGAGATTTTTGTTTTTAGAATTGACTATAAAAAAATATAAATTTCAAAAGATATGTGTTTCATAGCGTAAAGACACCGTACTTAGAAAGAATTGATGATAAATCTCAAATTTCCAGAATGGTACAAAAACATTTGGTTGACCAGTGAGCTTTTGTTAAAATTAAGCTGCTTTATTTTCTTTGAGAAACGGATTAGATGCAAAACTATTCTTGCAAAATATTAGACTTCCGCGCGAATGTTTATGATGTACGTTGACAGCAACGCCCAAAGAAAATACGTGAAAAAATCCAATGCGCACTTTGGAATGTTATTTCAATATATTTATTTCTCACAGCCGAAGTTATTAATATTCTCAACAAGTTCTTCAGTGGCTTACGTTGGCGAAAAATATGAAACCTATTTGTTGATTCCCGTTGAATAAATTTCAAATTCAAATTCGTGTCACTTGCTGGTTTATATTATTTTAGTGAGGGTTAAAATTATATTTATTTTCAAATACTTCGTAGGTTTTTTTTTTGCTTCGATATTGACTGGTTAATAAGATTGTATGATTTTATTTCAACAAAAAACTTTTTTATAAATTTGGGCGTTACACTTACTACATGATATCCAAGCAAGTTGGTTTCAATGTAAAAAGTCCGAAAACCTTACTAATTGTTGGTGAAATAATGTAATTCAAAAATTCAATTTGCAATTCACCCATACAGCTTTTGAGTTTAATTTGATAAGTAATAATATTTCTAAAGCATGACAGAAAACAATTTGCTCTTAGTGAATATTTCAAGAGATGCTAAGCGGCGAACCGTTGTTTACGTAGATTTCGCATTGGAAACTCTCCCGCACACAATGGAGTATATAATTTTACATTAAATTGACAACGTGCCAACATAAAAAAAAACTGATCTATTCCGTACATCGGTCTACATACTTGGTCAATAATTTTGAACTACTCTTCATAAATAATCAAAAGTTAATCACAGCATATCTCTTATATTATCTGTCGAATTTGTCGGTTTTTAAATCGTCACTATTACTAATAGGTAATAAAATAAACAATGCAACATTTTGTGTAACTTTTATGGACTAACGCCAAATGCAGTTTTACACGTAATGTATCGTCTAAATTCAAAAACTGCAATTTTACTCCCAAGTTGGGTACGTAGTGACCAGCTTGAACAAAAATTTATATTCGACTTGAGTCTCTCCAAGTTTAAAATAGGGTCTTAGCGATATGGGATAACTTGGATGCGGAAGTATACGGGAAATCCCCTCGAGGATGAATATTGTGGAAAGTTTTACTATTGAAACAAGTGTTCGGCACAGTGAAGAAAGCGCATTATCTGCTAATGGGAAGAGCGGATCACTGACCAGGACTTCTGATTTTATTTCCAAAGTTCCCAGTTAGCTACCCACTTTTGTTGTTTTATTCAGAAGTTGTTTCAAAACTTGTAAGAACTTCAACCAAAGAGAAAATTTTAAAGATTCTGAGAACAGGTCAACCGATCTAATGGTAATTTGGAACATTTGATCAATTTAGAACCCACGCGTTTCAACGTCCATTGAATAAGAATTATTATTATGTAACATCGACAAGAGTGAGCTTTCATCGAGGAAAAATGATGCTTACCAGGCTGGCCACTTACTCATAATTCACCGCGTTTTCCGATATTTGAGACAGGCTTTCTTCAAAGTAAATTACTCAAAAGATGAACTACCGTCAAAGATGAAAAGAAAAGCTTTTTTGCACTTTGCAAAAAGCTTACCCTAACTTATGATTACAAACAGCTTGAAGATGATATTCTTATCATTCTTTGAATAGTAAAGAGAGGTTCCATTGTAAGCCTGATTACGACACTTTTACAAGTAAGGTACGATAGTGAATATGTATGAGAAGATTTTATACAGTATTAAAACTCAATACTTTTTAAAAGGTTATTTCCAAAATATCCATAGCTAACCACATTTTACATAATTTATTTGAATAAAAGCAAATCGGTGGAATATCACCAGTGATACAATTTACCTCCAATTTCACTAAGCTCGGTATTATAACGTTAACCAAATGGTAAGTTTATGCCTTTCATTTTGTAACACAATATCGTGCTATGCCCGAGTTTCAAGTTTCTCATTAATTGGAACCTTCCGATTTCCTAATCGAATTATTTAAATAAATTATCACGAAACAACATGGTGTCTTAAAGTATTTTTTCATATGTTTATTTTATAGATATCTGTGTCATGATGTGAAAGTAATTTTTGGCATAAACAAACGTTGATTGAACATGAAGAATCTCTGCTTGGCCCGAGGCCACGTCACTTTTTTTCACATACTTATGTTTTAAGCGAAAAAGGGGACAAGTGTATACGTTGACCAAATTTTAATATTCAAAAAGTTTTACGGCTGTCCTTTTTACCAAATGATTATTTTTTAAATTTATACTGGACTTCTCTTTTCGAAAAATGCTTACGATACCTATGAATCTTTTGCAATTATCCACAAGAAAATTTCGTTATTATTTATCATCAATTAAAACTTTTCGTAAGCAGTCTAGTGAAAAAATGGAGAAAACTCTTTAAATTAAACGAATAATCTCAAAAGTTGAACGAAATTCTTACTTTAACTAACGTCGCGCATGAAACCTCAAATTGCAACGAAACCGTTCCGATAGCAAACCAATTTGCATTTCGCATTCGACGATAATCGAAACCTGACCTCGTGATCAGAAATGAGAAGGCAAGCGCTCTATATACAAACTATCCGGTATCTCCCAAAAGAATCCCAGATCTCCGGAGATATCGGCTGTGATTTGCTCGAGAAATTCGAGTAGATATTTTATCAGAGCAACGGGAGTGCAAATAGAGGGAGAGTAAATTATTTGGGTGCAGCATCCTGTACTGTATACAAATATATGCAGAGGCGTGCACTCTATAAAGTCATAAAAGCACTGCCTACCCTGTCGTACTCGCATAAAAATATTTATAATTTTGTAGAACTTTAGCTAATCGCACCGCCGCGAGCGTCCGTCCGACCTTAACGTGTCAAAAGCAGTAACTACATATGCTCAAACGCCACCCACGTCAGAGTAGATTATCCTATGTTCACTAGACTACACAAAATATGTATGCTGTGAGCTGTTGCCCGCTTAAGTCGCGTGCTAGTATCTATATGAGTGTCTAAGGCAGTGCTTTTACATAACAAATCCAATAGCAATCAGTGATTTTTGTTGGTACTTATCTCTATTATCAATTAATCACCTGTTCCTACTGCCTACCCTGATCAAAAACCCTGTGCACGCCACTGCATATATATGTTAAAGTTTCTCTCTCCGCCGGATGTTCGTTGAACAATGACTTGAAATGGCAATATATAAGGAAATATCTATTTGTCGGGTGGGGATAAATTCCAAAGCTCCAAATACTATATTTTCATATATTATAAGTTAGAGATTGCAAACATCGTTCGGTGGCACGAGGAGACAAGTGAAAAAATTGTATGAACATAAATATGATTTCAGTTTTCATCGTTTTCTTTATGGGTCGAACCTCGGACGGGCCTTCAGTCGTCTGCTACTGCTTGCGGTGATTTTTTTCTCACTATCTCTATCGCTCTGTTTTAGTTGCGTGCAAGCAGGATGCAAAAACAAGCGCTTGCTTACCCTAAATTGTGTATAAATTCGGGATTGGAACCTATCGCTTCTGCAAGATGCCTCCAGGCCTCTCTGTCCTGCAATAAACTATTATTCAATTGCATATCTTTTTTAAAGACGCTCTTTTGTTTCGCAGATCTTTATTGTTGATTTCATTGTTACTTGTTTCCTACGACTTGCAAATATTTTTTATTAGAATTGAGAATATTGTTTTACACACTTGAAGAAATAGGTAGATCTTCTGTGTTTAATGGATTCATATACTGTTACAAACAACGAACGTATTTTTTTATGTGAATGGTTCTTATTACGTATTACGTGTACCTAGAACGTCTCAAAGCAGAAACGTCTACACAAAACTACATACTCCCACGCCTTAGACAGGGGTTTACTTTTATTCAAGCATTTCAAACGTGGGGTGATGTTAGTTGTAACAAAGAATATCTAATTTCTTTTCACTAAAGTACAAATTAAAAAAACACACTATTCATTCATTCTCTGCTATATTATTGACAACCTAACATGACGATACTTAACTTACTAATATCAAATATCGCGCAGACTTTGAGATCAGGTTTTGAAAAAATAATTTACAAAAATTAGCCTATTGTTCAAACTCAAATCAAGATAAATTAATTAAAACACGTGTATTTTTTCTGTTTTCAGCTTAATTGATAAATACAGAAAGCTTTAAAAAAACATTGTGGTCATAACTCTCTTATTTCCTTTGACGGTGTTAATCATTTTTGTAAAAGTTTAATTAAAAAATCATTTATGATTTATAAATACTTTGTAAACGGACATGGTTCTGACATCTACAAAGTCGTTAATAAAATGTAAAAAATATAAATTTTGTAATTGACGTTGATGAAAATCGTAGGTATCCATGCTTTAACGTAATACCGATAAAAAGTATAGCTACATTTATGCTATACCAAAATGGCGATGTAAAGTATAGGTACACCGTATTGGTTCTGTAAAATAACTTGAGGTAAAATAACACTAAGCTGTGCCGCTGGCATGCAAACTGCAAATCCACTATGGGATAATCTATTAATACAATGCAATCACGTTTCTCATAACCGAATATACAAATTAACTTTCCCAGAAGTAAGAACGAGCTTATGATATCGGCTATATGTCAAATTATTCACGCCTCTAGAATATGTTATTCTTAAGTTTGTTTTTTTAGGTATATCGTCGCTGAAAAGGCAAAAGGGCTTTAAGCTACACTTTGGTCAAAAATGAGTTGAACATCCAGTTTTCATCAGTTCTTTTTTCTCGTTTGATTCTTAAGACTTCTGTAGTCTTTCAGCCATCTAAAATGTATTTAACATTTGAGAAGGCTTGACTCAAGCGACACAAGTTTGGAACTTTTAAAACCTTTTGTCGCTTCAGGTAACTCAATAAGAGCATTGAGTTTCAAAATCCATGCTTTTCTAATATTTTTTCTCCATACATCGATTTGTCATTTTTCCTTTTTTTGATATCATACAAATTTTCGAAATGCATTTAATTGTATGAAAAAACATTAGACATGATCTTTAGAGTTTATAATCTGTTTCAATTCAAACGACATTAAATATAACCACCGTTGGGGCCTTTTAATGGCCTAAAAGTGACTTTGTGTTTTTGTTTTTAGATTATTAAATATGCAACCTTTATCATCTTAAACTTAACCACCACCATTGATGACACGATTCATTCTATTTTGAAGGGTTATTATATTTTAAAAATGATTATTAATGACAAATTATTTGACTGAACATGCGCTTTATTGCGTTTTTGCGCATTAACATTTAACAGCCTCCATGATCGAGTGGTAAGACGCTCGACTACGAATCCAAAGGTCGCGGGTTCGAACCCGACGTGCGCCAATAACTGTTGATTATTGATTAATATGTGTCATGGCACATTTAATTCATATAAAAAGAATAAAAAGTATATTTGCGGCACGTTCCAGAGTGGTAGATACTCTAAGTATCGCCCTGGTGAAAGACCACCATTCAGAATCGAAACGTTGCTTGAAATGGCTTTAGTCGTGTTTAGTGACCAGATCTAAATAGCCAGGTACTTACCAACCTTCCTCTTCCCAATCTCCTTCCCCTCCCCACTACCTTCAGCCTCACAATATACCCCATTTGGAGATGCCATAGTCTCACTGGCTCTTAGACGGTTTGAAGCAGTTGAGATTCTTGTGCGGTATTCATATAAAACAGCATAGTATAGTGCCTGACTAAATCCACAGATAGAATTCATCTTAGGAACAGTCAACAGAATATCAACATATTTTAATTTATGAAAATACTAATTTTTTTACTGAAAATGAACATTATAAATAAGTCACACATCTTCTCACCATATTTTATTCCGTGAAAATCTAACCTAAACATATATTACTACTAGTACTTTTGCTTGATTAAGGTAAGCTGTGAAACATGTTTTCGTCACAAATGAAAATATAACTTACTCTCAATAAGTTCAGTGTTGAGATATCAAACACAATAATCAATCATTTAGCTTCTTCGTGTGATTTTCAAATAAAATGCCAAAAGAAGATACCTGATTCGTGTAACCCCAAGTGTGTGAAAGTACCAACCAGGGACACCCGTATTAAAGAAAGCTTTATTTTACCTGAATATAAAAGTACCCTTCCGAAAACTTGTAACATTAAAAAAAAGATCACTTGGCTTATTTTTGAACCACCATTTTCGTGATTGTAATTTCTATTAATTTTTCTTAATATTTTCTAAATAACATTTTCAATTTCAAACTCCATATACGAGTACTAGATATTTTGTTTAAACTTTATGAATAATAGCATTCTATCGGTATCATTTTTTTTTATTTGTTAACTTTTTGTTTTTTACATTATTTTTTAACATTACCTACCTCCCTCCCTAGGTCATAAGAACCTGTTCTGAGGTAAGTGACAGTGAGTACAAGAATAATAATTTAAAAATGTGATATTATTTGTTACACAATGTTCTAATTTGCCATGGAATGAGTGAAGAATTTCAAGTGTTATTTTAGGAGGTCTTCAATTACCTTACAGTCCTTACTCACTAGCCATTTAGTTATGTTTTGATTAAAGGAATACATATTGGTGATGGCTACAGTCTGTGGTGCGAGTTTGTTGTAAGTGTGAGGCGCGATGAACATATGGAGTCTTTGTGCAAAAGCTGTATTGTATTTAGGTACTAAAAGTATTTCTTGTTGATTGGCCCTTGTATTTTTATTATGTGTGATATACATTAAAGATTTTGAAGAGTTAGTTATTTTTAACACTATTTTAAGATATAACTGTCTGATATTTAGGATTCCTAAAAGTTGAAAGAGTGGCGGTGTTGGGTGCCTGAAGGGCTTTCTAAATATAGTTATTAATTATGAAGACAAACTTAACACATTTACATAATAAAATAAAATAAGACAAGGTGTTTAAACTTCGTGTTTTTCAATGTATTAGTTTTTTATAATTTGTTTTGAATGTCTTTTCTTACATTGGAGTTCTTACGTTTATTTCTATTATTCAATACTCAAATCATACTCGGTACACCGATGTATTCATAAAATTATCATGGAAATGATATACTGCAATTCAATTCTATTCCATTTAAACAAAGCACGTAGGTACTTTATTAAATATCTTAGAACTACTGCATAAAATTTCCTTGTGGGTAATAAAGTTCCATAAAAGTAAGGCCAGAAGAAATATTTTCTTCTCGAATGTTCCAGATGAAACCTTAAATAAATAATAATTGAATGAGTTTGCCCGATGATGATTTTGCTATAAAGCTTTTAGTGAAGGTATTCCGTGTTTCTGCTGTACAAATTATGTGCTTGTATTTCTTTTGAAGTTTGTGGACTTTCATATTCAATGTTGGATATTGATTTTGTAAAAATCAATATCGAAAAGAGAAAAAACTGAACAAATATATTTCTAGTGAATATACTGTATTGTTTTATATAAATTAAATGTAAAAAAATGTGTGTATTAAAATTTATTTGCGCACTGCGGTATCCGAACCCGTGACCTTTGGATTCGTAGTCGAGGATCTTTGCCGCTCGACCACAGAGGTTGTCATAAATACAAAACTGGAAATCTGATCTTTTTCTGAATCTAAATCATCAGAAACTCTTGAATGATGAACCTTAGCACAGTGAAAATTAATTCAAAATAATTAGGAATAGATTTTTAGAGTCTAAGGATTGCCAGGGCGAAAGAATACTCTTTAATAAGCCGTATTTTTTTTACTTAAATTTTAAACTTATTTTGATTATTATCATTATATAATTTTACTGAACTATTTTTTATAAATACTGGTTAATGTCAAAAACATATGAACATGTTACAAACTTTATAATTATAAAATTTTGTACCTGTGAAATACCACACGAAACTTTTTTATCACTATACGTGATGGTATAAAATTTTATGAGAATCTTTAATATAAAGCGAAAAATTCGTAAATTAGGGATTTTATTTCAATGCCGCAATAATTGCAAAACCAAATAAATTAGCTTTTGAAATTTCGGAACGTTAAAAATATGTTTCCACGCTTATGAAAATATACCACGGGAACTTTAAATAAGTAAATGGTTTTTTAAGTTCGCCATAAAATGAAAACTTTCTGTATGTTGAAAATTGGACTCTTTTTATGTGTTTTTCTTTAGTCTTTAAAGTAGAGAAATAATATATTTTTTTTAATTCAGAATATCTTTGGTTATAATGCAAGGAAAGACAAAAGTATAAAGTATTTCCTTCGTTTTTCTAAAGAAAAAAGGTTTGTAGTTTGTTTAATTTCATCATATGAGTAATAGCCTCTACTCTAGCTCTAACCTCCAAGCAATTCTTCGCAAGACGCGATTTTGTACGGATTCTATATGATGAATGTGAACAGCACAGAAAGAATACCAAATGACACTACCATAATCAAGATGAGGGCGAACAACGAGCAGTAAGGAGTTCTTAGTGTACTTATATTTTTAAAATCAGGAGTAATTAATTCATGTGTGAAGTCAAATAGTTTGATTAATTAACGATATTATTAAAATACAATAGAAAGTGACACCAAGGTCCTTAATAGACGTGAATGAATAGATGGAAATGAAAACTTTAGTTTAATTTTAATTTAGAAAATACTCTAGCACGGAATTTTTTTGTATCTATCAATTTGTTCAGCTTTTTGGGCCAAAATTTCAGTCAATACAATTTTTTTTTTCATGTAAATTTAATTTCCATAAATGTAAGAACTTACAAATGTTTAGTTAATCATTAAAAATAAGACAATAAGCCATTTTGAATGATCCGTGCTGTTCAATTGTTAAGAAATGAATAAAGAAATAAAACTGGTAATCTACAAAATACCTAATTATTCACATGGATTTAACGACCCGTTATAAAATATGCGTAAACCAGTATTTGCATATTTACCAAATTCGTGGGTTGTGACCTTGTGGCTTGCACAATTATTTTATAAGCCGTAAAAAAAATATTGTAGAAAGCAAACAAAGGTGGGTATGTTAAAGAATAAATACATTTATTTATTATTACTTGGTTGCAAACATTTATAAAGAAAGGAAAATAAAAGTGAGTACATTTATTACAATAATTAAAATGTGTACAAGTGCTACTATGTTTTGTTCGGTCGATATTAGTTCCTAGCTCTAGCTAGGCCGATTGCCTTCTCCAAGGAATACGCGACGTGTATATCATTGACGATATATATTGCACACAATAAGAGGACGAGTAAAGAAATTAAAAATACAAAAACCAAACGGTATTGAAGTTTCACTACAGCGTATATTATACACGTTGTTGATGATTCAGTGAATTGTACAGGAGCAGAACTCGAAGAAATAAGAAAATAACTTAATATAAGAAAACTTTTGAGCAAGTGAATAAAATTAAGCACTCAAGTCGATGGAAAATAATTTTGATGTAGAAGTACGATCGAGAATATTAAAACAGTCAGACAGATGTTCATTAGAATAAGGGGTTTCTTTTACAGTAAAAATAACAAGAAGAACATTTTCTGTCCTATGAAATCTTTCACCCACTCCAAAGTGTTGTGGGGAATAAAGACTTGGATACTGAAACTACGTCGAGATTGGAGGCCTTTTAAGGGTGGTTCTTTAGGACAATGCCTAAGGTAACCTGGCGTAACAACTGGGAAGTGTTGCATGAAAAGAAAATTATCTTCACAATGAAGGAGGAAGCTACTTTAGGTTCTTATTATGTAAATATTTAAAATGCCCCACTCAACTTATAACGGTGATTATTTCAGCGTCGAGCAAATGTTCGTGTAAGGCTCTTACTACAATTTTTGTTTCATCTAAATTTGGTTTTCAATATTTTTTCACAGGTATGCGAACGGCGGCATAAATTAATGATATGTACTGAAAATAGTAATTTTATATTTTTGAATGTTACGTGTTCAGATTACAACCGAAAACATATTGTTTACTAACTAATAATAATAGATTATTTAAAATTTTATGAAGCATTTTACAGGAGAAAATTTTCAAATTCAAAATGATTATTATTTCGTACCTGTGACAGCTTTTTTCTATTCGCATTATGGAATAATATAATGATATGTAACTAATTCACAACCACGACGTTTCTCTGCGGGGTAGGAACAGATGATAGACCGTCACACAACTCTGTCTTGGCACACACTCCATCCCCATTCATTCATTTGTGATGGAGAAGAATCAATACACACGTAGTGAAGCAATCACTTTCTTTCTCATTTCATTGGAATCTATTTCTTATTATTTTATTAATTTTAATATTTATGTAACGATCATTCCATCAGGAGCTCACTTTCTGTTGAATGCATCGTTTATGAGAGAGAAGAATATCATAACAGATCTAGCAGCGGATTGCCTATATTTGCATTTGCATAAAACCTTATTTTGTTTATGGGATTATAAATACAGTAAACACACCTATATGAAAAAATACTAAAGTTGAATACACATGCCTAGGCAAATTTTTAATTATTTTAAGTCGGAACTTACCATTTTAGAATGAAAAAGTTATCCCTTCCTCACGACCATACGATTTTTTCCATTTTAATTTTTAGTTCCACAGATATTTCATTTAAATTTTTAATAGCTAAGGCAATTATGCACGTTAATTATACATATTAATCACGCAGATATTCAAATATTTGAATTACACAAACACTGTATTTAACCAGTTGTGTTATTTTGCATGAACGTCGTTGGGGTGAAAGAATATGTATTAAATTTTGAGTTAAAAATGGAATAAAGTGCTCCAACGCACTTAAAATGTTGACTGTGTCATTCGGCGAGTCTATTTTGTCTCAAAAAAGTGTATATAAGTGGTAAAAGCGCTATGCAAAAGGCCGAGAAGATATTAATGACGATGAGCGTCCTGGAGTTGCAACCACGTCAACAAACGAAGAAAACATCGAAACAGTGAAGAAAATGGTTTTGGAAAATCGTCAAATCACTATTAGGGAAGTTGCAGAGGATGTTGGCATATCAATCGGCTCATGCCATGAAATTTTCTCGGATGCTTTGGGCATGAAACGTGTGGCAGCGAAGTTTGTTCCGAAATCGCTAAATTTTGAGCAAAAGCAACGTCGCATTAGTATCGCTCAGGAGTTGTTGAATGACGTCAACGACGATCCAGATTTGCTCAAAAGGGCCATAACTGATGATGAAACGTGGGCATATGGTTATGACGTCAAAACCAAGGCCCAATCATCCCAATGGAAGCGGCCAGAAGAGCCAAGACCGAAAAAAGCACGCCAAGTTCGATCAAATGTGAAGGTTTTGCTCACTGTTTTCTTCGATTGCAATGGCGTGGTGCATCATGAGTTCTTGCCAACAGGTCGTACGGTTAATAAGAAATACTACGAGGAAGTTATGCAACGTTTGCGTGAAGCAATACGGCTCAAACGATCGGAATTGTGGAAAAACAAATTATTGACATGGATTTTGCATCACGATAATGCACCAGCTCACACATCAATGCTTGTTCGTGATTATTTGGCCAAAAACAACACCGTAATCATGCCTCAACCACCGTATTCGACTATTTCCTATTCCCGAAACTGAAGGGACCAATAAAAGGAAAGCGTTTTGCCACAATTGATGAGATAAAGTCAGAATCGAAGAATGAGCTAATGGCCATACCGAAAAGCGCATTCCAGAAGTGCTTCGAGGATTGGAAGAAGCGCTTGAATAAGTGCATTATATCTGAGGGGGATTACTTTGAAGGGGAGAAAATGGATATTGATGAATAAATACTTTTCGAAAAAAATCTAAATTCACCTTTTCTTTTGAATAAACCTATTTAGATAGCCGAGTAATAGAGGCCAATAACGGAGAAGAATAATTTAGGGCCACAAAACTCTTAAGAATAAAACGAGAGTCACAGCATTTGATGCAGAAAAAAACTGATCAAAACTGCATATTTGACTCATTTTTACCAAACCAGCGACGATATGGCCATGGTGTTTTTTAATAGAATTTTATTACTCAATAGCTCTTCATTACTTCTACTCTCAGACTGAGCGATCCAACGAATGCACAAATCTTATTCCCAAACAGCATTCCACATACAAGAAGCATGATAATCTCGCATCTCGAATTTTCATAGCATCCCAGTCGTACGTTACAAGTTAATAAGATCAGAGAGAAATAACATTTGTCGCATCGGAACACTACCATATGATTCTACTGCAGTCTTGTTTAGAGTAGTAAGTTCTGCAGACTATTTTTTTAAATTATTTCGCTAATAGTTGAGTCATATTTCCTAGGTTCTTTTGATATGCAGTCTTTCTTGAGCCAAAAGTTGTTTTTGCAAATACACAAAAATATGCGTATTACTATTTTTCGGGATAATATACGCCTGCGTAGCTTTTGGTGACAGCAACTTGAAAAAAAATGGAAATTGAGTCTAGGGAAAAGGGTAAAAGACATTGACCTTGAAAGGGATTCGGGCAAATACCTTACTTAGCCCTAGGTAGTTACGTATACGTACTAGATTTGTAAATGTTTTCAATCTGAACTGAAAATATATATTTTTTTTTAAATAAGAAAATTTATCATATTGCTGGTTCCATGTATTACATATCCAATATTCAACATGATAAATCGCAAAAATATAATTTGAATATTTAGGAAGCTTTTTTATTTTAACGAGAATGATTGCTTGAGATCAGAAATTTCGATTCGAAAAACGTTTCTTCAAATACAGCGACTCTTTGAAGTATTCTAGTAACAAGTGTGCGAATAATTATTTTTACAAATTTATATTAAAAAAAAACATCAAGTTCTTCTTTTTCGGTATTATTTTTATGATTGGCTACTTTATCAGCCATCAACTTGAAAAAATGAATGTATTTTGAAAGTATTCATTAACTAACCGTTCTAAAATTATATCCTACGCAGTTCTAAATAATGCCGGCAATTTTACTTCTAAGTACATGTTGCAAATTGTTGCAGTCACGAAGCACACAGCTGTTTCAATACATCATACATCAAAAAGTACCGCACAAGAGTCCCAACTGCTCCTAACAGTCTGTTGCCAGTGGGACTATGGCATCCCCAGTAGGGGTATGTTGTAAGGTTGAAGGTAAGGGAAAGATATGGAGGAGATGATGGTTGGGAAGTACCTGGCTCTTCAGATCTGGCCCCCAAATGCGGCTAAAACCATTTCACGCAACGTTTCGATTCTGAATGGTGTTATTTCACCAGGGCGATACTGATTGATCTACCACTCTGCAACGTGCTGCAAATATATACACATATTAACCCAATACAATTTACGGATGGATTTGAACCCGCGACCTCTCGATTCGTAGTCGAGGATCATTACCGCTCAACCACGAAGTCCGTCTATCCACATCAACTTACATTACACAATCTTACCTACACAAACTGATGCAAGTTTATCAAACTGTGAAATGGGGCCCTTTATCATTATTCCAATCGTAAAATCAAATTATATCCAGCTACTAATTTATTTGTCAGTTTCTCGATAGCCTGGTATATAGGACGCAAGGATTGAGTCGGGACGTATTAAATTCACAGAAGACAAAACCCACATGCACCCTTTTCAGAACAAGTTATTCTAAGTAAAGCGGATATAATTACATATTTTCAGGAATAGGCTGAAAAAACCGCATACATGGCGGTCTACCAAATTAAAACATAAGAATATGCTACTGAGAAAAACCACCAAAGCATTTTCCTAGTTTGTTGATTTTATGTCTTTATATCATTAAAAATGTGAAAATTCTAAAGTTCGGTCAAAAATAAAAAAGTGATGTTTTATTTGGTCTTTGTTTGGTCTTATTTGAATATTCACGCATAGCACATATCCATCAGTACTGTATCAAAATATATCTAGCTGTTAGAAATAACAGCTAAATGCCGCCAACGTCTAACGCTATTGACGAAAATTTGCCCCAACAGTTAGATATTATTATTAAAAATATTAGTATCTACATACGAATATTATTCGACGCAATAAAATCTCCATACTAGCTATTGTATTAGCGTTAGCGCCAAGTTAAACAAAAAGGTGTAAGAGTTTATGCATCGTAAACGACATTATGGGTATCTTTTTACACTTTCTTACCCGACGTTTTTGTGGAATATCCTATCCGAAACGCACGATACGTAGCTCCAAGAGTCAAGCGAATAAAATAATGGCTTGGTAAAATAACGACGGCACCTAAAATGTAACTGTTATGTTAAATAATTCTCCGAATGTCACCAAAATATCTAACAGCTAGATATATTATAACGACGCATCGCATTGTCATGTACCTATTATTTTAGTCTTTAAAAAGGTGTGAAGAGTGTGTGCGTCGTGCACTATATTATGCGTAGTTTGGAATAATCTTTTGGTTATACTTCTTCCTACTAGACATCTTTGTGGACTTTCCTATCCGAAATAGTCGATACGTAGCGCCTTGAATCAAGCGACGAAAATAATTACATGTAAAATAACAGTCACGTTAAATATCTCCCAATGTCTTTTCATCGAGCTGTTATTTTTTTAACAGGGGATTATTATTATTAAAACTAATAGGCTCGTTATTCATTATTTTTGCTAGTTGGTTTTATGTCAATCTCCTACTCGTTTGGTTTGGCGCATTTTTACTCGTCGCGCGTGCATTCGATGTGTTTTTGTGAGTTGAAGAATACGATTAATGGTGTAGTTGTCTAATGTTTATGTTTTGTTTCACGGCCAAAGTGCAAATACCTAGTAAAATTAAGTTTTAGTAGACAATACGAGACAATATATTATATTACTTTTTTACTATTGCATTTGCATTATTAGCTCATATAATTCAACGTCTAGAATAATAATAAATGGATAACTTTTATAGCGCCGTTTTCGTGGGAAAATTCACCTCGAGGACGCTTTGTGTACTTATATGTAATTTAGAAAATATTGAAAATATATAGTTGTGAATGATGAATACTTGGAGCAAGTGGATGAGTTCGTGTATTTAGGAAGTATGTTTACAAGAGACGGAAAGGCTGATAAGGATATTAATGGAGGACTGAACGCTGTTGGGGCAAATAAGAAATTGTCCAAAGAAGCGAAGCTAGCAGTCAACCCTGATGTATGGCAGGAGGCATGGAACTGGCAGAGGAAGGATGAAAGTAGACTGAATGCTGTGGAAATGAGATCTTTGAGACGGATGTGCGGTAAAACCATGTATGACCGTATTACAAATGTGGATATCCGGAAAGAATGCAAGGCTGATGTGAGCGTAATGGATAGGATTAAGAAAGGGACGCTTAGATGGTTTGGGCATGTAGAGCGAATGAACGAAGAAAGGAGTGTGAAAAAGAATATATGATGCGAAAGTGAATGGAAGAAGAAGTCGAGGACGCCTGAGAAAGACATGGCACGACTAAGAATCAAATACTTGAATCGGGTCGTGTGAAGAGTCAGAATAACAGAAGAGTATGTATGAGACGATGTATGAATGTAAATGAAGCAAGAAGTGTGTGCCAAGACAGAGTTGTATGGCGGTCCGTCCTCTCTGCCTACCCTTGCGGGGAAACGGCGTGATGGTTAGTTAGTTAGTTAGTTTAGAAAATATATTATTATATTGGTAGTCTACCAAAAAATAGTCAACGTCGGCGTTATTTTCAACGGTTATATTTAACAGTTAACAATCGCCAACGATAACGGCGTTGGCGTTTTTTCGAAATATAGTTAGCAGTACTAATATCCATCGTGTTTGTTTTATTTGTATAACCATTTAAAGTATTTTAACCAACACAAATGTAGGAAATAACCTCAAAATCCGTTGACGTAAGTAATGCGACTCTATGATGTGAAGTTAGCGCTGACGAAGAACATCCTTACATGCTTAGAATTGCTGCGATATTATGTGACGACTTTTCTTGTCATTTGCTCTCTCTTGGTATACGACGTAAAAACCCAGAGAGAGTGATTTATCGCAAATTTGTATAGGTTGGGTAAAAATATTAGCTATACCTCCTCATATCGTGACTCCAAGGTCTGTACCATATACTATACAAAGTTCGTGTTTTAAAGCTTCTTTAAAAAGGCGTACATATATAAGCAACATTATAAGGCTGACAATTTGAAATATAAGAAAACCCTTCTGAGAAGAACACACAAGGCATTTTCTAATGTACGCCAGCTTTTTCGCTTACAAAGGGAAAATCCACTAGTTTTGCAAGTAGAACAGGGTTTGCCGTCACTTACGTGGGACACGTACGATATAAGGAAGATGTACGACCGAGATACAAATGGGAATTGTTTTGCAGCGAGCAATGCAAAGTTGAAGCGAGCGTAAGATAGTCAGAGCTGCTGCAATATTGAGAAGGCGAAGCGATACGACCTGACTATAATATATTTTTGTGTGACGGGGCGTGGCGTTACAATCAGATTTGTCAAAGTTTTTAATGTATTTTGGTATACATTCTTTATACTCATCAGACTCATAATTGGACCAAGTTATACGGAAAGCATCCAACCCAAAAAAAGATTAAACTGAGAAAAAGGCATTTGAAAATATGACGATACAAAAGCATTAATATGCGTAATCGGCATTTGTAAAGTGAATATCAGTGTTTTTTTCCTGTATGATAATTATCATATATAGGTAATTTTTAATATTTTAGTGTATTTAGTAAAGAATAATAAAATATATATATTTTTTTTTTAAGTATTAAAAAAGTATTTCCTATTTAACCTTACATTTTGATATTCAATTTAACTTAAATAGCTACAATGTGCGTTATTAAAATAAATTATTAAAAACTTATTGCACTTAAAGCTTGGATGTTTTCAGTATATAGAAACCTCGTTTGTATGTCTATAGGAAAACATGTAAAACTCGATTATGTCAAATTGTGGGTTGGACGCTTTTTTTATAACTACGTCCAATTCAAATCATAATACCAGAATATTTGTATAGTTGTCTCACTGACCTGAACTCGCGACCTCTGGATTGGTAGCCGGGAATTTTCACCACTCAGTCAAGGAAGTCGTAAAAGTGAACTTTTAACATCGATTAAAATGCTCTTAGTTTATCGCCCCCCTTCGCTAGATAGATAAGTTTATCTACATGTCGGTAAGCACCTCTTAAATAATTTTCGCACAGAAATTAGTTTAAAAAAATTAACTCGTTTGAATTCAACGTTATTACCGTAAGGATCGTGGAGAGAAAATCTTAAAAAAAAATTAATTACTGAAAGAGTATCAACAATCTTAAAAATAATATAATAATAGAAAAAGACACAAAAATAAAAGGGTTGGTTGTGGCTGACACTCGCATCCGGAACCTCCACACTATCCGAGAGTAGCACGTCAATCAACTCCTCCCTCCCAAACAATTCATCACATTTTCCTTAAAAAGTGTTAATATTCTTACATAAAATTATTTCTGATATTTTTGGCAACCATCTTTATAAACTTAAGCAGAGCTCTTCTTTTAATTAAACAAAAAAAAAACAATATGTAAAAACTTCTTTTCGAGTTAGCTCGTCTGAATAAATTTAATTGAAAAATAAATAAATGATTTCGTCATTATTTCAATCTGCAATACAATATCTTTATTCTGGCATCATTTCGGATCACTTGATTTTTTGTATGAAAAGGGCTTAATTTAATACACTTTAACTCAATAATTTTAATTAAATGAAACGTTTGTAATATTTCTTATTATTTTTATGGACATGATGACAACAAGATAAAAGGTACAGTCACGCGCAAGAGTTGTTCTTTAAGAGTTCATTGTACTTAATATTCATAGCATGAAAGATATACGGCCTCAGCGAAGCAATATTTATATTACATTTTGTGACTGAACGAGACGCCCGGGGTGTTATGACAATGTTTGGTAAACCACCTTTTAGTTTTACAGCCGAATAGATTCGAAACAACCACTCCTTCGTCAGGGCAAATTATAACTAAGTTAGTTGATTGGGGTTTTGGAAATATTTTGAGGTGAAATAGAATAGATGAGAGAACAGAAGGGTGGCTTGTTGCTTCAGCTTTTCTGAAAAAGAGGCTTAATATAAATTAAGTTATTTTAAGTCACCTTTCTATTTTATTGGATGGTCACTAGGTGAACGATTCTGGGAGGGTTTTCTACTCCAGAACAGGTGTGGCAATGTAATTGATAATATTCCTATATCACTCATTAAAACCTTAAAATTTATCATGAAAATTATACGTACTCGTCTTATAAGTTCTTGCAAGAACTATCGGGATGAAATTTTTAACAGTCTTAACATCGTGTGGATTAAATTCTATTGTAAAACAATACTCCTCTCATACATTGACAAATACAAAACTCAAGAAATAATAACAAACACTCATATTAGAATCACCAGATCTCATTATCAAAAACATTTTCAAAAAGCAACTACGAATTCAACGTTTTGACAAAAAAGCTTCATATATCATGGTACCAAACTTAATAACAAAAACTAATTCTCCTTCAAAAATCACAACAAGATAAAAATACAAAATTTAAAACTCAAATATAAAGCTGGATACAAGACCAGGAGTCCTGAAACAGAAAGCATTCCCTCACCAAGTACAGACTGAAACAGATAACATTTAACTGCGTTAAGAACATCACATAATACATTATAACAAATAAAATAGTAAAATAAAATAAATAAGTCAATGACCATTGTTTTTTTTAATGTTATCACTAACGATATTTTAATATTTTTCTACCCATCGGAGAATGGCAACCATTATTAAAATCTTTAATCCTGAAACAGTAGCCTGGAACAATTCGATAAAACTACTTTCGTAAGTCACGGAAGTTTCGATGGTATGTATCGTCTTCCGATACAAATGAAATACCATGACCGTTATTTACCTATTTGTAAATACTTATAGGTATCATACCGAAAGCTAGCATATTTTTGGTCCGTGCTTGGTTTAGGATTCAATTTACTGTTCAACGATTTTTTTCTCGTTAACGACAGAGAACAAAACAAGTTTCAAATTCTCCAAAATAGAGCAACGAGAATTATACGTAGGCAAAAAAGATACTCAAAAGTAGCTAAACTGTCAGAGGAACTAAATTGGGTAAGAGTGAAACAGATGCAAACACTAAACACATTGATATTTATACATAAAATGAAGAACAACTTGTTACCAAAATATTTTTCTGACAAAATTATTTACAACGTGAATATTCACAGATATAATACAAGTACCAACAAAATAATAAATCCAATACACAAAACAGCTTTCTTTATAAAGGGATGAAATTTTATAATACGCTGCCGGAAACCATCAAAATTATACCAATTGATAAATTTCGAATAGCCTTAAAGCACCATATAAAATACATATCAAAGTAGTTACTTGAGTTATTATTATTAATTCAAAAAGTATATGAATTATGATTAAATACTTTATAAACTTTGATGTACAAGTAACTAACAAGTAACATTACAAAAAAGGTTTTTTATCCAGTTAAGACCTTTTCCTTATGAACTCACTTATATAAACTTAAATTTAGTCAATCAAATACAACCATCACATGGTGATAGTAATAAGGCCTAATGAACCGCAGTACTAGTTAGGTAGACATTATGAGGGGTATTTAAACAAGCCCCAGCTAGTTAGCAGAGGATTACGAAAGAATCCATAAAATCAAAACAAACATTTTTTTCACGGAACTAGTTTTTAGTCACGGTTACAAAATAGGACTTCCATTATAGTTAATATGCTTCTTGCCATTTAAAAACCAACCCTTATCTCTTGAGGTAGATTTCATTTGTCTTTGACCTAAAATACGCATTTTCTCTGTGACACCCATTCTAATGATTTAATAAAACAAATTTGTAACTTTATTCCACTTTTATTATTTTGACTGGACCGGTTTCAGCCTATGACGGCCATCTTCAGACTAGTACAAGTGTTTGTTAACCTACGGCTTATATACTATTTTTGGGGATGTTAGGGGTAGTAAACAATGATTTTACTTTAATTATATTCATCAGTATTGTTGCATGATTTTAATAGTTACAGGGTAAAAGTTACTTTTAATTTATTGGTATTACTATTTTATATATCTATCTGGAATATTTATTTGTTTTATTTAATATTTGAGATGGGTTACAGTTGTATTTCTATAAATATGAATTGACAATGTATTTATATAATGAAAGGTTGGTGAATACTGATTGCTAATGAGTTTACTTTAGGTTTTCCCATCTCAATTGTGATGTCCAGATGTACAACATAATTTTCTAATTATTGGGTTACTCCCAGCATTATGGTATATTAGTTTTATGATTCTATTCATTATGCACTGTTAGAGTAGATTACTTCTATTATTATAATTTCTCGGTATCAAGGAATTTTTGAGTGCTATGCACTTTGGTAATAACTTACATTTATTGTTATTACCTATTGATTGTTTGGGATTTTTTAAGTGCATTTACATTATGATATGTTTTTAGTTAGGAATATACATTATTATATTGGATCGGATGATAAAATTATAATGGGTATAATAGCGGCGACTTTGCAGATGATTCTAGTTGTTTATTCATGACAAATTGTGGGTCAACTTTATTAGTTAGACGGGTTATTTCCATTGATTCTAGTCTGTCTAATTTTTGTCCTTTCACGCACGTGTGTAGGACTTTAACATCTCTGTCTTTGTCAAACGAGTGTTTGTTATCTAGTAGGTGCAATGCAACGTTCGAAAGTTCACCTTTATCGTTAACCCAATTGGTGAAATGTTCTTTTATGCGTGTTTTGAACGCTCTACCCGTTTGGCCTATGTACTGTGACGGGCAATTAGAGCAATTAACTTGATAAACCCCTGAGTTATCTAGTTTTTCTCTCTTGTCTTTATTGTTGATCAAAATTTTTCCTAAGGAATTTACATTGTAAAAGGCTGTTCTATATTTATCATTATTTGTAATTCTCGAGATTTTAGTGGATAATTCGCCAATATATGGGATTTTTGCCCATTGTTTGGTGAGAACTTCGTCATTTTTCTGTGTAAGGCCTTGTGATATTAGTTTTAATGTTAGTGTTTTTTTTTTTCTTTATTAAATTATTAATTGTTCCGCTACTATATCCATTATTGTTGGCAATATTTTTAATAACATTAAGTTCATTATTAAAATTAATACAATTTAAGGGTACGTGTAAAAGTCTCTGTGAATGAGTGAATGGAATACCGATAATTTGTGTGAGATGTGATGTCTGGATGTATTGTGTATGATGTTATCACTATATGTTGGTTTTCTATATATGGGAAATTCTAATTTATTATTGTTGATTTCGATACCTATGTCTAAAAAGTTAATTTTGTTTCCCCCCATTTCCATAGTAAACTGGATTGACCGATTGATTTTATTAATTTCTTTTAGAAAAATATCTAATTGTCTATGGGTTCCTGTCCAGATTGTTTACTACCCCTAACATCCCCAAAAATAGTATATAAGCCGTAGGTTAACAAACACTTGTACTAGTCTGAAGATGGCCGTCATAGGCTGAAACCGGTCCAGTCAAAATAATAAAAGTGGAATAAAGTTACAAATTTGTTTTATTAAATCATTAAAATGGAATTCCACCACGAATTAACAGTTTCAAAATTAGAGACACCCATTCTATTAATTCGTCGTTTTTATGGAACTTTTCAAGGTTACTAGAAGTTGTGTTTTGGAAGAATTTAATTTAAGTCCATGGTTTTAGCTTGTTTCGTTACCACCATATTACGCAGAACATTGATATCATCTTCAATTAGTTTGGTATCGTTTGCAAATCGCATATTATTTATGACTCACCATTAATAACCACCGTTCCGGCAATTTTCTCATACAAACCGCTGAGATAAGTATTATGGTTTTGGAGCAAACTTTTTAATAAAAGAGGCGATAACATACAGCCTTGTTACACCACGTAAAATCAAGATTTATTTTATTAAAAATAATTTTAATAGTTTGTTGGTGCCAATAGACGTACCAGTTAATTATATTGGGTATTTTTTACTGTCCTATTATTCTAGACATTATTATGATGATTCATTGAAATTATAAAAATAAAATAATGTTTTTTTATTTATATTTGTTATGTCGGGGCAAAGAGCCAACACATAAACCGATCTACCACAGAACACCCGATGAAAATATGTGCCAATTAATTTATTAATAAAAAATCCTTGGTTAGAAATTCCAACTATTGTTATTGAATTGGAAAATGGGATCCACTTCAAGAATACATTCGTACCTACATAGATATTTCAGATGCCAATCGTTCCTACAAAGAATTCCACCCACACACCAACATTGCGTTCATTCTCTTTAACGACGATGGCATACCTTATGGATGTTTTTCCCTTTTTAAAAAAAACATCTTGTCACGCGACAAATATCTCAATTCCTTGCTATGTCTTGCCTCCACTTAAAGCACGCATCCGCTCAACACTCATTCAGAGACGTTATTCTTCCTTTGTTCAGATTCTTCCAATGCCATGGACCAGGGCTCTTCAACCTCTGCCTGTTCCGATGCGGCCCGCGAGATATAAAATTAATGACGATTAATTTAGTAACAAAATATGTCTAGTAAATTACCTGCACAGGCATGCTCAATCGTTTGTGTATTCCGTACTAGTGAATCAACGATACGTACCTACTTTTGTTGTTCGAAAAAACAAAATTTGCAAATTTAGAATGTCGTACGAAAAGTTTGCTGAAAAAAAAAATCCCAATCTGGCAAGTATCAATAATACGTACTGAAGCAAAACGATGTCCCAAAAAATATTTTCAGACAAACTTGTAAGAAACCAATTGTAATTTTCTCTAAGCCCATAATTTCAGGGTTCAAAACCAAGCAAAAAGTAAAATCATATATTTTTTTCTTTTCTTCTTCGGGGTTTTGTTCATAAATGGACAATTAATAAAATTTTATGTCGTATATTTGCAACGCTTTCCAAAACAGATACACTCAGTGTTACCCTGTCCAAAGACAAAATTTCAAAACTGAAAAGTTGCCCTTTGAATGAACAGCTATGTTAAGTAACCAGAGCTATTTTAAAAACTATCCCAACAACCCTTTTATCCTCGACTTTTCCGTTCCCACTTTCTTCCACCAAATAATATTTCCCGTTTGGTAATTGTATAGACTCACACTTTGTTCAATGCGACGTTTGTGGTGTGCCCTTTTTCAATCCTCTCATTATTATAGTTGTGTTTTGAATAGAGACATGCGTTTAAGAAAATATTTATGTGAGTCAAATTTTACAAAATTTCATATAACACCCTATTTTATCTCATACATCATTCCATGTGTGTATGATGGTATGTCCTTATGCGGCCTCGAATCCAAAAAGGTTGTAGCACCCTGATTTAGACTGTTTCGATCGTCGACTTTTGTTCAACTGAATTGAAGGGTCCCAGTCTGTACAGAAACCCTTCGTAATCTGCATTCATTGAATTTCTCGGTATTTTAGGGATTGGCCACAATTTCCACTAGTTTGATATGCCTATATAACGGATTTAACTACAGATAATTCAAAATAGCTAACGACGCCAACCCAGCATTGTATATTAGCAGAAAAATAGTCAGAAAAATAATTTGTCTTGAACGTATAAATCCCTCATGAGATAGATTTTTTGTTCGAAACAATTCAGTAAATGTATATTTTGAGAAAAATGTGAACAGACAAACTCAAACTCCTAGAGTAATGATCTTAATTTCAACTTAAATACATTGAATGACTTTGGAATACACTACTTTGCGTGTTTTTATCGCAGGTTAACTATCATTAAAACAATCATAAACCTAAAGACTGCAGACGGAAAAACTTAATTTCATTTTCAGTCATGCAAGTTTTCTCACCACGAGTTGCCATATATACATCTTTCTAGTCTTCGATCATTCGTCCTTTGGAATATCCGTTGGGTAATGTTTTATGTAGTTTCCTTTAGGATGTAGATAAGATATTGTCGTTTTCTTTAATTTAAGCCTTATATGAATTAGTATCATTTAGCTTTTCAAAAAAAAACATTCATTGAATTTTTAAAATGTGTTTGTAAATATATATTTTTTTATATAAAAACTTCGCAAAAGTTATTTAATTGTTAATTAGGCACGTTTGTGTAAAAAATGCAAACTTTTCTAAAGGTCTGAAAAAACTCGGGCCGCGAAGACACTGTAACCATCCAACCAGAAGTGTAGACATAGCAGAAAGTATAATCTCCCACGTTAATTTACCTTCCAACGACGTATTTTGGCGACTTCAGGAAACGCTGAAAAAATAACATTTTCTTGTTAACATAATTAGAATCAGGCCAGACTTGCTATTTTTAATTAATAATGGCGTTTTCCTTTTTAATTAAAAGAAATAAACGTATTCCTGTAGCTATTTTCTTTATTGCAAAGTTTCATTTCTTTCTTGGGAAGGTACTGTGAAAATTCTAGTCAATTAAATTATGTTGGCGCGTTGGCAGAATTTTTTTGCACACTCTACAGAATGGTTGGAAGAAATTGTAGCCTGATAATATGTCCGCCTTTAGTATAATATTATGTATTTAAATGTTTATTATGAAGTATTAAATAATGTACTGATTAAAAAGTAAATGGTATTACATTATCACTCATAAAAAAGATAATTGATTATAATAACGTTTATTATACGTGTTCACGTTGTTAAAATTTTACAAAAGGCTAGTAGAAAAAAAGTTTTGAGAGAAATAGTATATACAACGGTGACTTCGATGGAACAGGTATAGAATATTAATTTATAACTCTTTTTATACCTGTCTGCCCTGGCGAACGCAAGTTTTTACTGGAACCGATTGGCGTTTTTAAAACTTTCATCGAAATTGTTATGATTGTCAGCTGATCAACATTTGTTCAAAAGTTTAAACGGGCCTAGAAACGATCTTTGACGGGGACCATTAAAGTATAAAAAAAAACAAAATGGCGCTATTCGTTTAATTATGATGATGTCATATATGACGATAATTTGAAACACATTAACCTTGGTGTCATATTAAATGTTGTTCAATCACAAACGCTAATTTGGGAAATTTATAAATATAAATGATTTAATGATTGTTCAAAAAATCTGTTGTTGTTCATTAAATTATTTTTTTCAATCTAAAGTGAGATGACCTATATATTTCGTGAATTTAATGGATACCTTAATTAATTAACATTAACAAAAAGCTTTTAAATGCTTTAATTATGCGAAAGACGGAGAAGGGATTTAGAACAGTTTCAGAAAAAGGACAAATCGGGGACGAAATCTTACATCGTCACCCTTACCATTTTGAATGGGGTTCGTTTCTTATGGTAATTTTGTAACAATGAGACCGGGAGGTTTTGGTTAAATAAAAATCAAGAAAAAAATGCAAATTATCCTGAAAAATACAGTTCAAAGGAAGATTTTCTGCCTTGGCGATATTGGAAAAAATCAACTAAACGAACTTAATTCAATTTCCCTCGGGCCGTGGGTCAGTTTCAAAATTTCAATATGCATGTATATTTTTACACTTATATTATTGAAGCTCTTTTTGAAATTTTATATTATGTGTCTAGTGGAAAGCCGTATATAATTATCATCTATTGTAAAAATGTGTTTTAATTATTCTGGTACCCTCTTATTTTTTTAATGTTAATACCGTACAAGGGTCCCAACTGCTCCCAAACATCTGGAGCCAGCGTGACTATGCCATCTCCAATCGGGGTATGTTGTGAGGCGGAAGGTGGGAAAGTACCGAGCCATTCACACCTGGTCACTAAACACAGCTAACGGAGGTCGACTATCAATTGGGTGATCTTTACTCAACAGCCTACAGGCCGGATAACCTCAGTGGAACTGCACTAGAACCAGCGTTTACGTAGATTTTAAAGTAATGAGGTACGGCTTCTTCCTTTACTAAGCTTTTTATCAATATTCCCCTGGATTTTCAGTTGAAGAAACTCGTATTTGTTACTCCTCGTGATGGTACCGAGATATTGTAGTTTTCAGTTTTTTTTTTAATATTTAGTACAATTCGATAAAATGTAGGTGCTTACTATTTAAATTAGTTACCCCATACGTCCAGAGATTTTTGAGTGTCGACCTAAAATATATCCCCTTTTTAAGGTTTTTATCTTCTGTTTCAATGTTTGGTTAAGTGAAGTTTAAATGCCATGCAGAAGAATAGAGAAAACTTTTAATTAAACCACTCGGATTTTTTATAGAAATGTTTAAAACATGCGCCGAATTGAATTTTCAAAAATATCATGAAAACAATAAACTTTAATTAAGGTTTGTCATCAATACCAAGTGGCAAGTATCTATTTATTTATTTAAGCTGAGCACGATTGTCCAATTTCTTTCAACGGCGTCGCATAAAAATATATTCCTTTTTTATTTCGTTTTTTTCTGTATCGTTAAAGTACTTAGTGTCTACTATTTCGTATTATTCTTAATGTAGTCAATTATGATACAGATTATATTCTAAATTCAATTTATTTTAAAGTAAATATTGACAAAATAGAGAAAAATAGGTCGGGTTTGCTTAATAAAACGTACAAAAAAATGATCTCTCAAAACTTTTCGTATTACAACTAATAGAAGTCAAACCAAACAAAAAACATTGAAAACTTTATGAAATTACATGTTTGTTTCCGTAAAATATCAAGCAAAACTTTTAATGTTTTGAATTATAATCTACGACAAAATCATGATCATGGAAAAAAAATGTATTTTTTATCATTCGTTGATAAAATTGACACAAATACATCGCTTCTAGAATATTCGATTCCCTAAATAGGCATATAAAGAAATTAAGAACAATGAATCACTTTGCAACCGGTGTTTAAAACTGGTTATCTGAAAAGTGATAAAATTTCTTTGGAACATGTGTACTTATACCGTTAGAAACAGTCCTGTGTTTTAATATTGTTATTAATACCTTTTCACGATTCCAAAGGCTGCATGTCTATGAAAACACATTATCTCTGTTTATTTTAAAAACCTTTGTGTTATTTGTTTGCCTTATTCTCCCTCTTTCGTTAAAATTATATAGTATTATTTGGATAATTGGCTGAGCGCTGTTTTTGTATTGTATGATCTATTTATATATTGCACTTAACGTTTATTTTACCTTAATTTTACATAAATATAACCTGTGAAATGTAATCATTTAACCTTCAAATTAACTATAAACAATTTACTAGGGGAGTACGTACGTCCAAATGTTAACTTTTTTGTAATTTGGAACGCGTCCAGCGTTCAGAAAATTTTCAAATTAAAAAATAATATTTTCAAATCCAATGATGTATTTTAGAAGACATTATTTCATATTTGAAATGGGTGGATTCAATTCACTTATAATTTATCTCGATAAGTCAAGTACATAGCTAACAACTAGTAAATGTAAAACGTTATACTGATGAAGGTCGTATTTTTGAAAAGTTCATCAACCATTTTTTTTTTTAAATATCTTTGATCCTTAGTCAATACGGCATCAACAAAAATTGTGAAACTCATATTTTTGAGAAACAGACACTGAAATGTATTTGCTTATAATAGCATCAAAGCGCTTTAGTCTGAAAGAAGTTTTCCTATTTGATTTTTCGCGAGCTTTCCAGTTGATGTGCAGGAAACGTTTTCGAACTGAATTCATGCCCATAGATTATACAGCAGTTGTAGGATGCAGCAAATTTAAAAATATTCGTAATAACCAACCAAAACTTTTCGCAAAATCAGCGAATACACCCCTCAGAATCCTGTTATTTCATAAGAAAGGAGTCTTATAAATCTTTTTTCGTGTTTTCTGTTTATTATCGAAATTATAATAAGTACGAAATACTTTTAGCAGTAGAAAAAAACTACTACTATCACACGGAATGGGGTAATTCCCGCGATCGGGATTTTACCCTCTCGAAACCCTTCCGTCAGCCCGCCAAGATTTACCAACGTAGGCACTTTTTTACACAGTTTGGTACGTTAGTGGCTTCCACAATTATCGTTCGGAAACAACAGTGATTTATATCTTGTTTAATGCTTATTTATCGTCATGATGAACTACTATGTTTTCATGTTATTTTATTTATTATCTTTGTACGTTTCTATGTATTTAGTACATTGAACTTGTAGGGTTGCTTCACACTCTCTGAGATCTGGAATACATATATGTAAAAATACTCAGCCACGACTTTATTACCACCCAAATTTCAAAAGTCTTGTGGGAAACGATAAGAAGCGGAGAAGATGAAGTAGTAATCTGACCATTCAGATCTGGCTACATAACGTGGCCTAAGTATTTTCTAACAACAATGCTTTGATTCCGGATGGAAGTGTGTGCCAATATCGAGATATCGTCGATTTCCGTCGCCGATTTAAAAGCGTGATTCAGAACGAGCTAAAAATCTATTAGGCCCCTTTGAGCACGACCGAATAAAAAGATTATTTTCAAGCACCAGCTACAAAATTTATTTACATATATTATAAAATATAAACTAAACGTAACGAATCCTCCTTTGCTTTGTTTGCGCCTGAATGCAAAAGCAAGTCGATCCGTCCACGAAACTAATCGTTCAAAAAAGCAGCTCTTCATGTACCCACTGAGGGGCAACTTCATTCGGAACTCCCAGTACTAGTACACTGGACACTGCACTTCAGTCCTGCGTTTCATTTTACATTTTCATTAAACAGATGGGGGATTTCCACGGTGGCCACACTGGGGGATTTAAGGAAAATTCATTGTTTGAAAGCGACCTGTTTGAGGATTGAAATATGCACGTAACTATATTCATTGTATTACCTGCACAGTAAACGAATAACGTAATTATTATGCTTATCATCCGGAAACCTAAAAGGAATAAGACGTAAGAATGTTGAGAGTTAGCGAAGAAAAAGATTTTCTCTCAGAACCCAGAGGTAGCGAATATGAAAGTTTAAACAAAAAAAATATTCATTTGAGATTACTTTTTTCTCATAATTACACAAATGGTTGCAAATTCTATCCATATACAAATATATACTATCGCATTCTTAATAATATTATGTTGATAATTGAATATTTAGTTAATTTAAAACAACTTTACTCAACCTTAAGGTAAAGAATATGTCAAGCCAACATACGAAAAATCATTTTATTTAACAATGAATGTCATGTTACAAAAAAATTGAAATTAGAAATAACTTTAAAGCATTATGTTTTTTTTTTAATATGTTTTAAAACACAAATATGAAACAGAAAAAGGCAGAAAATAAAGACAGTGGTCACAACCGAGACACGAACTCGGATCCTCTACTAGAGTAGAGGTTATATATATCGCGTTACTTCCGGATAGATTCTTGAGTAACACCTTAACCAATTCGCCCATTGAAACCTTATTATAAAGAGGCATTTTAATCAATCTCACATTTTCATTGAAAAATATTCTTCCGATTTTTGGCAGTCGTCTTTGGAATGGATTGAAAGCTCAACCCGAGTTCATTGAATACCTAGATGGTGTGACCATTGTCTTTTTATTTTCTGGCTTTTTCTGTTTCATATTTGTGTTTTATATTATTGAAATATTTTAAAAACATAAGCATTAATGCTTTAAAGTTATTTCCAATTTCAACTTTATTGTAACTTAAAATTCTTTATTTAATAAAATGATTTTTCATTTACGTGTTTTATATTATTTAAATATTTTAAAAACAAAAGCATTATTGCTTTAAAGTTATTTCCAACTTCAATATTAATTCAAGACATTGTGAGAAGTCAAAAGATCTTCCGTATTTAAAAAAAAAAAATTATCCAAGACACCATCTTTTAGATTACTGATATTACTTAAATATGATACAGTGTTACATATATCTACTTCTTAAGAAACAAATAAATAAGGATGTGTTAATTAATTTATTATTAAGTTGGTTGAGTTAGTTTTTTAATTAAAAGGTTTTCTATACGTTGATCGACATTTAAAACACACATACGTAAATAATTTTTAAGCGATAATAGACGATTTCTGTATTTAGTTTTCAAAGCCACCATAGACTAGAAGCATTTTTTTGCACAAGTAAGAAGTGGAAAATGTTATTCGTGGCATGTGTGAACACATTGTTTTTCATGTTAGTTATGTAAAACGAGAAAATATAGAGTGAGAAACTCTGAAAAACGTGAAAATATAGAGTGAGGGAGTCGTAAGGTTTTTTTACATTATCTTTTGGCTTTTAAAGGTCGTGAAAATAAAAAGTTTGAGAAACGATGATTTAAACTACCAAACATTGAGCCCCAGCAACCAGATCTGGTCATCAAACACGGCTAAAGCCATTCCAAGCCAAGTTTCGGTTCTGAATAGTGGTATTTCACCAGGGCGATACTTAGAGTATCTACAACTCTGAAACGTACCGCAAATATATCATACATTATTTCATATTAATTAAATGTGCTATAACACATATTATTTTTTTAAATTATTATTTGCCTACGACGGGCTTGAACCCGCGACCTATCGATTCGTATCCGAGCGTCTTACCACTTGACCGCAGAGGCCGTCACATGGATACTATAATAAACGAACTTGACACAAAGAGGAGATAGGTGAAGAAGAATTCACACTGACGATATGTAAAGTTCTGACGTCTCTATCCGTCGACACTCGAGGGGCGACTGATTCAAAAATGGTCTAAGGCAAAAAGGCGGGATGAATAACGAAATGGTTGCCGCAAGGCGTATAGGAGCATAGGGTCCAGTTTACTGTAGCAGGTCTAGAGGAGTGTTCTGCCCGAGGTGTTTATTTTAATTTATTCTGATGAACATATTACCACAATCTTAAACGTTTTTTCCATAAATGTCTGGGAAAGTAACTAATCGAATAGAAAAATTAAATCTGGTCCTTACCGCTTATGGCATTGCTGAAAAACGTTTTGGATATTTTGGATATCGTTTTACGGTATGAATGTGTATGGTGACGCTCAGTTTTTATAAATCTAATATATAATATATTTACATTCCGAGTGCATCCTTTATATTTTTTATACATCAGAAAAACACATATCATGAGACAAAGTACACAGTTATAAGCTTTTAACACTATATCATCGCCCTAAAGATAAAAGGGCTGAAGCGCCATTTTGGGATGCTTAAACCCGAGCACTTTAAAGTTTTTTGTTTGTTTTACAATAAAATTCACAAGTCTTCTTCAGTACCTGGTTGGTTTTGAAAAAAAAAAGTTAACTCAACGCTTTCACTGAATTACCTGAAGTGACAAAAGCTTCATACTTGTGTCGCTTGAGTCAAGTCTTCTCCCAAATGGTAAATTTGTTTTAGATGGCTGAAGGGCCACAAAAGTCTTCAGAATCAAACTAGAGTCAGATCATTCGATGCAGAAAAAAAAACTGATCAAAACTCTATTTTTACTCATTTTTGACCAAAGTGTCGCTTCAGCCCTTTTACCTTTCCAGCTATGATATAACATTACGAGCGTGGAACCAAATTCAAAAAAAAATTCAAGTAAAAGTCCGCAAAAAATGTATAATTCTAACGTTCATATTGTAATACAGAACACAAACTAAAATCTTGATGCACTTTTTATTTATCCATATTCAATGCATAGTAAAGATGCAAAACTTCAAAGCTCATTACCTCAAATTTATATACTTTAACATGTAGCAATCTGGTTGCGGGAGTAGGTCGAGTGTTTCAAAGCGTTGGGTTCGCACACGGCGCGTCTCGAGTTAAATCCTCTGCAAGTCTCTATCATTGCACACGAAACAATTTCAGTTTTTTGTGATGGCGTTAAAAATTGTCAGGTGATTCGTAAACAGAGAAATTTGTCTTTTTTTAATTGAAAAAAAAATTGGTGAAACGGGGGTTGCTGTTTGTCAAATGAACGCTAGTCGGCTGCAATATTGTTTTACGTGGAAGATCGTGTTTGCTTTATTGGCAATCCAATCAAACGGGAAAAGGCTTTAAAAACAAGGAATTGAATAGTGGGAGGGTAAAGCGTGGAAGAACTGAAGGATAAACACGTTTTATTGATTTTCTCAGAGCTAGATAAAGTGGAACGATTGAATTTATTTAAGGTTCCCCATAGACACAGTATCTTTTTCATATGTGAACTGCCGGAGCAAGCAAGATTATGGTATTTTCGATTTGGGTATTTTGTGAGACTGAAAGAAGTGGAAAGAGATAGGAAAGGGGAAGGTTGGGATTATTATTATTTAATTTGTTTTGTGTGAATACCGCACAAAGGTACCAACTGTCTGGAGTCAGTGGAACTATGGCATCCCCGATCGGGGAAGGTTGTTATGCTGAAGGTACCACCTTTCCACAGAGGAGAAGGAAATTGTAAACGGGAAGGTGGAAAGTACCTGGCTATTCAGATCTGGTCACAAAACATAGCCCAAGCCGTTTCAAGTAACGTTTCGATTATGATTGGTGGTATTCCACCAGGGCGATACTGAGAGCATCTACCACTCTGCAACGTATCGAAAACACGCCACGTATTATTTTTAACGAATTTATTAAGATTTAAGACAAATTAAATAAATTGCATTTATTTGCGCACGCCGGGATTTGAACCCTCGATTACTGAATCGGTGGTCGAGGATCTTGACAGTTTGACCACATAGGTCGTCAGCCTCATCAAGTTCCTCGCTATGCATTTATTCTGATCTAGTCACTAAACAAAGCCAAACCAAGGTCAGGAAACGTTTTAAATCTGGATCGTGGTTTTTCACCAGAGTGATACTGAGAGTATCCACAACTGTATGCTCTAATTTTAAGGGTAGGCACTCAAAAGTTACAAATCATTTATCAGCAAATTTTCTATGGGTAGTTAGAAAATGTCTGAGGTTTTCAGTGAATACAATTTTATAATTGTAATCTTTTATTTTATGAAAAACATACTAACAGTGACAGTAAAAAATGCAATTTTTTCATAAATCAGCAGAGGCATTTTTAACTATTTTCTGAATTTGTTGTATATCGATAAACATGTTATATGTAATTTTCCCCTTTTTTAGTTAGTTTTATTAGGTTAATTAATTTAGTACGAAGCGCACTTAAGGTGAAATATCACAAAACTGCGCTATAAAAGTTCACTGTTATTATTACCACCGTATAGAATTAACAGATAAATAATTTGTAGTTTTGTTTGTACTAGAAAGCCAAAAAGTATACATTTTTGGGGGCTACTCTTAAGTTCCATAATCCCACTGAATCTGGTTAGCAGTGGTGCTTCGTATTTGCAGGTAGGTATATTTGAATGATTACAATAAACTCAGACTTGGCGAGATCCAGCTTATAGAAGTGAGAAAGAGCAGTAGCCGACAAATCATCCACAGCCAGCCATATCCAGCTCAATAATGATTCATAAAAACAAACCGGGCACAAATAATGGCAGAGAGACACGCGTTGGGCGAGTCTCCCGGCTGTGTACCGACGCCGAAGCGATTAATTACGCTCTGAAAATATACCATTGTTTACCGTATCGAAATGTGTGACCTTCTTTTATATTGTACCTTCTGCACGTTATTTTGCTGATGCTCTTGAATAATAATCATCTATTCCAGAGAGTGCGCAGAGTCAGCGCAAAGTAATACATATCACAATTGAAAATTATTGAAAAAAAATAAAAAAGGTTATAAGCATAATATTATATATAATAACTAATTACAAGTCATATGCCTTTCCACTTATTAATAATAACTTACACACTACTTGATAGTACTAATGTATTTTATATGGTTCTTACAGGCTATTTTAAATTTATTCATTGGTATAATTTTGAAGGTTTTCGGCAGCGCATTATAACATTATTCCTGTTATCATCAACTGTTTTATGTATTGGTTTTATTCTTTTTTGGTAGTCTGATTTCTTTGCATGTCTTACCACTCGACCACGGAAGCCGTCAAATTCTCAGATTAGCGTAGTCTATGCGTGGTCGTAGAAAATTTTGGATTTATCAACCATGTCTAGTTTAGTTTTATTCATTTTATTTTAGTTACTTATACGAGTACCGGTATATCAAAGTTTATAAAGTATCTAAATTTAATTCATATACTTTTTGACTTAATAATAATAACTTCTAATATATATTACTAACGTATTTTATATGGTTCTTAGGGGTTATTTAAAATCTATTAGTTGATTTAATTTTGGTGATTTTTGGCAGCGCATTACAACATTTCATCCCTTTATTAAGTAAACTGTTTTGTGTATTGGTTTTATTCTGTTTTGGTAATGTGATTGTCCTTGTATTATGTCTGTGATGAACTCTAACAATCTCCGATAAGCTTTACAAGCAGTGACGGAGAAGTATTCTGAAAGAATGGACTCGTGGAACATATCCGTAGCGCTGCAGTATCTCGGTAGGCGAAATAGTTGGCGATCTGCGTTATTTTAGATTTAAATTGAATAAATAATTTTGGCATAATATCTCAAAAGTAAGACACAAATGGGTCAATGTTACAAATGAAACTGCATCCGCTTAATTAATTAATTCTCGGATCGTGCCCGATCCTGGTTTATATTTTGTTTGTTTCCGCAAATCCCGCAGCAAACTTTAAGCCTTTATGTGACATTAAATCGACACGACATGGCGCGGTTATGGGGCCGACGCGATTCGCTTTATAATGTGGGGGACAAAAATGTACTTTTGTACTTTAAATTTAAAAGTGTGTTTGTCCTTCCGTTTATGTGATATCTCATAATAAACCGTTTTTTACATTTAAATCCTTAACTCCCCAAAGAGAGACTGGTGCTTGCATAATTAAAAATATTAATAAATTCTATATTTTCAATAACTTTTGTCATTTTTTGACGGTTGAAATCAAAAATTGTGATAAAAAACTGTGCTTTTTTTAAACCTATAAAAATTACTTTTTTACAGATTTGATATTAATTTAATTTATTCTCATAATAATAAAACAAAAGCACAACATAAGATCCTCATCTCACTACGGTAGTCCTGTGTCGAAATGAGCAGCTATACAATCAAATTGAAAACAGTTTAACTAAGTAATCATCACGACGTTTCAAACTCCTTGCTTCATTCACATTTATACATCGTCTCATACATACTCTTCTGTTATTCTGACTTTTGACATTGCCCGACTCAAGTATTTGATTCACTTGATGGTGTCATGTTTTTCTAGTGCCTTTCTTAATCCTATTCATTACGCTTACATCAGGCTTCATAATATAGAAAATATAAATACAATATGAAAAATAGACTGATAAAATAATAAACTTAGCCTATGCATTCTACAGTTGGATATTAAGTACATATCGTGGCCAGAATGTCAAAAAGGCTGAAGCGCCATTTTGGGAAGTTTACATAAGAGCATTTTAAAGTTTTGTTTTACAATCAAATTCATAAGTCTTCAAGTACCTACCTGGTTGGATTTTGAAAAAAAAGTTAACTCAGGTAACTCAATGCTCTCACTGAGTGAATTACCTGAAGCGACAAAAAGATAAAAAAATGTCCCAAAATGACGTTTAAAAAAATGTCCTTGTGTAACTTGAGTCAAGCCTTTTCCAAATAGTAAATATATTATAGATGGCTGAAGGGCCACAAAAATCTTCAGAATCAAACGAGAGTTAGAGCATTCGATGCAGAAAAAAAAACTGATGCACATTTAACTCATTTTTGACCAAAGTGTCGCGTATGCCCTTTTGCTTTTCTAGAGACGATATACAATTGACAACAAAAATATTCCACTGTTTACTAAATATTACAAAGTACTTATCAGTTGGCCCCAATTAGCCACAAGCATTGGTTTACCCATACTGACGTGTGGAGAGTTTTAAAATATTTCAAAGTGTCTCAAACAATTCGAAGTTAACTTTCTGTTTCTATTTTATGTAATTATACTAAAAACCCTTTTTGATCTGACTAAACCCTCACACAAATCTATAAAAAAATAAGGTATTCTATTAATCTATTTATCTTAAATTTAAAAATTAAATTTATTTCATTATTTTTTTTACAAAATTATTGAATTTTATACGAATTAAGAAAATAGTACATTACGACCTCCCAAACTAGGCATATTCCTGTATCACATGTATTCATGTATCAATGATACTTATTCGAAATAATGTTAGAATATTATGTAAGTCACATTTATTAAGTTTATTGAATGTTTTGAGATTTCGACAAATCTAGTTTTTAAAGCCATAATTGTGTGATTTTTCTAGAAAGCTGAAACGGGTCTAAAATCGGCGTTCAACGGGAACCATTAATATGTATTTTTCAACAAAAAATGGCGATAATCGTTGAATTTTGACGATGTCAAAAGAGACGGAAGTTTGAAACACCGCAACCTTTGTCAAATTCCTTAACGTATATTCTGGGAGAATCTCGTTTTTGGTTTCTCAACCAAAGTAGTTGACACATTTTTTAAATAATGATTCGCGACAAAGAAAATACTCTTTTTCGAATATTTACGATGTTTGAATGTCATGTCTACGGCCAGGCGCGCACGGGTGACTTTTGTCACGGCAACAGTTTCGTCACCATCTCCAAATCTATGGGAGTGTATGGAGGTCCGGGCACGCAGCGACGTGACATTAGGGTGACTTTTTAGTTCCACTGGCCGGCGACTTTTGAGTGATGAACCTGTCACCGTGTCTACTTGTATGGGCGCTCACGCACGGGTGACTAAATGTCATTCGGTGATTCGTCCGTCACTCAGTTCCACATACAACTTAGTGACGGGAGGACGTTAAAATGGCCTAACCTAACTTACAATTTTTCATATTGCTACGGAACAGACACTTGTGGTGACGTAACATAATTTGCAAAATAGTTTCTTACATTTGCAGCAGACATGGTTCTGTTTTCTGGACTTATTGATACACTTTGGAGTTGACACTCATAAACGGTGCCATCGAATATTATACCATCTTTACGACGTACATAATTGTGAAGTACACAGTATGCCTTTACAATATTGTCACAAAATTCCATCTCAACATCAAAAGGTCTATGAAAAATTCGCCATTTATTGGCTAAAATTCAAAAAGTACAATTCGACCATTCGACGTGCTCTTGTATGACGATAATGATACATTATTTTGCTATATGAAAGGGACTTTTTAGCTACACAAAACGGCATCATTTTGCCATTCTCGTCGTAGTAAGTAGTAGTAGTAAATAGTAAAAGCTCATCAAAACTGTTGGCACTCATGCGAAGAAACCCAAAAAACTTTTCGGGATGGGCTCGGAGGAATGTGTAAGACTTTCCCTTGAGTAGCCTCTCACTACTAATAGGATGTACCCAATAACGTCTCTTTCGAGCATTTTTTCTATGTCTAATTATAAGAGCACAAACTACTGCCGCCTGTTCGAAATCCATTGCTGGAATGAAAGGGTGACTGGACTGACAGGTGACAGTCACTCACCGTGTGCGTGTTCGATTAGAAGACAGTGACAGTGACGAAACTGTTGCCGTGACAAAAGTCACCCGTGTGTGCCTGGCCTACCTCTGTATTGTGTTTATCCAAATGTCAGAACATGTTATCTATCTCTACATTTTGATTATTTAAAAGGTAGATATGTATAGAGAATGAATAAAATCCACTTCCACATATATTTGAGTATTTAAATGTTTTTTCTGTCTCCGTTGTGTTCTTATTTTACAAATGTGTGTTATGGTAAGAGTTACAGAATTGCTGAAAGTTAATAATTCTAATAATTCAAAGAGGTAGACGGGAATTCCAAGAAACTTTTCAAGGTCTCGTTTATCTGATTACACAAAGGAATTATGTATAACAATGTTCCGAACATCTAACAACTATGCCGTACAATCGGTTTGCGTCTTGGGTATCTGTTTTCCGTGTGCTTTACAAACCCACCCATAGATAGCATTTTGTTTACAACACATGGAAATATATTTTAAATGGTGACTGATTAACATATTTTTTTAACAATACATTCGGTCCAGTCGTTTTGGGTAACACTGAACTTCAATATTACTTTGGATCAAACCTGGTTAGGTGCATTTTATTTATTTTCTGCTGGCTAGTTATATGTAACAGGAAGGCAATTGATGAACATAACATAACAAATTTATCTATTTTGTGTGGTTAACATAACAATCCACATTTACATGTACAACTATTTAAAAACTAACACAATAACGGACATGCTGTGCCTTTTGTTTAAAGTCTACTATTAATTCTGCATTTCGTGTTATCATGGTACTCCCAAGAAGGTAAGTTATTTTCACGACTATTATTTTAAACTTCCATCTTGGCTTACGAGCAAAAATATCACTCTATCTAATTGTCTCAAATTGTTACTAAAATCTTGTATAATCGTGAATAGATTATGATAAGGCCAGATTCGGTTCAACTTGTAAAGTTATCTTTTTGTTCTGCGTAGATTTGAATTTCACTATTATAGCTTATTGATACCTAGCGATTGACGAGACAGATCGATCGGAATGATAAAATATCAGTGGTTGAAAAGCTGTTTCCACGATATCAACAAGCCGAGAAAGTAGTTGGTGTCTATATCTGGAATAAGAAAATATAGAACAAAGGGAACTACACTGAAAAATCGCTTCAGAAAACCCTGGCTTTACAAATATATTTTCAATATTAAAAGTGGGCGGAAGTTTCGGCTACCGGTAATTGCTGATAAGAGGGTATCAGCAGAAGAGGTGGAATGCTACTATAAAGCTAGAGAGAAAATTATTTAAAAAAATTAATACTTCCACACAGTTGCATTTTTAAATTTGTTTTTTTTTTAATGCATTAAAGACCATAAAAATGCTTATAAAAACTTAATTGAATGCAAAGCTTTAAATTATCAAATGCAAACAGCTTTTCAACTTTTTAATTAAACTGCATCTGGTGGGTGCAGTTCATTTGATTCTCTTTGTTTGGAATACCCGCATTCGTTGAATAACTTATTTGCAAAGAAAAAACAAGTTATTTTCTAGCGTTTGGTTTAGAGCATACAAAAGTAAAGAACTATTTCACGTTTTCGCCTTTTTTTCACTAAAAGAAAATAATGTCAAGGACTCTCGGGAATAACAGGGCAAATCCGCGATTTTGTGAAACCGAACTACAAACGCCATCTCTTAAACATCACCTTAATCCACTTACGCTAGGCTGCGGTTTATTATAGCTTCATAAAACGGTATGAAATATCTCATTTCACCCATTTACATGCTCATACGGTATAAGAGATAAGATGATAGTTCGAGTCGGGTTTAACTATAAAGATAATAAAATGGCGTAAACGATGGATAGTTCAATGTTGCCTCAAACCACAATACATGAAATAATGCAAAATATTCTAATTTGAATGAAGCAGAAATATTTTTAGACTTTAACCCGTTGAATAACATATTAAGGTCGTTTTTTGCACATTCTTCAAAAATTGCTTTGCTTTTTTTTTACCCGTGCAAAAATCCAATAAATTTTTTAACTGCATTGCAAGTTACAGAATATTTAATGAAACGCCTTTTTTGTGGTAAAAATAACTAATTTAAAAAAAACTGATGAGAAATTCGAAGAACTGGGCTTTAAAAACAATGATTGCAACCACCTTTTTTGTTAAAAGCAGCATAAAAAACACTAAGGCAAATATTGGAAAAAGAAATCGCGTGTTTGTGACTAGCATCGTTATTCCACTGTGCCCTTCAGTATTGTTCTGAACGAAATGCATTGAAAACCGAGAGCGTGCTAACAAAAGTTTCAATTATTGGATTGCAACGTTTCCAATTATCGTCGTATCGGAGCAGGGATGTTCAACCTTTTTATTTGAAGCAGAAAACTCTAACTCGCTAATTTGATTCGTTGATCCTTTACTCGGAAGCACCCTTTAACTCAAATTGAGTTATTCTTTATTCTGAGTGGTGTCAAAACTCGTACGGGACGAATAAAGTTTACAGTTTTAACGTCGAATTAATTTTCAACCACTGACCCGTAACCATTAAACCGCAATGTGCATTGCACAATAAATTGTAGAAAAAAATAAGAAATTAAATGTTAGGAGATTTGATAGCTACTTGATAAAAGGTATAAAAAATAAACTACACATCATTTATTTTGTGAGCACGTACGACCGTACGGGCGTGAACTTTTAAAATTTGGAACTGAGAAAAAAAATATTTCCAATTCCCGAACTTTATAATTAATATAGAACTTACCAATAGAGTATTTTCACGGACATTATTTTTTATTTAAAATGGGTGGATTAAAGCAATTAAAAAAACTGTTAGCAAGTCAAGTTACATGGCTTGATTTTTCACGGGTGTTAACTACCATAGACTGGTCATTTCCAATCATTTCCAAATCTCTCGATAATAATTACCTACATATCCCTTCCTAGATGATATTTGAGGAATGGAAAATATGTATTTCTAGGCAAGAAAAAAAAGATGTCTTTATTATTCACTCCAAGGAAGAAAATCTCGAATTGTGACCATTCAAATCTCAAACTAACGAGCTCACAATTCCGCATATATCTTCAAACTAACGGATCCCACCATGTATCCAGTTGGAAGGAGTCTTCAAGCTAACCTGGTCAGCGACTACATCATCGTTGTGGACGCACTTACCATACGGAAAAGAATCAAACTCATCATCCAGAAGAAGAGGAGTTTGAATTTAAGGGGAGGAGTGTTAACTACCATAGACTGCCCCCGACCCTAAGATAACATGAATCCGGTTGTGCATCTTATCTAGCCGTGTCAACGACACCGAATGCACTATCATCTACAATGGACCCGGAGGTGGGCTGCACACGACTCCAGCAACGATATCACTTATAAAAGGGACCGCAACATCCCACACGAGGTTAATCTACGACCTTCAGTTAAAGAGACTACGCGTCTAGTTTGTTGTAGATTCTCCATTTGAAAATTGTAATTAATCTAACTTGTACTGTTTTTCTAATTTAAATAAATATTGTGTTTCATTCAACGCATTAATTTTATTAAAAATTAATAAAAGTTAACTCGGGTAACAACTAGTTATGTAATAGTTACAACTATTAGTAATTGGATTTTCAATATTAAATAATAATTTTAACGCATTCCCTGCAATTGCACGCACCATAATGAATAAACTTACTTAAATATAAAATCCGCGTGTGAAAACAGTACAAACCCTCGAACGCTGAGCTCTGACGTCATACATTCTGCCGTTTTCTGTCAGGAATTTCATGTTCAATGCAACTTTCAGTTCGTAACAACATTTCTGGCAAGAGCTATGAGTCAAGGGGTTTTAACAAACTAACCATCACGCCGTTTCCCCGAAGGGGCAGGCGAAGAGGACGGACCGCCATAAAACTCTGTCTTGGCACACACTCCTTGTTTCATTCACATTCACACACCGTCTCATACATACTCTTCTGTTATTCTGACTTTACAGATAGCCCGATTCAAGTATTTGATTCACTTGATCGTGCCACGTCTTCCTCGGGCGTCCCTACTTTTACTGATTTAACCTGCAAAACTGCCACAAACAAATTAATTAGATTCATTATTATTTGTTCCATTGTTTCTTATTGTACAATATTTACTTTATAAAAGTAGAAGAAACTTTAGCTACGAGGTGATAAAACTTTTAATTAAAATTTTACGGAACTTTAATTATGTTTTACAAATTATATTCTCAATGCGAACATTTATAGTACGTTCATGGCTGTTGCATAAATAAATAAATATTAAAATTTTATTTAAAAGCATTGTATTTTTTTTATTTATTTGAACACCGCACAAGAGTCTCAACTGCTCCCAACCGTCTAGAGCCAGTGAGACTATGGCATCCCCAAATAGGGTATGTTGTGAGGTTGAAGGTGTGGGGAGGGGAATGAGATTGGGAAGAGGCAGGTTGGGAAGTACTTGGCTATTCAGATCTGGCCACTAAACACGGCTAAAGCCATTTCAAGCAACGTTTCGATTCTGAATGGTGGTCTTTCATCAGGGCGATGCTTAAAGGTATCTACCACTCTGGAACGTCCCGCAAATATACTTTTTATTATTTTTATAAGAATTAAATGTGTTATGACACATATTGATGAAATAAAAGTTATTGACGCACTCCATGTTTGAACCCGCGACCTTTGGATTCGTAGTCGAGCGTCTTACCATGGAGGCCGTCAACAAAAATATATCATGCTTGTTTTATTAACATTATTTTTTATTTCAATGTTAATTTTAAGAAAAAAATGATTCTGAAATTCGATTCTTACTTAACATATTTCGTTCACGTTTGTCAGACCTCATTTAAGAAGAAACAACCATATATGCATAAATTATGATTTTCCATATTCTCATAAATTTTCAAAGCGAGTTCAAATCATACAGAAAATTTAAACAGGAATGCGAACTACGATAAATTCTTCGAATGATAAGAAAAAATATGTGAATACTGAAATGCCAGAATGCGATAGCTGTTCACGATGGTATTTTTGTTTTACGAGTATTCAAACATTAATTTAGCTGCAATTTCATAGCATAACTTTATGGATTTCATTCTTTATTGCACAACAAAATTACGATTGACGATGTTTTTTAATATTTGCCGAAACGTATAGATATCGCAGACACACATGCATTACTTGCATACAGCATGTTTAAAACTTGTTTTGTTTTAGAAAAGGGATTTGACAAAAAGTTATTTTTTAATGTAATTTAAAGGGTAATAAAATAAAATAAAACTTTTATTATTTTCAAATTTTATTAGCAAGCACTGTTGATTTTCCAATAAAAAAACGACAAGTAGACGCAAGTAAGATAAAATACTGTTTCTCAGTGACGTTTCGATAGAACTTTACTGTCCGGAATTGTTCACATGTATGCTAATACACACAATCTCAAGTTTGTGTTGTTCGGATCAACTCTAATTGCGCGACCTATACCTTTCAATCGACATACGTTATCTTTGCATATTACCTTTGCAGGTATTACTACTGTAGAATATAGGAATACCATTACAAAAAAAATATTTTGTTGCTTGAAGTAACAATTTATTTCGTTAATTAGTTCCTTTATTGCCGCTTGTAAAAGGTAAATTTGTATCAGTTAGTAAATAAATATATAGATACGTGTTTTTACTTCACCAGTAGAACGCTAGTTGTTTTACGAAAAAAAAAATGGAAGTAATTACGCTATGTAGGCGTTCTTTTCATTGTAAACTTTCCAGACTCATTTTAAGGGTCAGCACCCAAAAATATACGCTTTTTGGCATTCTAATACAAGCAATACTACAAATGATTTATCTGTTAAATAATAAGAGAAATGTGCAAGGTTTCCAGGAAGTGTAATTTTCAAACAGTAATCATTTAAATTATTTATAAAATGCATACTGGATTTTAGGTAAAATATTCGAAATAAAATTTAAAAGATTAGAGCTTAAAAAAATATTCACTATAAACCTTAGACATTTTCCTAACTGCCCATGTAGAATTTACAAACAAATCATCTGTTAAATAATAAGAGAAATGTGTAAGGTTTCCAGTAAGTATAATTTTTAAACAGTAATCTTTTAAATTATTTATAAAATGTATACTGGATTTTAGGTAAAATATTCGAAATAGAATTTAAAAGATTAGAGTTTAAAAAAATATTTACTATAAACCTTAAACATTTTCCTAACTGCCCATGTAGAATTTACAAACAAATCATATGCAGTATTGCTCGTATTAAAATGCTACAAAATGACGTTTAGTAACATCAGGCTTAATATTGCCAAGAAATAAATATCGATACTACATACACTTGTGTGATTTGATGAAAAAATAAGGACGAGTTATTGACTTTATGTAGTCGTTGTTTTTTATGGAAACTTCTCATATTTCCATAAAATTAATCCGAGAAATAATTACCAAAACGGGGTACAACCGATAGTGCTTTTCCTTAAATGCTGGCAGCTATTTTTCCAAGCGCGATCGCTTCAGGTGATTTTGTTCACGGATTCTTTTGTCCGCAGAGAGCAGCCATCTAGGCCAAGAGGTTTCTTAAGTACTCCAGATTTACAACCCTTTGTTGGGCACACAAACAATATGAAATACTTATTTCCCGAGATGAACGGTAAGTTACGTGAGTGTGTTTAACCGTATGTGGCCGAAGAACGATATATCGTTGTAGAAACCTGATCAAGTTTAAAAAAAAAAACAACATTTTTTGTATTTTAATTGTTTTTTTTTGTTTTCTTCCGAATAAGATTCTGTTAGGAATAATGAGTCTAACATTTTCTCAAGGTACTTAAAAACATATATGAATTGCATAGTGGCGGTTTGTTAGTTTTTTTTAACAAGGAGGGTTACCAGACGTTTTCGCTAGAGCTTCTTTATTTTTATTCTACCAACAATAAAAAAACATCTAATAAACAAAATGGCGTCTTGTATTAATAATATTTTAATTCTTTATATTTTAAAGGTTCAAAACCCTCAAAAAACGGAAAATACGATGAAACCTCAAAATAGTTGTTTTGAGTTAGAAAATTCAGATCAGAAATAACCGATCGAGAGTTTTAGCAGATTTTCAGCTTTGTAACAATGTAAGATAAGATAAAGCGCAAACCTTCCCACTAAGGCCCTTCGAACACGAAGCAACCTAAAACCAACTAAAAATGGTTGGCAATAGCATTTGCAAACTGGTTGGCGACCGAGGTTCGCTCACGATGCTACACGTGTTGCTAAGATTTCAGTCATTATCTCATCTAAAATATCTATCTCGTAAAATCACTTACCACTATGATTGTGGTAAGAGTTTTCAAATAAAGTCAGGTTATTCGTAACCCGTGATTTTTTGTCTTTCTTTTTAAAGTTAAAAATAAAATCTCGCAGTTCACGGTATCATTTTTGTATTGCGTTCGAAAATGACCATAAGCGTATAATCATAAACACAAGGGTGTTTTTCAACCTCGTGAACAAATTTCATGCGTTCTTGCTCGGACATGTTGCAAATTTCTCGAAAACAGCTCGCGATTACGGCGCAACTGGAAACGGCAACGCACAGGCGACTAGCACGGCGAATTGGGAGAGTTGGTAACATCGGCGTTGAAAACTGTTTGCGGATTGCCATTAAAATACACACGAGAGCAACTTGAGTTGCAAACTGGTTTTTTTAGTTGCCCCGTTTGCGAAGAGCCTAAGCGTAATTTGTTCAGAAAAAGGTGAGTCGGTTCCCGCTGTGAACATTAAACCCACAAGGCTAATATTTAAACATCAGTTTAATTAAATTGGGGTTACTGCTACAATAACAGAAACAGTAATAAAAAGCTACTTCAATCTTAACCCTTCGAAACAAGTCGCCTACCTCCAGTTATAATAAAAAACAATCTCACTTTTGTTTTCACTAACAGCATTTGAAAAAAAAGGTTGTTTGATAATAAGTAGTTTTTCGCCCGCCATACCAGACATTTCCCTGTGTCATTTAATATTAAACGATTGGTAACATTAATCAAAAGTTTTGTTAAAATTTATTTTACCTTATTTTTAAATCGTGTAAAAACATTGTATCTTTCTACAAAATGAAATTAGGAACACCTTGAGGGTTTGTGAAAGCCTTCTTACTAATTGCTGAAAACAATATAATTTGTGAAAAACAAACGGAAATGTTTCTTTTCGAGATTTTAGTAAAGGGTTGTAAAAATACGTCGGTTCTCATTAAAGCTATGGATATGCTTTTAACCCCGTTTTCAGGCAAAGTGCAATAGTTAGTTATCAAAAAATAAATTGTAATTTCTTACAAAAAGATTTCAATGTTTTTTTTTTTTTCATATTGTAACGGGTTATTTAAATGAACGGACAATTTTAAAGGTAGACACGATTAGTTTTTACTTAGATAAAATCAATTAGCAAGTTAGTTCACAATGGTAAGAGAGGATAATATTTTACTATTTTTATACTATGCTAATTGCGCAATAGTTTTGGTGTACTTGTATTTCCGCCCTTGGGTCCACTGAGAAACATGTTACGCCTGTATCAGTCCTCCCTATAAAGGCTACCCTACCTCTGGATTCACTGTACATCAAGCAAACATTAACCAAGGATTCTCGTGTCAGTCCTAGCAGAGGAGTGTTAAAGAGTTCAGTTCAGATTTACTGTTCACAACCATTAGGTTGCTTGATGTACCATACCGAGGGTTCTCGTGTCAGTCCTGGCAGAATAAGGTTTAAAGAGGACCGTCACTCTGGATTCAAAGTATATCAAGCAACTATTTACTAAGGTTTCTTGTGTTGGTCCAGGCAGATGAGGTTGTAGAGCGCGTGAGGCACCAGGAAAGAAACGTGCTCTTTGAGGCTAAAACATGGCCTTTTATAGACCATCACAGCTGTGAATATCCTTTTCATGGGACACATCTGTGAACTTAGAGCAGCGAGGGTCAACATTGACTAATAGCATTCATCTCCTTAATTAGTAAGGGATGACGTAATGCTAGAACGAGAAAGTATTTGAGATCAAAGAACTAATCAACACGCTCTAAAATTTATTTGAAACTAAAGGATGTTAGAATATCATTTATATGCTCAAAATCTATACAGCTTGCTTAAAGAAACCACTGTACAGGGAATGGTGTTGACAAACCCCATCAATATCATAATACAATAAATAGATAATAGAACTTACGCACATAAAATGAGCATTACAAATAATGTAACTTAAATTTTGTTTAAATACATTTTTGCTCTGAACGCGAAGGCAGTGGAAGATTCGCCCCGAAGAGAGACCACGAATCAGAATCGAAACGTTGATTAGTTGGCTTTAGCTATGTTTAGTGACCAAATCTGGATATTTATTAATTAAAATGTTAATATAGTACAAAAAAATACCTTGATATTTTATGCCCAAGGAGTTAAAAAAAACTCGATCCGGGATCCGGGATTTGGATTCAACTTCTCAAGCCACATCTTTGCAAAATATTAAATATATATTTATACAGAAATTATTATTATTAGGTTATTGCTAACGCATTATTATTCTAAGAAACTTTATATATCTATTTATGAGTATTTGATTACAAAATTAAAAATTTCATATAATTACTATAATTTACTGAAAACACTTTTATTTATTAATGTATCTATTTTAGTAATATACTACAAGATTCACGTTGATAACTTCATAAAGTTTCCCAGAAGATCTTAAATAAAGTTACATTACAACCAAAGCTTCGCCATTTGATGGTATCTTTCCATCAAGTTTATGTTGCAGTTAAGTGCAACTCCTGGGAATAATGCACCCTTGTAGTTTCATTTAAACTTTCGTTTCGAGCGAACTTTCAAAGTTACGTTTTAAAGTTAGAGACCGGTTAGTAGCTGAGTAGACGAACGCGTCGGATTCCCACTCGGGCGTCGCGGGTTTGATTCGTAGGAGTTTTAAAAATATTGTCAGATTATTCGCGAACCGGGAATGTTTGGCTTATCTTTTTTCTTTAAAAAAAATTATTAAATTAAATTATCGGTACCTACAGTTTTCTGAATAAAACGTATAACTGCTATGAATTCATATAAAAGATAAAATATTGGATAGTACATTTAATTCCAGAACAAGCATGTGGGCACCGTGTGGTAATTTTACAGTCGAAAGCTTCAATACAGATTTCAAAAGTACGTTTGCCAAAAGTGTAGGAAATAACTGTCACAGGAAGGATGTCAACTTCTCATTCATTCATAATGAATATGATGAATATTATATGTCGAAAATATACCTACATATTGATTAAATACGGTAATACCTTAGGCTTCTTAGAAAGGTCCTTTTTACTCAGTTAAACTTGTGTTGTAAGCTCAGAGCAATAATATACAGGAGGGAGCGCTTCTGTACTATCTGTAGTCAGTACTGATGATTTTTGCCTGACTCGGCTAGACATGGGCGTGGCTAGGACTAGGGCTAGGATATTTATATATCTATTCATAATACATGTCGACATAATGTTTTTGTTTATTTGTATAACCACTTTTTCACAGTATTGTTATAAACAAAAATATAGCATATAACCTAAAAAACCGTTGAGTTATGTCCAGTTTAGTTTTTTTTCCGTGTGGGCGGAGTCGCCGGAGACACGGGAGACGGAGAATATTCTTACATAACTAAAAGCGGTGATATTTTGCGAAATTTGTGTTGTCTCTTTCTCTCTCATTGTGTACGACGTAAAAACCCAGAGAAAGTGGTTTATCTCAAATTTGTATAGGTTGGGTAAAAAGAATTAGCTCTCTGTCCATATATTGTTACTACAATGTTGTAAGTCTATACCAACTGTAGAGTTCGAATTCAATAGATTCAATTACTAGCCGAGCTACCACTTGGCGATCGCTAATGAATTTATTGTATATATTTATTTATTTATAAATTAACGGACTAAAGTCCAATTACAAAAATACATATAAAACACGAAATATAAAAATGAGTAACAGAGAAGGAATAGCATATAAATTGAAATAAATGAAGCGATGACAAAAATAAGGCAAAATAAACATAAGAGAGAACATTCAAGCCATGGTCTAGTCGAAGTTTTGGTAGAGTCGTAAAGCATGACGAAAATCATTTACACTGCTACCAAAAATTTTCAAGACCATGGCTTGAGTTAACAAGTCTTGACATTCTGGACATTGGAGAATTATACCCGTAATTAGTATTGTGATGATTGAGGAACAGCAATTCATTGTTTCTGAGTCTACGGCAAGGAATGTTGAACTGGATAAGTCGCAACAGAGAAGGTGAGTCAATAAAACAATTAATAATTTTGTAAATGAAAATTAAATCGATGTCTTTCCTGCGCTTTTCTAATAAAGACATTTTCAATAATTGTTCAATTTCATCATATGAATAATCGCCTCTTTCTCGCCCCAAATCTCCATGCAATACCGCGTAAGAAGCGATGTTGTACGGATTCAATATGATGAATATGAACGGTATAGAAAGGGGACCAAATTACACTAGCATATTCTAAATGAGGGCGAACTAATGAGCAGTAAAGGGTTTTTAGAGTCTTTATATTCTTAAAGTCACATGCAATTCTATTGATGATACATTTTAACCTAAAAAGTACGTACAAACTTAGAAATATTTTTTTTAACTTGTACTAACATTTAGAACCACCTCTCAAAGTTACTTTACTTTACCTCCGGACATCTTGTATATTTATTAAGTTTTTTTTTTACTTTTAATGAGCCACAACAATAGCTCTGGGAAATATATTATATTTTTTTACTGTGAACACTGTTTACGTTTAAAATATAAATACAATAAAGACGACGCAATTGAAGCTATGATTCATAAAAAAAATACTCAAAAGGTTGAATAAAAAGATCGTCATTAAATTACGAAAATATATTTTATTACATTATTGCGTAGTTATTTTTTTATATTTTCAGGGTGCAGACGTTAGTCAACAATCGAAAACTTCGAACAAAGTAAAACGTATTAAAATTATTAAAATGATGTTTGTCAATAACGTATGTACTGGCAAATATTGGTTGACTTTTCTGCTCCAAGGTAAAACCATATATTTGCTTTGTTCAATTTCATCAAAATGGGAAAACAACTTATATATTGGAAAAGTGAATCCTTCGATGGGTTTCGATGGATTCAGAATGTCCCAACTATCTTTCAGACAAATAATATGTACAGAATTAAATAAGAGATAGTAGACAGTCGTGTGGATAGGACCCGCGAATAGCAGTCGGTTGGGTCGAGTTCGACACTGACAACGGGCATCGACTTACTCCGTTTCCAATGCAAGTTTTATGTTTAGTGAAAAAGTCTGTACCATAAATTGTAGGATATTTGGTGAATTTTTATTTTTATGATAATTTAATGATAAGCTATTTTAAATGAATGCACTAAAAAAACTTTGCAGAAAAACTATAAGATTATGTATAGAATATATTATGAAGTTTAAAAAATATTTAATACGGTATGCAATTACAAGAGAGGTTAGTTGGAGAAAAGTTAATGTAAGACTGAATCTGCGCTTGTCACAACTTGATTTTACAATTTTATTTATTCGTATTATTGATGGCTGCCTCATTTTTTATTAAATCTTCAAATTAATATGAGTAGTTTTGTTAGGTTAGGTTAGGTAAGTTAGGTTGTTTTCCATAAAATCATCTTACTTCATCATACAAGTACCCGCCTCCTTTCTTTTTCTGAAAATAAAAGATTTTCCACCCCCTTAAGCCTTTTTCTTCTATCTGCCAATGTTCTGCCTGCTATCTATATCACCCTTTATACATTTCAAGGCGTTGGCAGCAAGCACCATATTATTTACTGCAGGTGAGATTTAATTAAGGTCGCTGCCAATTAACTTGCGAGATTTTTAATTATATTTTGTTCTGTTTTTTAATCAACACTCTGCCGGGAAAAGTTTTTTTAATAAGAGATTACGAAAACCCACTGTTAAGATTTTTTTTATAAATATTTTTAGGAAATCTAATTTACTTAACGTATTTATCCTTTTTGAGAAGCAATGTCTTCCAAACAATGGTTTCCGTGTTGCATTCACAATGACTTAGGGTATTTAAATACGATTAAAATGAGGAGTTATGTGCTAAAGATATCTAAATATTTTTTTAAACATCAGTACATATTTATTTTAAGCTTTCTTTCATTACAAAAACCGACAAAATGCTCAAAATTTTAAGTCAGGTTAAATAAAGTACATCGATATGATCCCTCTATCATAATATTCAATGTAAGAAAGAAAAAGTTAAAAGCAAATTTCCTAAGCAAATAAATGTTTGGTTTGTATATCCTCAGAATTGATTATGCGTAATTTTTTACTGGCAACAGTGCGAATAATTAGATTAAGTGGCAGAAATATTGTAAACATACTATTCAAATTGTTTAAATTTTAGATCCTATTTGATTTACTTGTACCAAATTGATTTCCTCGCGCAACTAGACTCCATAAAAGGGAAATGCATTTCCATGTTTTTGATTTTTTAACTCAACCCTTAAAAAATATTAAGAAAAATAATGCCACGCTTTATTCGATCGCAATTGGTTCAAATTCATGATAGTTATACTTGATTTCTCCATTTTGCTCATATTGCTTAGAGTAAATATCTAGCTATTGTTTTTACATAATTTCTAGAGTTTATTTAATACATTTTTTGTGCAAAAACAGAAGACTTCTTTAAAATACATGTTGCTTTTTTGGCTATTAAACGAACCTTATTTATTATTTCACACTTAAGATTTCACAACTGTCAGATAGAATATATTTTTATTATATATGATTAAATTTGGGAAACCTGTTTTTAAGAACGTTATATATCATCTACAAGCCATTAAAAAAATTAGGGTCGTTTCATTTCAATAATTACGAGAAACCAAACTGGAATGATGTTTTTTTAAATTTTTATATTTTCGAAAACCTTTCAATCTGTATTTCATGACAGCAATACTTGATGCAGCAAGAACCTTGGAAAACGACTGGTTCAATTATTATAATACAGTGCCTTAGGGGTGATTTTTTAACTAAAACGGCGCTATACAAATTATCCAAATATTACAATAACGGAGGAAATAATTATGTATGGCAATTTAGAATTTACAATCGCTATAAAAAAAACACGTCAAATTAACGCAGGGTAAACATTACAAGGGTTGCATTGGACAGACAGATTTCCCGACGGGCCGATTTGGGCTGCTGAATGACGATTAATAATATTGAGCCGTGTTTTAGTCACAGTTATTACACGGAATGGGAATTTCTCGTTTGCGTGCTTTTACCAATTAAAAACGAATGCTTTGCTTTGGTTAAAATATTCGCTTTTGCCAATCTATTTCAATTCGATTAATTGAGGGTTTTCCCAATGTTAAATGCCATAAAAAAACTCTAATTAAACATGTAGGTATATTTTAAAATGGTAAGAATCAGAAAAAAATATTGTTTTTTTTAATCACGGAATTGTGCTTTTAACCAGAAAAAAAAACAAATAGGGCGTAACTTTAACGGAAGGTTAAATCAACAACAACAGCTTAGCGATGGTTTAATCAACAACAACAGCTCAGCGAAGGTTAAATCAACAACAACAGCTTAGCGAAGGTTAAATCAACAACAACAGCTTAGAGATGGTTAAATCAACAACAACAGCTTATCGAAGGTTAAATCATGCAAATAGACAGTTGTCTTTTATATATATTGGTTACATTGAGCGATAGTTAACCTCAAGTCATGTAGCAACAGTTATAATGTGTGGTCATGCATATTTTCAAATAAAAATGATGATTTTTTACAAAAGTTTAAAATAAAATAGTATATGAATACAACACAAGCATCCCAACTGCTCATAACTGGTGGGACTATGGCACCTCTAATAGGAATGTGAAATTTAATGGAGTGGAGAGGAAAAGATGATGGGTAAGAGGAAGGTGAGTAATATCTTGACTATTCAGATCTGATTCATCACGGCTTTCACAACGTTTTGATTCTCAATGACGATTTTTCACCAGTATATAGTTTAAATATATTATTTTTAATTGATTGAATGTGAAATAAAACGTATTATTTTAATAAAATTTACTTGTACGCCAGGATTCATACCCGCGTCCTTCAGATTCATAGCCGAGGATTTTAACCACTCGCAACGGAGGTTATGATAGCATAATATCACCAATTCGGTACATTTGATTATTAACTTGTTTGAGATCACCCATAAATAATCTTATTAAAACTTTCTAAAATAGTGATAAGTCAACGGAAATTACCAGTTTTTTTTTTTTCATATCAAAATTCCAATAGAATAGTTATCCCATATTTATTAAGTCTACTTCAGGACCACTGCCTTCGTCGTTCATGCATGTTATGTTTGCATATATGAATATATTTAAATGTGAACAGATGGCCCGGTTTTGAACTCTTGTACGAGCACTCGCTCGCATATTCATCAGACCTGAACTGGAGACCTTTGCACTCCAACGGCTGAGATTTGCATAGCAACGCGATTGGATATGTTTTCGAATATTACTCACGCCAAGTGAAATCAGATGAGGAGAAAGACGTGGAGGAATCGCTGGTAGTTTTTGTATTTGGCTGTTTTATCAAGATGGCTTTTGAACTAGGACAAGCATTCAAAAAAGTGCTAAAGCGCTACAACCTTTGGAGAGTCTTGGTCGTCTCCGGGAAACGTCTCCAATTCTAGCAGATTCCTGCTGTTTCCTTTCAGTTCCTTATGCCTAGAGCAGACAAGTATGACATCATTTAGTTTGGAAGATAATCTCAGTTTAGCTATGGCGCTTGAAATGACAAGCATTTCTTAATCTGTTTTTTTTTTAAAGAAAGACATACATTCTTGGGTTACAAATAACCTGACAATATTTGAAAAACTCCTACCACCATTATAATAAGCGGAAGATTTTGCTTGTGAAATTATGGAGGACTTGGTAATCCGAGGAATTAAACCAATGGAATTGATGTCCAGATGGGAATCCGACGCGTTTGTCCACTCAGCTACTGACCGGTTGACGTGTTACTTTAACCAGTGAATCATTCATAAATTATAAAATTAATAAAATAATATAATTTGCATAATAAAATTGATTAACTTAAAAAATATAATACAGTGAAAAATAAAAATAATTTTGTGTCATTTGCCTGCAACACTGTTTTTGATAATTATGTTTTATTTGTTTGGCCACCATGTCATTATTGTTGTATGCATCAGATGTCAATTACCTAGGCACAATGTTGCGCGTAGTGCAGCCTTTGTGTATTATACTGTTAATATATTTATTATATTATAATGTATGCTGTGAACATATTAATTTTGAAATATTTACAGTCATCTCTCTATTTGATAATACTTTTAACATGTTTATGTAAATATTTTGTTTATGTTCCTAATAAAATAAAAAAAAATAAAATAAGATCTAAATAGATAAATACTTTCAAGTCTTCATTTTCTCCTTTCTTTCCCCTTCCCAAATACCTTCAGCAGTGGGACTTTACATAAATTAATGTTTATAAAAAAATATATTAAAATCTTTGTTTTTTTACAAATGTCCTAATAAGGTGAGAAATAATCATTCCTCGGTTAAAATAGAGGTCAGAAATCAGTCAAAGTAAATCGGGTGCTCATAAGGTTTGATTTATACATAATTTTGAAACGGTTAAAAATTAGGTTGTGTGATTTTAAAATCGGATGAAAGTCATGGAAAATTGTTGTTTAAAAGTAGTCGTAGGCTTCTTATGCTACCTCTCATGTTTACATTATTATTTGACCGTTGCTCAGTCCCTTCAATAAAGTTTAACAGAGTGGCTAAAGGGTGTTAGACAATGTTATCCGGCTCAACAAAGGTTGATTCCCCCAGATCACAGAATTTTCTTTCTCTCAATGTGGAGAAAAATCGTCATATTCAAAATAATGATTCCTCTAGTTTTTATAAATAATCATTTAAAAGGAAACCTGTGAGTGCCTCTTTGTCAACTTTTAACGTCAGTGGAAATGGCTGCAACTTACCTGAAACAAAAAAAAAACATGTTAGCATAGGTTCAAAAAATATTCATTTTGCACGATAGCAATCATGGCTCAGAAAAAGGGAGTTTGTAAAATAAATATTCACTAAGACTATTATGAAAAAACTCTCAACTCGGTTAACTTAACAAAACAAAAACAAAAAACTTTCAATATGTTGAAGAGTATGTGGAAATAATTTACGAATTTCAGAAAATTAAGATCACGGTGTTAGGTTATATTATTTTTTTAAATTATTTTTATTTATGTTTCTGACTTTGTAAATATTAAAACATGATTTCTTACTCAGGTACCTGATAAGCCATGTTGTGAAACCAGGAGACATCGCCAAACACTTAATAACAACTCAAGTAAACTTTATTAAAGGGATCGAGCGACAGTAAAAAAAAACAGAATAGGTTTATGACCTACATCATTGCGGGAACTATGCAGACTATGTCCTTATCAACAATAATTCAAAAGCAGGATTAAATTGTTTCGTTCAACTTAGTTAAAAGTTTTAACGTAAAACCTTTGTCCAACAATGAATTATGGCAGGACAGTGGCTGAAACATGATAATCTTTCGGGAATTACAGTGTTGTAAGTTTTACAAAGTTTCAGGTACGATCGCATCGAGATAAGTACACAATATTGTACATTTTCTTTAATAAGATTACTCCAACAATGTAGTTAACAGGTAATATGACAAGTATTAAAAAAAAGACGGTCCGTTTTTTAAGGCCTAAGTACCTATCTCTTCAAATTTGATCAATATACAAGGTTAAAGCCATTTCAAGCAACGCTTCGGTCTTTCACCAGGGCGATGATGCGATCTTCCACTCTGATAGTAACAGCCGCTGTCTACAATCAAATCTGAGCGACACTTCGGAGATCAATATCTATTTGCATGGATTAACCTCGGCTTAGCGTTGAACTGTCTAAATCACATCGTCGTAGCTTTGTTCGACAAAAACGTTGCTTTATTTACAAGATGTGTTAGGTTTTATAAAAGGAAAACACTCGTATCTATAATTCAAACAAAACTGTTTTTTCAATAATTAGGACACATTATCAAACAGAGGTTTGATGAAATAAAAATAAAAAACACCAAATATTCACATATTATTGTTTCTATGTTATGAGGTGTTTATTTTAATAATACCTCACATATTATGAATGAAGCCTTTGGTATTGATACTTCATCTTCTACTGTCATAATACTATCCCATTTAAACTATGAATAATAACGGAATTCAGATTTAAATTTTCGCGCCAGATGTTCTAAAGAGCCTTTTGACTAGAGATATTAGTTTATTGCCTGTAATGGAAATAGAAATTCTCAAATTTCAATCACAAACTGATTGACGAGACGTGATCTCGACACTTTAATGGATTGACTAACAAGGGCTAAGCACAATTGACATATTTACAATAAGCGAAATGTTAAGGAAATATTTAAGTTTCAAATTGTTTGGAAGCTGTTGACAACAGCAAAAGTTCTGAAACTTATTTATTTATTTGTCGAAATAAGGCTCAGAGATAATAATCATAAATACATTTTGGAAGTAAGGTATTAACACTGAAGACATAAAGAAATAGAAGTGTGCTGTTGGCGTATCTGATGTGCCAGAAGTAAGAACCAATTTCTCTTAAATTTTAAATAAAAGTAATTTTGTTTTGACACCACTTTATTAGATACACATACCAACCGGTTTCGACTCTACCTGAACCTTCTTCAGGGTTGAACAAATATGTATACCAACCGGTTTCGGCTCTACCTGAACCTTTTTCAGGGTTGAACAAATATGTACTGAAGAAGGTTCAGGTAGCGCCGAAACCGGTTGGTATATGTATCTAATAAAGTGGTGTCAAAACAAAGTTACTTTTATTTAAAATTTAAATATGTCTTACCATAAAAGTAGAGTGCTTCATGTCAAAGTTTAAATTTCTCTTACTTTTGGCACGGGTGAAATTTATGATTTTTATTTTCAAATGTGTATAAAAATTCTTTAAAATAAACAGTCATTATTGCCTATTGTCTATTGTTTTTAGTAGTCTCTTGTAAATTCGCACTTTTCTTTCAAATCGGTACAGATCACAATTCTAGGGATTGTCTATTCAGTGGGTATAACGAAAGCCATGAGATGTGTCATTAAATTTATGTTTTAATTGCTTACAACATGCTTTCAACGAAGATCTTATTAAGTTTAAGTGCCATCTTATTTGAACCAGTTTTTGTTGATAGGTATATATATTACTAGATAGTACTTCACTTACTAGTTGTTACCCGAAAAAAATCACGGGACGGTACTTCACTTACCAAGAAAAAATGTTTTTACTTCTATTTCAAATACAGAATAATGTCTACTAAAATAAACAAATCCCTTTGGTATCCCGCTTCTAAACTAACTAACCATCACGCCGTTTCCCCGCAGGCGTAGGCAGAGAGGATGGACCGCCATACAACTCTGTCTTGGCACACACTTCTTGCTTCATTTACATTCATACATCGTCTCATACATACTCTTCTGTTATTCTGACGCTTCACATGACCCGATTCAAGTATTTGATTTACTTGATCGTGCCATGTCTTTCTCGGGCGTCCTCGACTTCTTCTTCCATTCACTTTCGCATCATATATTCTTTTCACACTCCTTTCTTCGTTCATTCGCTCTACATGCCCAAACCATCTAGGCGTCCCTTTCTTGATCCTATCCATTACGCTCATATCAGCCTTGCATTCTTTCCGGATATCCACATTTGTAATACGGTCATACATGGTTTTACCGCACATCCGTCTCAAAGATCTCATTTCCACAGCATTCAGTCTACTTTCATCCTTCCTCTGCCAGTTCCATGCCTCACTGCCATACATCAGGGTTGGTATAAGCACTCCATTCTAAGAGGGTTTTTTATAATACCAGGATCAACAGGAAAAAATTGCCGTCATTTTTAGTCCGTATAATTCGATGTCTAATAATCATTAAATCACGACCGAATCATACAACAAAAATGATGTTGTTCAACTAAATCTTGTTCTGGGAACCTTAAATCACGAATTGAATCTCTCGAATCTAGACTTGAAAGGGTCATGGAATATTGTAATTCGCAGTAGTTTGAATAATGGGATATTGTTAACGAGGCGTCGACAGGGAAATGTGTTTGATAACTGTGTAGGTACAACATCGTTCCGCTCTTTAGACTAATGCTAAACTTTTAACGGCCTCCGTGGTCTTGTGGTAAGACGTTCGACTACGAATCCAGAGAGCTTAATCGCGGCGTGGGCAAATAAATTTAATTTAATGAATATGGGTTATAACATGTTTAGTAAATATTAAATAATATACAAGTAAATTTGAAATAAAAGTAACTTAGTTTTAACACCACTTTATTGGATACATAAACCAACCGGTTTCGGCTCTACCTGAACCTTCTTCAGGGTTGAACCTTCATATCAAAGTTTTAATATAGCTGTGCAATTATTTTTGCTCTGTTTTGGTAGAAGACCACCATTCAAACTGTGGAGAAGCCAAGACCACAAACTTTGCTTGAAATGGCTTTAGCCGTGTTTGGTGATCGGATCTTATTGTTTAAATAAAATTAAAAAACCTAAAAAAAAAAAACCTAAAAAAAAATTGGTACTTTCTTCCCCATCTTCTTCCCTTCCCCACTACCTTCAGCCTCACAAAATACTCCGATTGGGCGTGCCATAGTCTCACTGGCTCTAGACGGTTGGGAGCAGTTGGGACTCTTAATCAACTAAAACTGGTTGGCGACTAAGCTTCCCTCACGACGCTTCTTAAGTTGCTACGATTCCAGTCTCATCTTACAGTGCACGGTGTCATTGTTATATCGCGTTCAAAAATGTCTATACGTATATTCTCATAAAAACAAGTGTTTTTTTCAACCTCCTGAACCAAATCAATGTTGAGTTGCAAACTGTTCTTTTTTAGTTGCCCCGTGGGCAGAGGACGTAACACATAACAATATTTTCGTCGGAATAGCTGGGTACATCCAAGCCTTCCTTGTCCCCATCTCATTACTTTCCCCACTTGCTTCAGCTTCACAACATTCCCCGAAACTTTTGAAGTTTTTGTCAGAGTTGCTTGATCTTTATTATCATTCCCCATTCATCATTTCCAGCAATCATCGATGTTCGTAATAGGTACCTGCCGACATTTTTTTGCGAAATTCCTCTTTACACCATCGTATTTTTAATAATATTTTTACATTACTGTATTTTATCCATTTTGTTACGTTTAGTCCCACGATCTCAATTTACGATGTTTTATCTTAGCAAGTATCCATTTTCAAGTATACAGCTGAAAGCACCTAATCATAATTTTTTTAAAAATATTATTAAAAAAGGCAAAAAATACGAATTTCCACAAATATAATGATTCTTTTTTCTAGGTCCATAAATCCACTATGAAACCGAAAATAATAATGAAGGAGAAAAACAATACTGAGACATTTGTCAAATTGACGTCAAAATATTATTGTTTCGAAAGACTTAACAAGCCATCACAAATCCCAATTAGTTCAATCGTCTTAGATAGTATTCCTTTATAAATTTGGTAACTTTTTCTGAAAACTAGATAAATTCAAAAAAAGGTTTCCTATTAAAAGTGAATATAATAAAATCAAATGCCTTTTATTGGAACACTTTTTTATGGTGAATCGTAAGATTTTTATGAACGCCTGTTTCAAAAAGCTCCAATTACGAAGGACATTATTAAGGTCTTTTGAACGATTTTTAATAATTTCAACAGTATTTAAACTGTCAGGTGAAAATATTGGAGCCTTTAGAACATAAAATAAATGGATTAAAGAGTAATTTAATCACAATCTAAATAGATTTTTTAATCATTAAATTAACGGAAGTGTTTTTAATGCTGATTATGTAGTCATTGATCGAAACCCTTTAGAATGATTGAAACTTTTTCATATCTCAGATTTTTCTACAACATGACGTAGGTACTTATCAATTTCCGAAATGATGAGTGTTCGTTGTATTCATATCCTTGAACCATAAACAAATCAACAACAACCACAGTTCACTTTTACCATATAGAACCTTTTGGTATACTATCCTTTCTTATATTTAAAGTACAGTGGATAATTTACTAACTAATTTTGAAACCGCACAACATATTAAACCTGAAAAGGATACCGCGATAAGGGATTAAAATACTTGAAGCCTTGTTTGAATATCAGGATGTTGCAAGACTACCCCATTAGGTAGAAACATTGTATTAGACTTATCCCTTAAACTTACTCCAAATATTTCCTCTGGCGTATCCTTGAGACTTCCTAATATTAAATAATAAGGTTTTTGATTTATGATAATAAGAATTTTGAATTATAGCAGTAATATATCTCGTCTCCGTAACAAATTCGAGTTTGTTCTCACTCCAGCAATGAAATATAGATTATATTATAATGATAAGATGTGCTTACCACTCTTCATTCGCTGATTTTCGCGCACGGAAATCACCCAGAATATAGCTAGGCATAATCAATCGAATTGGTCCACCATTTTTACCTTAATTAATTTAACAAATATATCTCACTTAAATAATAAATTATTTTTAAGAATTAGCGTATAAATAAAAATGTGAAAACATGTTTAAAAAAATCCTCGATAATAGTCAATCCCCTTCAAGAACGTCAAAAACTATGATTCCAGGGTAAAGGGGTTATGAAAAAGGCGATAACCCATATGTTTCTGTTTATTTATGTAGATTTTATGGACCAAAAACGTTTTGGTTGGTTTTTTGATAGCATGACATAACATTTTACGAAAATCGTACAGAAAAGTCACAAGGGAACCCTTCCCTTTACATCACTATTTTATCCTAACAAGTATCATCTTTTATAAGGTTGTTACACATCAAATGTATTAAAATTTCAGGGGCTCAGTTATCAAACTCAGATATTTGCAATTATTTTTACTTTAATTCTGACCGATTAAAGATAGATCATGAGCATTTCCATGGTTATCGTTGATTGGCTATTATTGTGACATTCCTGAAATACTTGGAATAATAAAATGCGTCGTGGCGCCAATAAATCACGGTCGAACCTCGACAATGTGACAGCTTTCTTCGGAGGATGTCACTGGTTGATTTATTTCGTTAGTAATGCTTTCGAATTTCATAACTTACAAGAAAGGTCATACTAATTTATAGAGCAAAGTGGAGGTATGAATGTCAAAACTCCAAGGGTCTTCAAATGGTAACATTATGCAAATTTATTCTGCAATCTGAAAGTTTCTGTGAATTATTTTCAGGTCACTGCTCAGCCTGGGTGGAGCTAATTACTTTTAATATATTTTACTGATAATAAATCTGAAGTATAAAATTGAGACCCCTGTTTGGGTTAATTTAATGAGACTTATATTTTGAGTTTTTATGAACACGCAACTTATACTTGAACAAAAATTCTTTTTTATATCTATCCATACGACAGCTGTAAACCATGTTTTCTCTAAAGATCGACAAAGACAACATCACAACACACGGACTGATAGTTTTTATTTATTATATAAAAAATACACATGGGTAATCGACTGCAAAGTGTGTCTTGTTATTCAGCCAATATAATTACTAAGGTTAAACAAATTCTCTTTCCTGGAGCCTTTGGAGATTTCAGTTTGACGACACTTTGATGACCTCCGTAGCATAGTAGTAAGCTAGTCAGCACAATTTAATTTGAATCCATTCGTAAACGGTTTTTTTTTTAAATAGTATGAAAAATTAATAGTCTATTAAATTATAAATGTTAACATCAGAGTCTTTTTGTAGTAAAATGTATGAAAACAAATTTTTTAAAATATTTCTTGAAAAATGGCGAAAACCAAGTCATTTTAGGATATACAAAAGTTAACTAACAATGAAATAAAAATAGTACAAGTTTAGATTGATAACTCTAAAAAAAGGTTTGAGCTACATCAAATAAACTTTTTGATAACGTTTCGATTGGATACATCGTTATACATTCAAACATTTACAGATCAACACTTATTGAAAATGAAGTCATTGAATAGACGATTTGATTTAAATAACTGCCTATTTCAAACATGTCATCTTAACACTTCCGTTCCGAATGGTGGTTCTAATGTCACCCCGAATGAGAGTTTTCTACGATATCTTAGATAGAAAACACTTCTCTCTAAGTATTCTCGAAAACCAATTATCTAATATGACGCCATTAAAAAGGTTTTATAAGCAAGATTAAATGCGACAACTACGTCACCCCCCTACGGATCGTTCGTTCGATTTTTACTTTCAGGCAAAAGTTAATGTAGCCCTTAACCGCCGACGTGGGGTTTCACTAGCCACGCGAATTTAAAAAAATGCTAGTTTACAATGTTCCCCCGTTCGGCGGTATATATTCCTCGATAGCTTTGAGATAAGTTGCGCTCACGCCGTAGTGGATGGTGGTTTTGTCGGCTGTAGCGCAATAGCTATGGCAAATTGATTCATCGTTGGCTTGCGGTCCGTGAAACCGCACGTTGGTAACAAAAAAACAGCTAAATACGTCGATATTTGTTTTTAGTTCTCAGTTCTGCTGACTACAATACTTTGTTTGTTATTGGTTACTAATATAAAAGCAAAATTTTTTTTTGATTGATGATTTCAGCAAATATTTTTTGAGAGGGGAAGAATGATTTCTAGTGAAATTTCAGTCAAATTACGCGTCCAAAGATTGTTTGTATTTCCACGATTGTAAATAAAAATTGTTTCATGATTATAAATGTTTTGTTTACCTAAAAATTTGGCTCTTCCTAAGTATAAAACATTATATTTATATACAATAGCCATTCAAATCGGCGATGCGACGTGACAAACAAATCACGTCGGCGGTTAAAGGAAAACCATATTTAACTATGAATGGTTAGATTAAATGCGAAAATAATTTATTTAGGTTTTTATGTATTAAAACAAAATCTTAATGTCACTTCCCAGACTTGAATAACATATATTTCATTAAATCCTCCCTCGCCACTGCAATCAAAATAACAGTTGCGAGAGGAGGTTGGGAAATTTAATTATTAAGTTCGAGTGGAGAAGACATGTACAAAAAAGTCATTTATAAAAACCTAATGTCAGTTCTCAACGATTAATTAAATTAATTTCAACTGAAGAGATTAGGACTTAGAATGGGATAAATAACAAAATTTTCATCATCAATGATCATGGTCCCTGACTACAAATAATCTCAATTTGCACATGTAGTTGTTTCGACTGAATAATATATCTGGAATAATGTTGAAAATGTACAATAACATAGTGTCTTAACTTATTTTATTGCAGCGATTTTTTTTTTTATTTCACAGCCCCATAGGTCAAAATTGAAAATTCAATCTTGGTAAAATTTAATGACGCCAGAGCTCTCCGCTTGATAGTTTTAACTTTTTTACCACACAGATTATCAATTAACTGATTTCAACAACACATTTATTATATCTGCAGACAACTGCACTAAAATTCGGTATTGTTCACTTAACTGTCCTTGACAAAAAAAGTTAATTGTAAATATTAACAGCAGTACAATGACAATCAACCAAATGACGCAACAAACGTTCAGTTGGTTGCAAGCCATCAACTATGCATGTAGCTATGTTTAAAATACAAGCAGTTATTCCTAGGGGTCACTCCAGAGGTTACGAACGGATGACTCAACGTCATGTTGTTTAATTCACATATTTTCAAATCCAAGTCCCGTGGCTAAGCCAGGTTTAAACAGATAAAGAATAAAAAATCTTTCCATTAAAAAAAAATGAATAATAGTTTTTTAACAAATAAATTAGTGTACAGTTCCAGCAGTTGCGAATTGAAACACTCGCATTCATAATGTGGACTATCATTTTAAAGATACTTAATATTGGAAAAACGGAACGTAGTTATAAAAATTGTTGACATTTTTTTAATATTTATAATAATCACTTTTGAACTTCTAATTTGTTACTCAGTTGACTGAAAAATAGATTAATCGATTTTAAATAAATTATATGTCTTATTTCTATGCGTGCCTTCAAAATCATGCCCATTCAAAAATAGTCCATAACCGTGCAACCCGTCTATTTATAAACTATCGTATAAATCGATATTCTCCCACGAAATCAAATAAAATATCGTTTTGACATTTCTCCAGCTGTTTTCTGTATGTTTTTTATTCCCGAAAAAGATACGAAAACAGCCGTTTTATTTCTCGACGAGTAAACTTTCTACCGTGATTTAATTAAAATTAAGTTAATTAAATTCCGCCAAACTAGAAGACGGCTATGACGTCATGCCGGCCTACGAGTCTAGGCGGTCCGAGCTCCGGTGACAGTGGAGCGGTCAGTAGCGGCACCTACGACAATACTGTCAGCCAAATACGAACCGTTAAAGATTTTTTTACGGTTTGGTATCATTTTAAATCAATATTTATGAATGAAATAATACATTTTTAGTGCGCCGATCAGAAGCAGATTTTTTTTTTAATAAAACTGACATTTTGAACAACATTCTTTGTTTGTGAAAATACTTCGTTTAATACCTAATTAAACTTGTAAAAATGGGCTCCAGTATCTTGGTTTAACTACGGATTAATAAATGATGTACAGTACGACAAAAATAGTAGAATTAAAATGGAGGACGCTGCAATAATTAAAATCACCTTTAATGGTAACACCAAGATGGTTCAAAGGTAAAACGGTGGAATAAAAAAAAAACACTTTGGGTTCAAGTACATATTTTCCACATTGTGTATATACGGCATTCATTAATTATTAATATTTTCCGAAAGGAAATGGCTCTAATACGCCAAATTCGAAGTTGTTTTAATGTTTAATTTGTTATTTTATAACGATTTGTAAATATAATCATGGAAAAGCGTTTTTTGAAATGTACGTTTTAAAAATATTAAGACACAAAAAAAGCGCGCATTTCACCAACTCTCAGTTCATACTAATTATGCCATTGAGTTCCTATAATAATAATATTGGAAAATTTGTATTGCGCTATTTTTGTGAAAAATCACTTCAAGGGCGCTATGGCACATTCTTTATCACAAATTCCATCTGTTCCATACAATTAATATGTTTTCTCAACTTGTTACAATATCGAATGTTGAGTCTGTGCGGCACGAAGATATTACATTTGTCTATCAAACTTCGATAAAATTTGTATCAATTGGCGCTAAGCGTGTCTGATTTTTAGCGCCTCATACAATAGCTGTCATTTCTTGCATGTCGTGTTAAATCAACATCAAAACTACATGAAAGAAACGCGTACTTTCAGCAACATTCATTTGTCAAATTGTGTAAATTGAAAGTCAAAGATAACTTCCCATTTAAATGCACCTTCATTTATTCCAAAATCGGTATTACCACAGAAATTAAATATTTCAGTTTCGCTTACTACAACATTTTATTGTGAAACTGTTAGCTAAGATGGCTTTATACATAGTGTGGCACAAATGGAGGGACTTAGGGTGGAGGACTGGAGGGTGTAGGAAATATGCCAGTAAGCATTAAAAGTTCGCATTTGTTTTTTGTCTGAGTATTTCGGGAAACTGGCGCTTTTAAAGTATAATTCTACTCTCTGGTAAGTGGCAGGCTGGATAATGACTCGGCTTTTTAGAATATCGGCTATTTATTCATCAGGTGTACTCTCTCGTGTTGGAGAAGCTTCGAAAAAAAAATCTACCTAAGGTGGTATGACCGCTGCTCGTTCTTTCTGCCTCCCACTTTGGCTGAGGCTTTGTTTCAAGAACGTTGCCTATATTCCAAAGTTCCACATTTCATGGTTGCTAACTGATATGGAAGCGTTGACCGAGTATTTCTTGAATGAACAATCTGTGTGATATTCATCACACCCACCAAAAAATACAGTTTGAAAGTTTTGCTTTTAAAAAATAATTTTAATTTAAATACCGCCCAAAAGTTCCAACTAGAGCCAATGAGACAATGGCATCCCAAAGCAGGGTAAATTGTGAAAATGAACGGAGTGGGGAGGAAAAAAGAGACGAGGAAGAGGAATGTTTGGCCAAACACGGATAAAGCCATTTCAAGGTTTCGATTTTGAATGGTGGTCTTTTACCAGGGCGACTAAAAGTATATTTCTAACGGCTTCGGGTTGTGGGGAATCTTCTGCGGTATTCACATTTTTTTTGAATTGGAAGAGAGTAGTTGTGCGAGGCGCTGACACCGATATATGATGGTAGTAACCCTACACAGGTCGCGCCTCAATATATTTCGATTCAAAGGATTTCATATAATTTTTATTTATCGAAATTATTACAAAATAATTCTCTTACCATCAAGTAAAACGACAAAATATAGGTATATACTTATTTTTATACCGCAGATGGAAAATAAAATCATTCAGAATTCTCTTAAAATTAAATCAACTTTGATTAACTTCATATCGTGGACAAAAAAACTCTTTTAATATATTTTTCTAAACACGAACTACTGACTTAAATAAATACTATATAATACGTGATAAGTCGCACGGATTACATAGGTAGACCAATGAACTTCGAGGACTTATCCTGACACAAGCACGAATGGCAGTCACAAAATCTGTAATCAATATACTTCAATTAAGTTGCGCCCATTGATAGATCTCCAGAAATTCTATAATAGTTTATACTGGGGTGGATTATCTATGTAGACCGGGGTTAAAGCTCAGATTAAGTGTGAAAATATAGAAAAAAAAAACAAATAAAAGATTCTTTGTTCTTTTTACATTTGAAAAATATTTTTTTACTCAAAAGAAGTTTTCTAAATTGTAGATCAGATAAAAAGGTAACCGCGTATCTGTATCCTAACTTCTGACAATCATTTATCACTTGTTCCTCTACATCCGCGAATTATTTCCCTCACCCTCTTTCCATTGGTTTCGTCGGCTCCAGATGAACATGATCTAGTCATTTATCTTAGTAAACTTCCTCACAAAGTCTAGGCAAACTCCAAACAAGTTTGAAAGTTTTTCCGCGCATCGGTGAATAGATTAAATTTTACGATTTTACAACTGAACAGATAATCCCTAGAAGTGTGATCTATACGCATTTAAAAGAATACTGAAGTCGTCGAACCCTAAGACAGCCAGTCAAAATGATTATATCATTGCTGGAAAGGCAAAGGGTGTTAAGCGACACTTTGCATTGAATGCTCTGACTCTCGTTTGATTCTGAAGGCTTTTGTGGCTCTTCAGCCATCTAAAATGTATTTACCATTTGTGAGAAGGCTTGACGCAAGTTTGAGACTTATTGTCGTTTCAGGTAAATCAGCGAGAGTACTAATTTTTTTTTTCAAAATCCAACCAGGTACTGAAGACTTAAAATAAAACAAAAAAAACGTTTAAAGTGCTCTGGTGAAAAATAGCGCTTCAACCCTTTTTTCTTTCCGGCGACGATGTGCTAAAGAAAGAAATGAGATATTTGAATTTTTTTATCAATTCATATGAAGTAAGGGAATATTGACCTTGTTTCGGGCACTGGGTCCGCCCATAACACACTACCATCGGTTTATCTCATCAGTGGTTTTGACGGTCATAAACATACGACATTTGGGCGAACATACGAGAGAAGCTCAGCTTACAAATTTCATCTCGAGAACCCATAAAATATCTCTTATGTTTAACCAAAAATACTCTAAAAATCCGGCTTTCGAGCTCCGTTTGCGGCAGGTTTTACAAAATTTCATGTTAGTAATCCGCAATGTTTATTGAATAATCATATGAAAATTAAATAATTTAAAATATTAATTGTATCGAGTAGTTCACATTTAGTGAAGGTCTAACTAATTGATGGTATTCATAGAAGCATGAACACATTAAACGGTTTAATTATATAAAAAATATTTTACCAATTGGCCTTTATCAAGTAACAACATTTGGTTGAATGATTGAAATCTTCATTCAAAATCCATATAAAAATGTTTGATGGAATTGTGTAAATTTATACGGGGATTCATAAAATATGTACTATGAAAAATAAGATTTCTTTTGTTCGTATCCGCTGTTGAGTGGAAATAAATCGACAAACAACATTTGTCGGAAAAAACTCAGAAAATACTGAATTCTTAATTAATGAAGGTTGTTTTTCTTTCAAATTACGATGATAGATTTTCCAAAACGAAATAATTTTTAAATCTTTGAGCAATTCTTAACAATAAAGAAAATAGTTTTTGATTTGCTCCACAAAACACTCACAACAAAGGGATTGGCAGGGCTTCATAAATTTTATAAAACCTTTTTTTGTCTAAAATTTCTAGGATAGCACAACTTTTATAAGCTCTAAATTTCCTTTCCATTACGAGCTATATAAGTTTGAAACATCCATTTAACAGTGAAAAATAAGACAATTCCCCAGATTCTTTGTTTTACATTTTTCAATTGTTTTAATAAGAAAATAGTCATTGAAAAAAGTATGTTGAATCAAACTTGTATTCAGTCTTTCTGTTAAGATAAACTATGAGTGTTAGTTAAAATGAATATGGAATTATTAGTTGGCTGGAATAACAATATATTTTTCTATGAAGTTTTATCAGTAGGTACCTCTTTCAGTCTTGATTTAGAGCTCAAGGGGTTAAAACGCTATACCTAACATGATCAACAAAGTTTAATAATATCCATTAAACTGACGAAAAGTGAGACTATATTATGGCGTAGTATTGTTATTTCTGTGTTTTCCCATCTGATCACTGTGTCTTTTTAGACGTGTGTATCAAGACTGAAAATGTTTATGGAAACTTTGGTGAAGCCAGGTAGATAATAAAAAATAAAATTTAGGTATTAACCAAAACAATAACTAATACATGCCTTAAAGTATATTTAAATAACAGAATAAACATTTGAATAGGTATTACAAAGGCTGATTCATACCAACGTCCAGTTCCGCTCAGTGCCGATATTGTTCCGCAAGAAATCTTATTGATATGGTATGAATATCAATCAAGGAGTATGTGCCAAGACAAATTTGTGTGGCAGTATATCCTTCTGCCCACCCTTGTGATATTTAACTACTTATTTAGTTAAATAATTATTTTGAAGTGTAAAAATACTAACATCGCAGATTTTTTTTAATCAAAAACCCTTTTTTTATCACTAAATAATATTTTTATTAATTATTAATTGTTAAAAATATTATTTAGTGATAAATAAATGGTTTGAAAAAAAATAAATCTGCGTTGTAAGTATTTTTACACTTCAAAATAATTATTTAACTAAATAAGTAGTTAAATATCACACGGGTGGGCAGAAGGATATACTGCCACACAAATTTGTCTTGGCACATACCCTTGGATTGATATTCATACCATATCAATAAGTTTTCTTGCGGAACAATATCGGCACTGAGCGGAACCGGACGTTGGTGTGAATCAGCCTTAAAGCTTCAACAAATAATCACTCACAAATATTGAAATAGTAAATAAATATTATTAAAAACAAATTTTTCGTGTGGAATAGACGCTTAAACACTTAAGATTTATTCGTGCATCGATTAATGTTTGAAACTGGATGAAACTGGTTGACCTATTTCTGAAACTGGTGGTTTCAGCGGTTTAGTGATATACTAGTATACAAGTATGAAGGCACTTGGTTTCACCTCGGGCTGAAAAACTTCTTGAATTTCTGCTAGCCGGGGAGCTTCAACAAAAGCACTCCCGACCCTCGAGGTTTATATGGGTAATGGGGGTTCACAATGTTGTTTTTCCTGTTTGAGGGATGATAAAAGGATTATTTTGCTGTTTAATAAAATTCACGAAAGTCACCGATTTCAAAACGAATGAACGTTTCTATGCCTCATCAAAAAGTCATCAGTGTATCAGCGGTTTTGAATGATAAATAAATAAAATCTTAAACTCGACTATTTTACTTCCGCTGAAAGCTCCGTTTTAACATAATACGTATCTGTTTTAATTATCGTGTATGAGAAAGACGATGACTATTATGCTGAACATTTATCAGCGGTAGGGTTGTTTCGAAGCAAAAATCTTTTTTGTTTTATATTTTAGATTAATTCAATCGATTTAAATCTTAAGTATAAAGCATAATATAATATACTTAAATTCAATATTTTCTGTTTGAATTTTTTATGTCGACGCAGCTTTGTTTAATTTCTTAAACTTAAGGCGAAACGGCAAAAAAATGCAAGAGTGACTGCATATTTTTTAATTCAAATCTCGGGTGAAACCGGACTGCAAGGATTTAAAAAAACACGCTTAATTTGTTTTTAAAGGGATAATGTCTGAGATTTCTCTATTTGTCATATCACGGTAGTTTTATAAATTTCATTAAGATCAAAGTAATTCAACTACAAAAGTTTGAAACCCGTAAACCACAAAATATCTAGAAGTGTGATCTTTACCGATTTGATACAAAAAACTGATATCGCTAATTTACAAAGGCCCTTTTGACTCCTTGGCCCCAGACAAGTTAATGAAATTGATTATCCGGTTAAAAAAGTTAAATCTTCGATATTTAAAAATGTTTAATCAATTTCACCAAAGTACGATAAACTAGACCACACTTTGGACATACATACACGCCAACAGCACTATTCTATCGGTTCATATATTCAGTGGTATAACGTCGAAAAGTATAACCTCACACAATAATCCTATTTGACCAAGTTAAAAACCTCACCATAAAAAAAAATACCAGGATAACATGAGTGGTACGTAGTATGAGATCAGTCCCGCAGATATATTATGCCGTAATTCAGTTGTTAATAGGGCAGTAGGATTTAGAGCATAGAATGAGCAACACCGCTCTAGCGCAGCGGAAGAAAGAATAATTACTCCTGGATTTGTATGCTCTCCTGGTGCCGGGTGACGCTGGGAGGGCAGTCACGTGACGGCAGTGGCTTGATTGACTCACAATCCAATTAGCTCGCGCCGTACACCGTGCAAGCTTCTGTCGTCCCGATAACACGGGACTAACGCGGTTACTAGCAGCTGTGAAAAATCGAAAATACGATAAATTCACCACATGTGATAGATTTAATTTTGTCGTGGTTCCGTCATTTATCATGGCTACGCTAAAACACTCTCAAACAGGGACTTTTGGCATAGTGAAAATTTCCCAATTTTTTCTGTCTAACTTTTTGAACCCTGATCGCAACCAACGCGAATTCCACCAAAAATTTTTAGGATATCTATTTCTTTACTCGTAACTCAAGCTCAACTCGTAACGTAAGCTCAACTGAGTTCAGAGCAAAACTAAAGACTCGACTTTTTAATTTATCATACCCGCTAGAGTTTTGATCACTCAGTTCAAGTGCTTTACTTAGTTTACTATTACTTATTCCGTTTTTTTCTACCCTCGGTTCGACAGCACACGCAACAACCATTTCATATGTAAATATATTATTTGTAAGTCACTAAAATACTAGACATAAGTTAATATTAAGTCTTAGTTAATTTTTATGTTGTAAAGCGCCCTCGGGGTGATATTTCTATCACGAAATGTTATATAAATCAGCCAATTATTATTATTATCAACTCTGCAAAAATAAGACAAAGTGTCCAGAAAAGACTTGTTTTTCTCATTTTTTACGATTTTTTAGTTTGTTCTACTCGTGCGAAGCCAAGTTAATTTAAAGCTTATTTACTGAACCTACCTACGTCTTTCTGCAATCCTTAGTAAGATTTTTAGTTTTAGGGGGTATTACACAAACGCATTTTACCCATGAAGTGCATATTGAGATATTAAGTATATTTCATTCAAATGTTGATATATAAAAGTATTCAACCCTGTTTAATTTAAGCCAAACGCGTCCTTCAATTGATACTCGGATCAAATATGACCCATGTTGAAGAGGAACGATGACTGCGATGGATTGAAGAGTGTTACAGCAACATGCTAAAACTGTTATTAAATTTTATATCTAAATGTTTTCTCAAAAATATTACAAAGTGTCCAGTGGATGGTTTTTTTAGTAATTTTTCAAAAAGCCATATTTTTTTTAGTTTGAGTTCAAAATATTTTGTTGCAAAAAATACAAACAAAGCCATGATTTATTATCGATTCATCTGGATCCAAAGTTTTATAAACAAGAAGACAATAAATGCAAATAAAACATTTAAAAAAGTATCAAACAAAATTTATTCCCTAAATAATTTAGCACATGTATGGTTATGGGATGTTTTATATAACACTGTTATTAAAATGGTAACATTAAGGGTGCCTAACTAAACATGTATTATGTGTATTTTTTCTTGCCTTCGTGTAATGGCACCCTTTGCGTGTGTTTTTTTTACTTGTTGCATGTTTTTTTTATCAACATCTGACTGAAACTTTAGTCTCCTTTATTGAAAGCAATCTTCTCAACTAGACATACTATGTGTTGCCTTAATTGACCCAGGCAAAGGGCTCCATTAAATTCTAAGTTAGGTTTGCCTCTCAGAAACTGCTGAACTCAATAGTTGCTTTACTGGTCGATAGTCAACTCTTCACGAAAAGGTATTTAACTCTTCACTTTGTTTCATAGATGATATGGAATCGTTTATTCTTTTGGTTTATGGGGCAGGTGCTCAGAAGAACTACTGAAGACCCCACGGTAAGAACCTGTTAACTAACATAAGTATTAAACTAATTCTTGAACATGTTGACTGCAAATTTTGTTATGGCTGAAATATTTTTTAATGGCAAAACATGTTATCTACAATTAAAACATTGTATTACAGAAATGCATTAAAGTGCCAAATAAGGTATTAAATTTAGTATGTAAGCTATAAAATTCATAAAAAATAATTAGTGGATTTGTGATGGTACACACTATTTTTAACAAAACCCTTTTGGGTATCTCAGAATGACTCGACAGTTAGTTAACAGGTTCTTGCGGTGGGGTCTTCTACTATAAACTCTGTCTTCAAAGATGGGCCTCTTCAAATTTTAAAATTTCCAAATTCACTCGCTTCACATTTTACATATTTCACAGAACAACATAGGTTAATATGAAAAGTCCTCCAAATTTTCCCTTGTGAAGATAATTTTTAAAAACTTTAAAATAAGTGTGTGACATTATCTTCGGTTTAATCCGTGGTCATAAATCGCAGACTTGTGCTGATGACTTGCATGCACAGAACTATTTAAAAAAAAACGACCGACCGGTTTCGCTTAGCCTAAGCATCACCAGGGTACAAAATTAAACAAAAAATACAAAGTGTGCAGTTATATATACACACAGAGGGAGAAAAAATTTTTTTTTTAAATACGATATATAAAAAATTAAAAAAACAATGAGAAAACAGTAGAATAACATTTAAATTATAACAAATGAATACAGATAAATAGACAAATAAAATGAATTCTTAGAGAGAAAACGTCAGCTCAGATGATGATTAAAAGGTAATTTAAAAAAATTAAAAAACAGAATTATTATGTTGAATGTTAGGGTTATATCCAAAACACTGCTTATTTGTTTCAAGGATTGTATTTTTGAATGTTAACATACTCATACAAAAGTGTTTCTGATCTCTATAGTAAGATGAATCGATTAAAATTTTAAATAAAACAAACAGGAATAAAATGACAAATACAAAAACAGGTTGAAATGTAGATTTCGAGAGTATTGAAACCGAATACTAAGCGATATGCTTAAAGTTTAGATAAAACAGTAAATCATCTATAAACTAGGTCATACTGGGTTATTGGGTGCAAACAACTAATCGTTTCATTAATCACACGCTACCTCTCTTGCCTCGACATGATTGAATGTCCACAATTTTTTCAATAAACAAAGGAAATTAAGAAAATCTATTGTCGATTAGCCGGTAATCAAATGACAATTAGTATTATTATTTGTCTGATTCGTGTTCTCTAGTACGATATCATTGATATCCGTATAGATATTGTCAACAAGCTAGTATGATGTTATTTTGTAATAAAACTTGAAGTTACTCATTTATTGATTTTTATTTTCTTATTGAACTGTTGAAAAATATTTAACACGTAGCACAATTGACGTTTTGCCTTATTATTCAGCAATAATATTTGTCATCAGTTTCTCCATTGACCTTGTAATTCAAGATAAAAAATAACTTTGTGTCACTTCTTCGAAGACATATTTTTATCTCCTCGCAGTCTTTGGACTTGTTTTATCGTGAAAATACGTACTGCAATTTATTTTAAAAAAATACATTTTTGCATAAAATAATAGCGAGAGAAAATTAAACAATTGAGAATGGTGGAAAATTATAAGCTTGTTATGTGGAATAGACGGAGTATGATAAAACAATGTTTTCAGTTAATCCGGAACAGACGGTTTTCGTTTGATATTCTCACAGCTAACAGAGTTTTGTGGAGATTGAACTTCCAGGAAGGAGATAAAGTATTTCCATTTTAAAAATACATTTTTCAAGCTTCTAAAACACAAACTGAAAATTGTTTGTTGTTTTTTGAAAATCACGAAAACCTGAACATTTTTATCGAAAAGTATTTCGAAATATTGTAAAGGTTGACTGCATTTTCAAACAAACAGAAAACCTTACAAAGAAAAACACAAACCTACATTTGTTTATATTTATATATATTATTTATTTTGTAGTTGTGTTTCTAAAAAACTTTAAAATTTGCTATTATTTTTTTGTAAGTTGCCATGTACTAGGCTACAGGTCATTTTGTCAAACCTTGGAGCGCTATCATTTTTCAAAAAGAAAAACAAACATTCCCAGGTTACGAAATACCCGACACTAGCGGAAAACGTTGCTTGTGTAATGTTAACAGAGGATTGAACCTGCGTCATCTGGGTGGGAGCCCGAAGCTTTGGACCACTTGACCAACTAGTTTTATATAATCGCGCAAAAAGCAATGCACGTTAGTATTTAATAACAAATCTGAATTGAATATCGTGCGCAGTTTTTTTCTGTCGTGGTTTGGATTTTTACCTTTTGAATTTATTTGACAAAGAAATATTTCAATGTACTTTATATTTAAACATTGTATTATTTATCTAAAAATTAACCAGCACATGACCTAAAGCCTAATCTTTTCAGAGGTTTTCTTATAACCAATCTAAATCAAATCAAATTAAATCCTTCCAAATAACTTTATTATCTGCCACTCCTTTTTTCTTTCATTACGTGTATACCGCACAATGGTTTCGATTGTCTGGAGCCAGTGGGACCATGGCATCCCTAATCGGGGAATTTTGAGAAGCTGCAAGAAGTGGGGAGAAGAAAATATTGGAAGAGGAAGGTTGGAAATTACCTGGCTGTTTAAATTTAGCCACCAAAAAAATTTCGATTACGAATGGTGGTCTTTCGCCTGAACGATACTAAGAGTATCAAACACTCTGGAACGTGCCGCAAATATAATACTGGAATATAAAATTATACCTAAGCTCCACTTACTTAGCTTCCTCTGCAAATGACCAAAATTCACAACTTTCGAGCGGAAACTTATATTTACATGGGGTTTTCATTACTCTTGGCACGGCTCTGACTATATATAACTTTTCACTCGAACTTCCCAACATATTTTACATCCTTTTATTCTGGGTGAGATGAAATTTAAATAACGCGAGGGGTTGCGTGATTAATCCAGTATTTAAGGAAAGCTTTCTCCTCAGTTTTGATATATCATCAAGAAGGCGAGGCAATATTCGACATGCAGCTTCTAATTTTTCTTCCAGATCTATTTTTCACATTACTCGTAGCCAGCAGATGTATTCTATATCCCTTGAAGAGGGGTGGGTTTCGAACCTTTGATACACGTATATTTGTCATTAAAAAACCTTGTGCTTTGTTAAAATATTTTTCCCATTCGTGGATACCATTATCTTCACTATATTATTTTGTTTAGTTTTGATGATTTTTAAACTGAATATCTGTTCGAATGACAAAAGCGACGATTTGAAATAAAATTGTATTGTTTGACCAACATATTAAATTATAGCTCTTTTGTGTAGCTGAATAAATTTCCTTCCAAATAAAAATAATTTTTCAGTCGCACTTACGTAAGCAAACTTCAAATAGTTATTAATCGACTTGTACCGAACCTAACGCATTGTAAAATATCTCTATGGATTGATTATTTTATTGACAAGCGATTACGGTTCATTCAAATATGCAAACAATAGGTTTTAAATAGTAAAAACATCTGAAAAGATGATAATGAATGCTTGCTGACTATTGGCACCACCAGCACACTAGAGGTTAATACTCCGAGCAATAATATACAAGAGAGAGCGCTGTTGTAGTCAGTTTTGATTAGCTTTACCGAACTCGGCTAGACCTGGCGTGGCTAGGACTAGGGTTAGGGTATTTATACATCCATTCATAGCGCATGTCGACAAAATGTTTTTGTTTATTCGTATGACCACTTTTTCACAGTATTGTAGTTAACAAATACAAAAACATATAACCTAAAAAACCGTTGACTTATGTTCATTTATGTCGAATATCAAAACATGTGGGCGTAGTCAACGGAGACGCGGGACACGAAGAACACTCTTAAAATACTTTAGAGCGGTGTGATAATTTGGGAAATGTTGTTGTTTCTTTCTTTCTCATGGTGTACGACGTGAAAACCCAGAGAAAGTGATTTATCTGAAGTTTGTATAGGTTGGGTAAAAAGAATTAGCTCTCTCTCTATATATTATGTTACTTCAAGGGTTAATACAAGGCACCAAAATATATATCCTATAAATCAAATACATTTTTTGTTGATGTAAAATAAACCATATATACAACTTTATATTTCCACCCGTCAGCTTGGTTCCAGAGCCAATAAGCTTATCGCTCCGTGGCGTAGGTCGATATGGTTGTAAACGTATTATTTACTCGCGCATACGGTAATGCAGTAACGCTAAGCTGAGACCGTTATTTTTACGCAGTAATAGCTTTCGACATATTCCATTTGCTGTACAATATACTTTAAAAGGTTCACCATTCCCTTCCTAATGGTTACTCCTCGCGCAGAGCTAAAGCGCACCACTGAATATTTTACTACACCGATGCTTGAAGGGGAATGGATAGCCGGGAATACGCTGATTACCGTGGCTGCAATTAATTCCGCAGCGGAGAGAACATCTGCGGGATACGACGTCATATTGACATGTTCATTTAAACGTACAGTCTAATTTACATGGCTTGTTTGTGGTATTTCGTATATACGTTCATGTAAACTAAACGATGGGGAACATTAATGTTGCAGCTACCATATGTACACGTATATAGTTTCAAAGAGGGAAATTTCACTTGTAGTATAAGTTGAATATAATATATCTGTAGATTTATGTCATTTGATGTTACAAGTAAATTGTAGTTACTACCCGGGTCAGGTGAAGTATTAATTTTCTGTTTCAAATATAATTTTTTTTATAAAATAATTTAAAAACATAGAGCAAATAAAAAAGTATGACGCCTTACGCCTTATTTTTAATATTAAATATATTTTCGGACACTTCACGTCTTATAATAAAAATAAGTTCGAGCTAAAAACATTTTTGTAGATATGTTATATGACTGTTTAAAAAGTCAAAAAATTGGAAAAGTGTTTCAGAAAAATAGTATACTAACTCGGGTTATGGTAGGTAACTACTGGTAACATTTTTTTTTATACAATAAACTTATATGTAGGAAATTCTTTAAATATTATAATAATGATAGATATGCCCCAAACAAGAACTTGCGTTAGCATTAATTCAAGTGAGTACTGATAACGTCGAAAAAAAAAATTTTTTTAGCACACGGTGACCAGTACTTCTGTCTTGCGAAAATCTTGTATTTTTTGTAAAACGAAATATGTTCATATAAGCAATAAAAAATTGAGTATCCAAATCACGAGCAAACTAGTGAAGCTAGTTTATTATCAACAAATGCCTGTATGTTAAGAAATGGTATGGAATCACGTGCATAGTTAAACGCTAGCATAGATAAACGAGTGGGGTAGTTTAATGGAGAGGGGGTAAAAACGTAAGTCGCTCAGTGTGGGGAGAGGAAGCGGAAGTAGCAGAGGGATGTCTTCACCCTTGTCAACAGGAAACGCCTTTTTCTTTTATTATCACCTCACATATGTTTCTTTGCTGGTCATTTATACAAGCGATTCACAACACAAATAAATATTGAGACAGGTCGGAAGTTTGAACAAATTCAAACAGAAAGAAGAAAAAAAATCATTCATTTAATAAATATTTTTGTATTTTCTATTAATTTGATTTTATTTTGTGACAAAAAACTTATTGCAGACATCGTCATAATTTTCCAAATTGTCAACTCATTAATTAGTTGTCCGGTTTCGTCATATTCATTAAGTTACACTTACTACATATTTATATTTATTATGTCATCAATCTTACTTTATTTTGTAAATGTTTCAACAAATCCTATGTACTATTCAATCCCCAATTATCTTTTATGTATTTCCAGAAATCTGCGAGTAAATAATTTAACATTTTATTCGACCGTTTTACACATTACAGTTTTAATCTGCATATTTTACTTGTTGCCAGTACATATTTCTTACTTAATTTATACCAGCAATATAATAACTGTTTTTTTTTATTAAAATAATTGATACGAAAACTGAAAAAAAATTGTTTCTACAAGATCAAAAATTTTTTAGTTAAAGAATTAATTAGGCTTAACAGTGGAATCACGAGAGAGTCGAAAATTTACAGTTTTTAATGATTCTACAAAAAAAAATTGCAGTAAGTTTAAGATTGCAATTCTCCTGCCCAATACTTTCAATCCCACAACATACTCCAATTGGGGATGTCAAAGTCCCACTGGCTCTAGACGGTTGAGAGCAGTTGGGACTCTCGTGCGGTATTTACAATTTAAAAAAATAATGTGGCAGTTTATGCAAGATATGAATTTCAATCAGTACCACAAACAACCTAAGAGATGTTTTAAATTTATCTACAGTACTTATTAAGAAACAAAATTCTTCAGTCAGCCTAAAGAGGCAATAAAAAAACACAAAAAAAATTATCAAACCTAACGTCAAACATCGGTATAACATAAACATGTTAAAAATACCAAGTTTTGTCTAACTAACTAACCATCACGCCGTTTCCCCGCAGGGGTAGGCAGAGAGGACGAACCGCCATATAATTCTGTCTTGGCACACACTCCTTGCTTCATTTACATTCATACATCGTCTCATACATACTCTTCTGTTATTCTGACTCTTCACATGACCCGATTCAAGTATTTGATTTACTTGATCGTGCCATGTCTTTCTCGAGCACAAGTTTTGTCGCAAACACAATATTATACTCGGGCACGAGTTTTGTCACAAACACAATATTGTATCATTCTTATAATATGTACAATTTGTTACACCTGCGTGGTATAAACCTGAAATCCCACCATTTCACTGCAAGTATTTGCAGTTACCTTTGATTATATCCATTAGAGCCAGTCAGTCCATACGAGTGTTATATATTCCCACCGACGTGTCGGATTATTGCCACCCGTGTAGTCTGCCAGAATGGGAAATTATTATTATTTCAGATTCCAATATGAGGGATAGTTAGACATGTTTACGCGTAAGACGACATATCAAACAATGTTTTATGGTGAGCCGTTTGATCTGATACCAATATTATTGGATTCCACGAGACAAAATAGAGGTAGGAATTGGTGAAGCAGCAAAATAGCCTCGTCAAAAAAGCCCGAATGGAATACATTATTCAGAAGGATAAGTAGATATAAATCTAAAGGAAACTCGCTTTCATTCCAAATAATTATGTATTTCTGTCGTGAGACAAAATGGATGTGTGATATAGGATGAGTAAAAAAACAGTTTCATAAAATTATTATTTTAATTTTTTTAATTTTTTATTATGGAATGTATTGCATTGCACTATATCTGCACACCTTCTGGAATAAAATTATTATTATTATTAATAAAACAACCATATCAATTCACTATTTAAAAGCATTAGTTTTCTCTAGGGAATTTATTTTTATTTGTAATACTTTACAGAGTGGTTGGAAAAGGTTGGTTGTTAAGTGGGGTGATTTTTGCCAGTCATTGGGTAGCTTTTAGCGTCGCTTCGAGCAGAACATATCGTCACTGGAAATGCAAAAGTGATCGGTTTTTACCCTGCATTAAATGCTCATTTGATTTTGAAAACTTTCGAGGCCCTTCAGCCATCTAAAATATACTTGCCAATTGGGAGAAGGCTTCACTGAAGCGACACAAGTTTGGGCAAGTTTTTTCAACTTTAAGGTGTCCTGGTGTAAGCTTCCCAAAATGGCGCTTCAGCCCTTTTGCCTTTCCGGCGACGATATGTACATGCTTTCCGGGAAAGAGGATAGGGCATTCTACAACAATGTTGTGTTAAGTGTAATCTTACCACTGATTGTAGTTTGAACTTATTACAAGTATAGTTTAAGCCTTACTTATTAATTTATCTTTACGCACGCAGGCAGAATATTTGATCTACATATCAGTATGCATAATTTTTGAACAGTGAATGTTATTATGTGTGAAATAAGTGATCTAAAAAAGCTTACAAAAAGTATATAAAGGAAATATCGTAAATAAAATCATTTGTTTTGAACAAAAACGCGCGTTAAGTGCTCAAATTTTTTCCATGTCATTTAAAAAAAAACCGTTAGCGGTATTTATTCAAAAATGTGTAAATGATAAGTTTATTAATTTAATCACTACACTAATTACATTATATCGTCGCTGGAAAACCAAAAGGGCTGAAGCGTCATTTTGGGAAGTTTATACCAGAGCACTTCAAAGTTGTTTTTGTTTTACAATAAAAATAATAAGTCTTCAGTACCTTGGATTTAAAAAAAAAGGTACCTCAGGTAACTTAATGCTTTCACTGAGTTACCTGAAGCGACAAAGAGCTAAAAAAAAGTCACAAACTTTTGTGGCTTGAGTAAGCCTTTAAGCCTTCTCCTTAATGGTAAATATATTTAATATGGCAGAAGGACCACAAAAGTCTTCAGAATCAAATGAGAGTCAAAGCATACGACGCAGAAAAAAAACTGATTAAAACTGCAAATTCAACTAATTTTTTTTACCAAAGTATCTCTTAAGCTCTTTTTCCTTTCCAGCAACGATAAAATAAAATAGATCACCTGGAAGCGTTCAAACACAATAAACTCTCATTGAAATTTACAAAATCATGCATAATCTTAATCATGTCGTACCTATCTTGTACACAAGTAATCCTCACCATGTACCATTTCTTGTCTATGGTGGACCTAACTTTATTCTAATACCACATTTTCCCTAATTGAAGATTTAGAAATGTAAAAAAATAAAAACTTTAAATTGATCGAACCCACGATGTCGGGCTATTTTGTACCTAAACAACACCTCCTCTAAGCTCTTTTTTCGCAACCCTTTTAATCTAACTCCAGCAGCTCATATTAAATTGTCTAGAAGTATGCATTTCATAGCCTCCTTTATTGACTTCCTGGGTCCTTTACCCGGGAGATAATGTGTTTATGGTCAATAAAACCGAATATTAAGCCCATCACAAAATCGATAAAAGGCATATTATTATGTATTAATCATAGAGCCGCGTGCCTTGCCTTAAGAAAGCACTAAAGTGTACCCGGTGGGAGACTTTTCCTTTTCTTTAGACTCAAACAGACTGTAGCTATAACATTGTGACGATCATCAGATCAAGGATCATAAAATCGAGAAAAAAAATAGATATCAGTTTTAATGAAAAGGTAATAAAATTTTTTTGTGTGTCCATTTATTATTGCTTAGGTAACATAACTTTAAAGCAGAATATGGGGTAATGGAGTAATTGTATGGAGCACCAAAAATCATCAAACTAAAAACACTGACGTCACTAAATTTGACAAGATTTTATTTAGAAATTTCGCGATCACCGCAACTATTTTTAACTCGCAATTCATTTTAATCACGAGCTACGAGTATGTAGTTCTAAAAAATTCAGTCATCAGTCAAAAATACACACAGAACATTAATATTATTTTTATAGTGAATACTGCAGAAGAGTCCCAATTGCTCCCTACCGTCTAGAGCATAGGTTCTTAACGTGGGCGATAATGCCCCTTTGTGGGCGTTTGAGACTTTCAAGGGGGCAGTAGAAGATACTAGATAATACTTCCAATATAATTAGGTATGCGTTTTAATTGTTCTCATTAAAACATTCTTCTTTAAACTCAGAAATAGGATATGAGTTATATCCTATATTACGACTATATAATATTACAGTGTAAATACATATTTAAATATAATCGTGGCAATAGCTGTTTCAAATTCGAGATTTGGTAAGTTTAAAAAAATGGTAGGGGCACTAGAAAAAAAAATATTGTCAAAGTGGGCGGTGCGCAAAATAAGGTTGAGAACCTATGGTCTAGAGCTGATGAGACTATAGCATCCCCAAATGGGTTATGTTGTGAGGTTTATGGTAGTGGGGAGGGGAAAGAGATGGGGAAAAGGAAGGTAAGGAGTACCTGGCTATTCAGATCTGGTCACCAAACACGGCTAAAGCCATTTCAAGCAAAGTTTCAATTCCGAATGGTGGTCTTTCACCAGGGCGATACTTAGAGTATTTACCACTCTAGCGTACGTTATTTAAAAAAATTTGTAAAAAATATATTGACGGCCTCCATGGTCGAGTGGTAAGACGCTCGACTACGAATCCAAAGGTAGCGGGTTCAAACCCGGCGTGCGCCAATAACTTTTATTTAATTAATATGTGTCATAACACATTTAATTAATATGAAAATAATAAAAGTATATTTGCGGCACGTTCCAGAGTGGCAGATACTCTAAGTATCGCCCTGGTGAAAGACCACCATTCAGAAACGAAAAGTTGCTTGAAATGGCTTTGGCCGTGTTTGGTGATCAGATCTGAATAGCCAGGTACATCCCAACCTTCCTCTTCCCAATCTCCTTCCCCTCCCCACTTCCTTCAGCCTCACAACATACCCTATTTAGGGATGCCATAGTCTCACTGGCTCTAGACGGTTGGGAGCAGTTGAGACTCTTGTGCGGTATTCATTTAAAAAAAAAATATATATATATATTATCGCAGAGATCTTAGGCGAAGCCTGTTGTAACACTATTTTATTTTCAAGGATGACTGATGTTCGAAGCAGGTATATATTTTAGTTCGCCAAATCGCCACAAAGATGTAACAGAATACCAAATTTCGAATTTGCCTCCAGATTTTTTTTTTGCATTACACGACTATACCAAAAAGGTTATTCGTAAATTAACGGGCAAGCAAACTCTGCTAGTCGAAAAAATCTGCGAAACTGTCATTTTTTTAAATACTGTCAATTTCTTTGAAATTCAGCCCGGAGTACTGAGAATTTCTAAAATCCATCAGGCATGTTGAAGGGCAAATTGACATTCAGAAGAACCCAATTAACATCATTTGGGATGACGGGTTGACACTCAACTTTTCTGGGTAGCCGCCTTTGTGAGGGTTTTCCTGGAAATTATAGTTGTAGTCCAAAAAGGATTGACCGTCGCACGGTAGCAAAAATGCACGAATACAAACATAAAATTCTAGACATCTTACTTAACCTAACTCAAGATTGATAAATAAATAATAAATAATCTGCTTGACGATAAACCCTGTGGGGTTGATAAAGCCTGGCAAACGTTGAATAAAGAAGGAGGTAACACTTCACTGCTCATCACTTTAAGCATACTAACATAATACTATTGTCAGAGAGTGGTAGATACTCTATGTATCGCCCTGGTGAAAGACCACCATTCAGAATCGAAGCGTTGCTTTTTTAATTTTTTATATGAATACTGCACAAGAGTCTCAACTGCTCCCAACAGTCTAGAGTCAGTAAAACTATGGCATCCCCAAATGAGGCTGAATGTAGTAGGGGGGGGGAGGAGATTGGGAAGAGGAAGGCTGAGAAGTACCTGGCTATTCAGATCTGGTCATCAAACACGGCTAAAACCATTTCAAGCAACGTTTCGATTATGAATGGTGGTCTTTAACCAAGGCGATACTTAGAGTTTCTTCCACTCTGGAACGTGCCGCAAATACATATTTTTAAATTTATATATGAATAAAATGTGTTATGACACATATCAATTGAATAAAAGTTATTGGCGCACGCCGGGTTTGAACCCGCGACCTTTGGAAATCCTTGAAATGTGGTCTTTACTGATTTAAAAGAAAACTGATGTCGCCAATTTATCTACATAGGACCCATTGACCAAAAAGTAAAACTTTTTATCAACTCGAGAAAGAATTTTGGAATCTGAAAATTTGTTTTTTTTTGTAAATTTCAGTAGAAGTAAGAAACTGAACTTTCTCCGGGAACACCAGACGTGCTCACAACATACTTCTATTGGTTTTTATCTTTATCAATACAGCTCTATCGCTCCGTGACATTACTGTGACGGTATTCTAATGGCAAAACCGAAACATACCTGTCCGCGTACGTACTAGTATGTACGAAACTTCACACATATATTAATACAGATCTATCACTCCGTGACATTACTGTGACGGTATTCTAATAGTAAAACCGAAACATACCTGTCCGCGTACGTACTAGTATGTACGAAACTTCACACATATATTAATACAGATCTATCACTCCGTGACATTACTGTGATGGTATTCTAATAGCAAAACCGAAACATACCTGTCCGAGTACATATGTACGAAACTTCACACATTTAAACCCCTAAATAACTACTCTTTAATATGCCAACTGTTGAGAACCCCCGGAGGGAAACTAGAAAATAATATATTATTTCCAATATCTGTAAAATGATCTTATTTCCGACTGCCGCCGTGAGCGCTGAGCATTCTCTCGGTGTAGCCATACGGCAAAGATTGCCAAGAAAAAAAAATATATATATATTAAATTGGTTTATTACAACTCGGTTAGATAAGCAAAGAAAGTCTTTATTTTTTAGTCTTTTCTTGACGACCGCCGTGGCCGCATGGTTAAGATCGTCGACTACAAATAAGGAGGTCATGGATTTAAATCCCGGCCTGCGCAAATAAACTTAATTTAGATAATAATTATTGAAATATAATCAATATTTTCAACAAAATATGAAACAAAAAATACACAGAAAAAAGAGAATTAAGTCGCGACCAAGACTCGAACTTGGAACATCTACTCCAGCCTGGAGTAACATCTCTGCAGAATTTTTTTTTTTCTGTGCCTTCTATTTTTATATTTCGTTTAAGCTTAAATTTATTCTAATTTAAATATATGTTTAATTTGTATGCCTAATTTCATATACAATTTAAGTAAAATAATATTTACTATATCTCTGACACATTCTGGAGTGGCAGAAACTTTTAGTATCGTCCTAGCGAAAGACCACCATTCAGAATCGATACGTTGTTTGAAATTGCTTTAGCCGTGTTAGGTGACCAGATATGAATAGCCAGGTGCTTCCCAACTTTTTTCTTCCACTTCTCCACTCCTTTTAGTCTCATAAAATACCCCAATTGAGGATGTCATAGACCCACTGGCTCCGAACAGTCAGAAGCAGTTTGTTTTGTGCGGAATTCGGATAAAAAAGGAAAATTAAAAAAACAAATACTTAATAGAGATTAGAGACATACAATGTTTAAATCAAATTTAACTTTGCAGCAAGATAAACGCGGGTCACATCATTTATCTGGGAGAACTATATTTGTTCAAAACTTCTTGCTAAGGGATAAACAATGTACACCGCTCGTTGGTGGGCTAGTAACAAAACTTCAACAAAGAATCGTGAAATATTTTCCAAACTCACGTTTCACGCGGACTCAGACGCAGTAAAACTTGCCGAAAGACGTGGTTTTCAACTATAATATTATGTTATGATCCACTCGTTTCATATCGTTGCCGGAAAAGCAAAGGGGCTGAAGCGCCATTTTGGGAAGTTTGCACCAGAGCACCTATAAGTTTTTTTAAATTTTATTTTACAGTAAAATTTACAAGTCTTCGGTACCTGGTTGGATATTGACAAAAAAAGTTAACTCGGGTAACTCAATGCTCTCACTAGCTAAAAAAAGTCTTAACTTGTGTCGGTTGAGTCAAGCCATCTCCCAAATGGTAAATATACTTCAGATGGCTGAAGGACCACAAAGTCTTCAGAATCAAACGAGAGTCAGAGCTTTCGATGCAGAAAAAAAAATTGATAAAAACTGCATATTTAACTTATTTTCGACCAAAGTGTCGCTTTAGCCCTTTTTCCTTTCCAACGACGATATGTGTTTTTGTTTTTTTATTTACGAACTTTCTCAAAACTCCTTGTCTAAGTCAACAAAATAATGAACAACTTCCTGAAGGCTAAATCTTTTTTAAATATTTGGATAGGAAAAATATGACTTGTTTCAAGAATTTCACTACTCACACAAATACTATAGCGTAGTTTTCGTTATAAATGAAGTTCTAAGGCTCCTTTTGCTTGAATTTTAGAGATACAGGAAATCAAACACTATGCTGTGTAGGATAATGGGGATTTTTGTAAACACCATATCGATCGAATCGAATGTTTTCCCAATTGCCTTTTTTGTGAAACACTTGAGTTGTATTGTGATTGTGATCTGCTTGATTGAATAAGAGTGAGTATTAAACTTATAGGTAGAAATAATGAAACATATTGGAAATTAATACATATTGTTTGACAGATCAAAACACAATTACGTAGGGGAAAAAACACTGAGAATCAGTGACAGTGAAATATAGCTAAAAGATCGAATGTTAATCAAATAAATTATTTAAAATTTATGCACTGCTAAGATCTCTTTTTGAATATTCACATTATTATAAACTAATTCTTAACTGTGAAAAAACTTTACGTGGTGTAACATAATTTGCAATGTAATCTGACGCAGCGATCAAAAACTAAAGCTCCGACAGTCAAATTTCACTCAATTTTGATCACCAAATTATTGTAAAATATATTATAGGTGGGTACCTACTTAAACGCTTCTTTGGGTTTTAAAATATATTTTTTAAATTTTATGATTTCAATAAACTTCGGGGGCTCTAGCACGAAACATCGATAAAGATACTATCGACAGTGTCGGTAATTTGTGAATCCTTCCCCAACCCGACTGCAGATCACCAACGAAGAGACGACAACTCACTTCGACTAAACAGGCTTAATTTAGTCGATGTGAACTGTTGTTTATTCGTTGGCGATCTGTTATCGGGCTTGGTAACGATTCCAAATTACCGACATTGCCGATAAAATCTATACCGATGTTTCGCGCTAAGGCTATAGTTCCTAATTTTAATTTTTTCATATATTAGGAATTTATTTTATAATATCCCTACCTAATTTAAATATTAAAATTTTGTTTGATTTCGTTTTTTTTTATAAATTAAATGCCCGCCAGTTTAATGTGATGAATATTAATTTGTAATATTTATTAAGAACATGATTGTTGTTGGAAGCCGAGTATTTATTTTGATTTTTATTTAATTATTGCCGTGAAGAAGAGATGATAGTGTAGCGAAACTACGTTAATAGCGTCCTCACCACAAGTATTCGAGAGCATTCAATGAGCCTCAGCCGCAGATTTCTTCATATTGCAGGAGTAAATTAAAACCTCCCGCAAATGACAAGAATTTGGCTCGTAAACTGAAATTTTCAATCGAGAATAACTTTATGATGCAGACACAAATCGACTTACTGTTTGGGGTTATGTTGACAGATTTCTTAGTTTTAAACCCAACATTCACAATAAAACTTTTTAAAAGTTTAATTTTATTTTAATTTAATTCAAAGCCAACACAACTTTCATTTCAGGGCTGGTAATATAAATGTAACCACGTATATATATATATATATATATATATATATATATACAGATACATAGTGTGAAGGTTAAGGTAAACAAAAAAATATGCCCGAATCAAGAGAAATATAAATATTTTTAACTCAAAGAAAGAGAAATTTCCGATGTGGCTTCTGTTTTTACGTCAGTTGACCTCGAAGCCTGCAAATCAAATGATCTGTTAAAATTCACAGATAATGGTGATTCCTGAAATGTTAAATTAACTTAATTAAATTCCCAATTAAGCACCAAAACGGCTCCTGTAATGTTTATTTTCATTTTCTCATAAAAGGTTAAATTTCTAGGCTACAAATTAAGAAGTCCTGGGTTCAAATCCCGGCGTGCACAAGTAAATTTGATTGACTTTAAATGTGTTATTTTATATTTAATGCAAATAAAATAATGTATACTATAGATTTACGGCACGGTGGTAGTTGTTCTCAGCCCTTTAAAATACCACCATTCAGAATCGCAACGTTGCTTGGAATGGATTAAGCCATGTTTGACGACCTAATCTGAATGGTCAGGTACTTTCCACCTTTCTCTTCCCCTCCTCACTTCTTCCGATCTCTCAATATACCGCTAATGGGGTTAATGTTAGGACTCTTGTGCTACATTCACATAAAAAAAGTTTACTACATAATATTCATGAGTTGGACGTCCCCACAACCAAAGTTAACACTTCATAGTAAGTGCAATAAAAAATCAATTTTCAAAATAAACTGCTGCAAAATTGGGGTGAAATTCACCGGTTTTTTAGGCACGCTTCTGAAAAACTTATGAATTCATTTTTTAAGGGAAAAATTAAACATCAAGTCAGGAGGGTTTTATGCTTTAACATCAATTTAAAATTGTGGATACAATTTAAAATCTTCGTTTTACAAAACGAACATGCGTGGAAGCAAGCAATTACTTCCTTACTAAATATTTTTTGTATTGAAATGGGAACTAAAAATTTACGTTGTCTTTGGGTGCCCTATTTTTACAAACATATTAGCTGGAGAGCAAGTTATTGTACATTATGTTAAGAATTCAAAATACAATTAAAAAAAAAAATCTTTCTTTGTTACTACATAAATAACATCCCTTCATACACACAAGTTCGGGTTTTTTTATGAGAGTACATCTTTACAGTGAAAATTTAGATTGAAAAATATTTATGGTAGTTTAAAACTTTACAATTTAATGTATTATTTCTGTTTTTGTATTATCTACCATTATGTTTGATAAATAAAAAAAATAAAAAAATGTATAATGAAAAGTAAATTAAAATACATACTTATGATATAGACTGAAGTTAACTTGGAAATAGCTGTTAAAAAAATAATAACGTATTCTGAAAAAGTAAGAGTTGCGGAAGAAGCTTATACGTTATTACGCTGATATTGATAATATATTACACATATTAATAATAACATAGCTGTTTCATTTGGATTTCTTAGGAACTACTAATGTTTCTCACGTTTCACTACATGAAATACGTAGGAAGAATCAATAACTGGTTTAGTTTGATTGTCCGTTTCGTGCTCACACGCAAGGTTTTGTATGTTTGTAATAGGCAGCTCAGAACATTTCTAGTTATAACAGTAGCTTCCCAGTAAATCTAGTCAACCGTCTTTGAAAGTGAAACTTATTATCTGGTCGATTTTCTACTTAAAAATACGATTAGTATTTTTAAATAATGGCGCATTTAGAAAAAAAGCCAACATACGTTGCTGAGCAAATAAGTTGGTAAAAGAATAGCGTTTTACGCTGTCTTTCCTTACGAATATAGAAGAGGTTTTCTTAAACCCTGAAAGACGTCTTCGGGGTAGATTGCATAATATATCTTTCCCTGGAAGTTCTAGAATGTGCATTTTCCTCAAAGATTGGATAGATATATCACGCTCACGGCGTTCACTTCCAATTTGCTAAAGAAAATGCATTGCTTTCGTCAAACAACAAAGTTGGTGACATAAATGTTGTGGGTGTTTGTAAATTCATGTACACCATTATATTAAGATTTTACTGCCTTAAAAACCAGGGGTTGGGTGACTAGCTCGATTATAACATTACGCTTTGTTAAAACCGTTTTCAAAAACGAATATGAAACGAGTAACGACGGCTTCCATAGAAGAGTTGTAAAACGCTCAACTACGAATCCAAAGGTCGCGGGTTTAAACCCGGCGTGTGCCAATAACTTTTTATTTAATTGATATGTGTCAAAACACATTTAATTCATATAAAATAATATAAAGTATAATTGCGGCACGTTCCAGAGTGGTAGATACTTAAAGTATCGCCCTGGTGAAAGACCACCATTCAGAATCGAAACGTTGCTTGAAATGGCTTTAGCCGTGTTTGGCGACCAGATCTGTATGGCCAGGTACTTTCCAACCTTCGTTTTCCCTCTCCACTACCTCCAGCCTCACAACATACCCTAATTGGGGATGCCATAGTCTCACTGGCTCGGGAGCAGTTGGGACTGTTGTGCGGTATTCACTATAAAAATAAATTATAGTGAACGTCTCCATAATAAACATTATTCCACCCTCTTACTATTTTAAAACTGACTTTGAAGACAGACCTGTGGCTGCATTTTTGTGACGCTTTTAAAACTCTTTGAAATTATAATTGATGGTAAGCAAAATCGAGATTTCTTAGATAAAATCAACACAGATTTCCTCCGGAAACATCAACTTTATCAAATTTTAAACCGGGACACGGAACGGACATGATCTACGACGATCACGGAATTCTACTTGATAACTTGATTTCGACATGCAAATACTAAACTTTTTCTCTTGCTATTTATTTCCTTATTTTAATTTTAAAAGAAAGACAAACACTCTCAGGTTACGAATAACCCGACAGTATTATTAGAATTCCTTATACGAGTATTTCTATCATTATAAGCGGTAAATGTTACGTTGTTGTTGTCTTTCAAAGTCACACTGTCTATGAGTATAATAAAAATCATTTAACATTTTTGCCTTGTCATCACATCTGACATTAAGTACCGAACAAAAAAGCTTATGACTGCGAGCAACAAAGTTACGTAACGAATAAATTGGAAGCGCCCCCTCATCTTTCTTCTAGCGATTACGGCGCTGGCCAGAAACACACGGCTCTCTCTTGATTTAAGATATTAATTACAATATTACATATTTCAATTTTGTGTGAACAATTATCAAGTTATACGCGAGATTGTTGGAGTCATGATTATTCATAGCGGTAAATCACCCAAATCTCTGAATCAACACGTACTTCACACATATTAATAAACCCGATTTGGTCCTAAATCGACAGTATCAAACCATTTGTCATAGAACGTGCAAACTGCAAACAATTCAATAATTCATAAGCAGCGACAGCTACGTTCTACATTACGTGAGAGCTGTACATTTTGTAATTGGATACAAATGTGTGTACCTGATTGGTGTATAAGCTTTACACAGGGGTGGATTTAACGGCAATATGAATGTGCGCAGAAGTAGAGCCTCTACTCACGAAAGCCTTAGCAAGGATAATAACTTAATTTACAACAAATTCCATGTTTTTATCAGTTGAAAGATGAAGAGATAGAAATCAACAAATAAAAAATGAGTTTTTTTGTGTGGAAGAAGTTATTTCTCGACAATACGCACCAAGAGGCTATCAAAAGTAACACAATAATATGAGATTTTATAGTGTTAGGTGAAAGGTGGGTAGATACACAATCATACATTCGAAAACAACCTTGTTTTATTAATTGTAACATTAAGCGCCCTTGAGGTGATTTTCCCACAAAAACGGCGCTTTAAAAGTTATCCATTTATTATTATTATTATTATGACCTGTATTAATTCGATATTTAAATAAAATTAATATACTAAAACACAAATATGAAATGGAAAAAAGCTAGAAACTAAAAAGAATAATGGTCATGACCGAGACTCAACATCGGAACCTCTTCTCTATCCGGGAGTAACACTCTATTAATTAAGCCATCAAGACCTTATAAAAAAGCGGCATTTTTAAACGATCTCATACTTCTATTGAAAGTTATTACTATTTGAATTTCTTCCGATTTTAGGCTGCCATCTTTTTTACGATTTTCAATAGAAGAAAGATATTGTTTAAAAATGCTGCTATCTAATGACGTGTTGGTAGCTTAATTGGCAGAGTGTTACTCCCGGATAGAGAAGAGGTACCGATTTCGAGTCTAGGTCATGACCACTGTTTTTTTTAGTTTCTGGCTTTTTTTCTGTTTTATATTTGTGTTTTTGTATATTAATATTATTTAATAACAAATAAGCATTAAGGCTTTAAAGTTTATTTCAATTTTAAATGTTTTAATTCGGTTCGTGCATGAAAAAAATCACTTTAAGGTGGCCATTTCTTTGTCAGTGTTTTATTTATTTGTTAAAAAGTTAATTATAAAAATATTATTTACCCCTAATGGTTTAGCCCGCCCTTGTATCAACGTCATTGAAAATACATAAACATGCCGGAACAAACTTTAAAACAAAAATTCCAAGAAACCAGATGCGTTTGCATGAAACTTTCCCAAGCAACACAAATGTATTTACATTTTATTTAAAAAAAAAACACTCACAAGAGAGTGTGAAAACAGTATATTCGTTAATACTTTACTTTCACGTTGTTCCCCGCTTGGCCAAAGTTATCCGGAATTATTTCACTAATGAATCAAAGCGAATCTAGTGAACTTACCACTACGTGTTGAGAGTTAGTTCATAAAGGATTATTCTGGGGTGGAGAAGGACGCTGCGGGAATTATAATTATAGTAACACTCGGAGTTAACGCTGCGAAAACTCTCATAGGTGATAATTTATAACTCATAAATATGTCTACGAAACTTCAAGATGCTTTATTAAAGAAGTTGATGATTGGATTGTTTCTTTCCAAGTTTCATGTTATTTGGATTGAATAACCGTGGAAGTTAAATGTATTTTATATACGCATAAGATTGTATTTGAACCAACGAAAATCCGCAAATTGTATATTTCATATTTTGCACGCTTATCGTGATACCACATAAAGTTTAACTTATTTGTTCATGGCCTTAGAGGTTTATAAAAATTCTGCGAATTATCAAATTGTCTAACTGTTCAACAGTTTGACACATTGTCAAAGTGTCAAACAAATAATAATAAACAAGAACGTGTCAAACAAAGTTGTTTTACTTTGACACACAGGCTTTTGTGTTTGTATTAAACACTGTTTTATTTACTTTCCATCATTTAATTATAAATACATTAAATATTTATGTCCAAACTATTTACGACGTGGATATTCAGGCATAATACAAGAACGCGCAAAAAATCAGACTACCAAAAAAAGAATAAATCCAATAGACAAAACAGTTTATTTCATAAAGGGATGAAATATTATAATGCGCTGTCAGAAACCATCAAAATCACACCGATTAATAAATTTTAAATAGTTTGTAAGAACCATATAAAATCCATTAGTATGTAATATCAAGTAGTATTTAAGTTATATTAATAAGTTGTATTTTATTGTCAATAAGTATATAAGTTGTAGTTAGTTATTTTGTAAACTTTAACGAACAAATAACTAAAATAAATAAGTAAAGCTGATTATTATTATTAAAAAATAAATGAGTGGTATTGCTCGAACGTTCAAAACTTGTTCCCCAACCTAGTTCAGAGAAAAAGGAGGATGAGTGGTCAGTTGTATATAATAAGCATGTATTAGACCAGCCATTCCCAAAGTGGTCTATATCGACCCCCAGGGGTCGATCCCGACCTGCAAGGGGTCCACGTCAGTGGAAAAAAAAAATGGGGGTGCATGAGACGTAAATGGGGGTCCACGAGAAAGGATTCCATTTAGGCATGCCTTCACCAAAATGTTGGCTTCCCGCACATGTAATAATCCACTTCTCAGATACTACCTTTCTAGGTACTTACGTGATACTCCATTATAATAGACATTAATTCCCTAAGTATTCTATTTTTTTGGGGAGGATATTTTGTCGATTTGCTAGTACTTTTCGATTTCAAATCTCTACCGACTAGTGCTTTTTTTTCGGAGGAATTTTTGTTGATTTACTAAGCACTTTTCGATTTGAGATCTCTACCGACTAGTACTGTTTTTTGGCGAGTTCGACTTCAATCGAAGTGTTCATTTCAAAGAACTAGCAGTTTCTAAAGCGTTCACAAAACTTTGAAGATTTTTCCCAACGCTAAAAAAAAATCAATATGAGAAAACAGGGGGTCTATACAAAACAGAAAACATCGGCAAGTGGTCTACGGGACAAAAAAGTTTGGGAACCTCTGTATTAGACGGACTCTTCCCTTTAAAATATTACTATAGATAATCGAGGAATGAAGTTTAAAACAAAAAGTTTTATTCCATGTTAAATATTCGTAAAAATGTGTGACAATTCTACACTTCAATAAGGATATCAGAAGAGACATAATTTTTGGGGCAGACTTAAATATGCTTACGAATATTACTTACCAGTGCACGGTGTAAAAGCTGGATTTATACTTATAAGCTCCGTCCCTTCAAAGCTGCATAGATAGTAAACTAAATTATAGTATTTTTTGCGAGAGGTGTTTTCAAGTGAGTATATTTCTTGTTTTAAAACGGTTCATTATGGGCGGAATTCCATTGTAACGAATTTATAAAAATAAATTTTAAACATTTTTCCAATGTTTATTGTTAGACCGAGCCGGTTTCCACCTGTTACGGTTATCTTAAGACTGAAACATACTTAAAATATGGTATTTTAATATTTTTGGGTGTCAGGTGTGAATAACAACAAGTTTATGTAAATATAATTGTATTGTTATATAATGATTTTATCTACTTTGCTGTCCGTATTCGTCTTGGTGTTGATATGGTTGGATAGATGTAAATTTTGTTTTATTAAATCATCATTGAAATGAATCATCCAGTGAGCTAATACCCTAGGACCGAATTGAGCAAAAGGGTATCTTCATCATAAATTATGCAGCAGAGGGAAATGAAAAATTTAATATTTTCGTACATTATTTTGATAATTCTCAAACAATTTTCTAATATTATTTTTCCTATAATAAATAACAATGAAAGTAATGCTTTTTTATATAAGTAATTGATTGATTTTAAAAAAAATGGGAGCCTACAAAGGCACCTGTGCTCTTTCATCTTTCGTAAAATATAGTTCTAGAATCCCCATAAAGCCCTTCAAAATTAACGCAAAGAATTGTCTGAATTTCTTTCAATCATTCACACATTCCTTCACAGTACTCGGATCACGCCTCTGAAAGTTGCCCTTTGATAAACGAGATTCCCCTTAAATAGCACTTTCAAAGCTAAAGTCAAAATGTTATTTCTCTTTCCGCCTGCATGATGCTTCAATTTCACTCACCTTCAATTTGACGGAAAAATAATCTTGCAAAACAACGAAGAAACTCCACAACTAAATCTCCACCGAAAATATTTTACCACCTAGATTTTACGGAAGCATGTTTTCACTGAAATCACTCTTCCTCTTAAAATATGATGTCGATGTAATATTATGGAAATATAAGGCTCTATTGAAAATGGAGAGATACACAACACACATTTCATTTTCACTTTTCATCAATTCGTTGCCTCTAGCTGGTGGCACTTTGAAGGTTCTTCAATACATTTTCCTACCTGGCACCTTTGCATTGAAGACTAAAATATATTTTATTTGTGCCACGATAACTCGCCGCCCACGTTTGCTGATAATATTATTGTAAAATATTACATTATATAAATAAAGAAGAATTTTATTTTAAAATGTTTTCTACTATTCAACATGTTTTTGGCAGCGTAAACAACCGAAGCAAATAATCCCGATAAAAATACGTGGTTAAGTATTTGTTTATCAATAATATGCAGATTAATACGAATGTTTTAATACGTTTTTTCAAAAGGTTTTTAGCTGACAACTAATGGTATAATTGGACGTAGTTATGCAGAAAGCATCCAACCCCAAAAAGATTAAACCGAGAAAAAGGCGTTTGAAAATATGACGATACAAATGCATTTATGTGCGTAATCGGCATTTGTAAATGGAAAATCAGTGTTGCTTCTTTAAAAAAATTATTATAATTAGATTATTTTTAGTCTATGAATATTTTTTTAATATACGTATTTAATATGTAATTCTTCATTTTAATATTTGGAAACTTCAATTTAAGTCAAATATCTGCAAAAAAATAAATTAACAAAAATCTATTGCATTTGAAGCTTGTTTTCAGCAGATAGAAATCTTGCATTTATCAATAGGAGAACATGTAAAACGAGTGGATTGGACGCTTTTGTATAACTTCGTCCAGTTTAAATGCTGTGCCGTGTTTTTAATATCACCCAGATTAGAAAAAATCCTTTGAGAATTGATACTGGAAATGACTTTGGCTACGTTTACTTACCAGATCTATGTACATATTCAGGAACATTCCAACCATATTTTTTCTTATCTTCGACCCCGCTAATAATGACACATACACTATGTATTATAAAGTTCTTATTGTATTATACTTTCAGGAATAATTGAGAACTCACTATCAAAACAAACATTTTACAACTTGCATTTTAATTATGTTTATATTGAAACCGGGTGGTCTTTGCACGTATGTCCAAAATGGGTCGGTTAATTTATTTAGAACATGTCTATCCTTTTGTTAATCTGTGCCTCTATCGGATAATGATGTTCCATATGTTATATTTTCTCCTACAATAAAATAATGAAGCACTGTAACATATTTTTTGGACATGAGAAGTATATCAAAATATTGCGTGTTTTTCGGTATTTGTTCTCAAGATGTTAGGATTTACGCTCCGGACTGTTGATTTATTTGTGAAAAATAAATAATACAATGCACGTAGATGGAGTTTCTCTAAAGAATATTAATATTATCATGACAAATAAAGAAAAACGAAAATACACGCACGATTTTCGGTCAAAGTTTGTAACGCTAAAAAAATATTACATCAGACATTTTCTGAAACATTGACTTCTGAATAATAATATTCGTCCATTCGCTTAACTAACTGAAAATTACTTCTGGCATAATTTAATCAACTTCTTGTTTCGCTTCGTGAGGTTTATTTCGTCCACATAATTAAATAAGTAAACATTTCCAACAAGATCTTCATGGGAAAATGAGTATGTTCGTATTTTTCAATTATCCTTTGAGGGTATTTTTCCCGAATTGGGAAAAAAACTTTCCTGAGATACAGGCTTTACGTTTTTGCTACATCTGATAAAGTCTAGAAATTTGAATTCCCGAAATTGAAATATTTAATATGCTGAAAGAGGGGATAAGCATTTTTTTTCTTTTTGATAAATTAATAATTTAAAAAATAAAATTTAAAAAAAAAAATTATTTATTAAAACTTGAAAAATAAATAAAAATTACATCTGCAGATGTAAGAGTTTATGCAATAGTGGTTAGAGCAGTAGCCTGATGAAATACCACCGGGTTATAATCCAGACAAACACCTTTTTTAAATTTTAACTTTGATAGTAAAATTGTTTTATTATTAAATATCATTATGGCACCCCGTGTCTTGCAAAATCTTGTTATTCAACGGTAAAACAACAAGCATATTAAATTACTGTAAAAGTAACTTAATTGAGTTTGAAAAATTAGTCCACGTCAAGGCATAAAAGCGTTCTTGTAATTACAAAAGGAGTACATACTCAAAGTAACACTTTTCACAAAAGCTTTGTATTTCCCTTCAGTGGTAATTAGGCAAACAAGAGGTTAATGAAATTGTCGTATGAGGAGTTTATTATTTACACTCTGCAATCTGTACACGTGTTAAATCCAAGCGCTTGGGTAAAACTTATTATCGAGACATTTTGTAAATTCAAAATAATACTTTATACAAAATACATCAAGCAATCTATTTTACTTCATACAAAAGAAAACAAGCAATTTATTTTGTAAGGGCTAAGTCCTTTGAAAATCACTTTTTTATTAATTTTAAATCTTGCTACATTAAAATCCCAATAAATTGTCATAGCTCACTTTCATAATTCTCAAAACTATTCAAAATTTTGAAAACTCAATTTGAAATAAACAGCGTTTTGTCTTAGTTTATTGTTTTTATAATGTAATAAGTTCGTTTTGAAGAACTGCATCATTTTAAAGTTTTTTGTAATAATTATTACATAAATAGTTCATCTAAACGAGCTTTTTCACAGTTTGACAATGTATTTGAATGGTAAAACAACTATCACGCGTAAAAAATTTTTTTTTTTTTCAAATTAAAATAATGTGTTTTTAAATTTAAATTATTAATATTTTTATACAAAAATCAATATTTTACGTTTTGTCACTGTAACATATTTCAAAAAAAAATTCTCTGTAGTTTTACAACCCTGCTTTGCCCGAGTTACAGTAATATTTGTTTCGTATCAAACGATTTGCCGGCCTCTGTGTTTTCTCCCTCCTTCAACATGGGCCTCTTCAAGACCCAAGTTCACTCCTTCCTTTCCTCAAAAAAACCCTCAGATGACAAAGGCCCTGAGGGAAATTGTTTTCCTCAAGGCCTCCTGTGTGGAGTTATTGTAAAAAAAAAAAAAAAAAAAAACAGTCGAAAAATAGGGATAAAAAAATAAAATAAAATTTAAAAAGACATACGTTCCTGGTTACCAATAACCTGACAATATTTGATAACTTCTACTGCCATCATAATAAGGGGAAGATGTTGCTTGTAACATGATGGAGGACTTAGTTAGCAGAGGAATTTAACCCTCAACGCCCGTGTGGTAATCCGACGCATTTGTCCCCTCAGCTACAAAACCGGTCATATGATGTCTTGTATTCAAATAGAGTTACATGAAAATTTTAAAGCTCCGTAGCGCATGATGGAAATTGCGTTGCGAGCTGAAAAATACGCGAAAATTACGTTGAACTAGAAAATCTACACTACATTTGCTATGCAACTTTCACTGCTTCAAATATCACACTGATTTTCCGCTTTTCCTTTTTAGCCTTCACGAGGATGCGATACGATTTCCGACGGTCCATTGCTTTCAGATACCGGACCTTTTTCCTTAGCAACCTCTCCATTTCGGCCGGAACGTGGTCCATGAAGCATCGTCCTGAATACCCGGTAACAGATGGCCTGGATTTGTAGGCCATCCAAATGGCCCTATACTTCCCCGCTCGGCATCCGGCACGCATGACCAATTATTCATGCTAGTTGACTGAATCCCACGCTCTTTGTTATGAGGGGTTGATCCCAAGCGTTTTTTCTCTTCCCCATCTCCTTCCCCTCCCCACTATCTTCAGCCTCACAACATACCCCAATTGGAAATGGCTCTAGACGGCTGAAATCAGTTAGGACTCTTGTGCGGTATTCACTATAAAAAATAAAATCTCAAAAGATTTTACATATCAATAAAAACAATGCTGAAAAATGTTCAATTTAAAAAGCATATACATTTGTTCGCGTATTTGGATAGCCTTTTTTCCCTTCATTATACGAAGCAATATTTTTTAAAACAGACCTCACGTGCTTACATTATTATTTTTTTTAAATTATTTGCCAGGTTGTTTTTAATAAAGTTTTTTCAACGTTTCGTAAACAACAAGAAATATTTTGTTTGAAATTTATATTAAATCAGAAATTATATAGTAGGGCAGCATTTTGTTTAAGCGTCACGGGTCACATAACACAATACTCTTGCAGTTTAAGCTGTTTGGGGGGCGTGCTTGTTAAGGGATCCGCGCCCACGTATTACGGTCTACGTTCTACGCAGTACACCTGCACGTGTGGTCGACCACGTAAACTGTAAAGGCCACACGGATTTTTCTGATATGAAACTCAGTTCATCAAAATAAGATACGTTTTTAACTTTTCTACTTTCTGACGTACGGGGACGGTTCGCGGTAACAATCAAGGTAACGACCCAAACGTGAATTTAATATATTTCTCTTTTTAAACGTGTTGAGATTTTATTTTAGATGTATGGCAGTGAGGCATGGAACTGGCAGAGGAAGGATGAAAGTAGACTGAATGCTGTGGAAATGAGATCTTTGAGACGGATGTGCGATAAAACCATGTATGACCGTATTACAAATGTGGATATCCGGAAAGAATGCAAGGCTGATATGAGCGTAATGGATAGGATCAAGAAAGGGACGCTTAGATGGTTTGGGCATGTAGAGCGAATGAACGAAGAAAGGAGTGTGAAAAGAATATATGATGCGAAAGTGAATGGAAGAAGAAGTCGAGGACGCCCGAGTAAGACATGGCACGATCAAGTAAATCAAATACTTGAATCGGGTCATGTGAAGAGTCAGAATAACAGAAGAGTATGTATGAGACGATGTATGAATGTAAATGAAGCAAGAAGTGTGTGCCAAGACAGAGTTGTATGGCGGTCCGTCCTCTCTGCCTCCCCCTGCGGGGAAACGGCGTGATGGTTAGTTAGTTAGTTAGTTAGAGATTTTACAAATTATTTACTTAAATTTCGATACCGGCAACCTAAGCTTTTATTATTTTTTCCTTGAACATGAACACTATCCGACTTACCAGACAATGTCTGTTCTAAGAAATGGTTTAGCGTAAGAAACATTTTATTGCCACGGATATTATAATTTATAACATCAGTTACAAGTTACAAGAAGGCTATAATAACATACCTCTTTCTAAAATACTAGTGTTAATTTTCTTGGGCGTAATCAAATCGTCGCATCAAATGTTTTTGGGCGCATTGTTATTTTTTATGTCATTGTTATTTTTTATGTCACTGTTATATAATTTTATACCTATGTTATGTAAAAGCCCATGAGGGCGTATATAAATAAATAAATATTATTCACCTTTTTATCGTGTGATTTTTTAATGCTTGTAAATAAAAAAAAACGAATTATCAAATTGAATAAGAGTAATGTTATTTTCTTGTAAGTGTAGTCAGTGAAGATGGAACGAACACAACTCTTTCATGATACACAATCTTTGTTTTTATTTTGTGACTAGATGTGTAGTCAGATTTTTAAATTTTGCATTTCCTCTTCTTCTTTGGTCTCGCAGTACTACCCAAAATGGCGGTCACTTAAGTTCACACGGTCCTGACAGTTGAACCTCTCGTGTTGTATCACATTAAAACTCAGTTTTTTTTTGATTTGTTGTTTTTTTACCAAAAATAACGGTCCGCCATTAAAAATTACGCGGTGTTTTTTTTTTACTAATTGAGTTTTTATAAATGGATTGTTTTCACGTAAGTGAGAACATTTGTTAAAACCCAGTATAAATAAATAAACAAACTCCTACTACAAAAAATTGGTTGGAAGAAATTCTCACCTGGCAATAAACCACCTTTACACTATGTAATAAAATATGTTTTTGAAGTTTTGAAAAATTAATATATAAATATATAACATTCTTGTTAACATATTAAACTACATAAACATTACAACATTGTAAAAGGGCTCGATCTGCTGTTGGATGTAAATTAGCAAACAAATCGTTGTTCGCGAAGATATTAGATTGTAGAGCAGCGCCTTAGTGAGCTCAGTTCAGTATTTATCACGAAGTAATTTGATTTGATTTATTTGCAAGGATAATTATTTCTACAGTCACTATCTCATTTCGTTCATACATTGCGGCAGTATGAAAGTTTGTTTAATGTTTCGCCGTTACTTACTGAAACGATAGTAAAATCTTTATTTATACAATACGATCAGACTCGGTAAAACTTTAACAGTAGATATACTCGTATATGTATATATATATATATATATATATATATATATATATATATATATATATATATATATATAGTACGATATAGATACCTCGGAACTTTAACAGTAGATATACTCGTATATGTATATATATATATATATATATCTAGCAGCGAATATATAATAAATTTTATCGTTTTGATTACGGCGAAACATTAAGTTTTTCATTTCAACGAAATGATAGCGACTGCAGAAATAATTAGTAGATAATTATTTCTACAGTCACTATCTCATTTCGTTCATACATTGCGGCAGTATGAAAGTTTGTTTAATGTTTCGCCGTTACTTACTGAAACGATAGTAAAATCTTTATTTATACAATACGATCAGACTCGGTAAAACTTTTTAACAGTAGATATACTCGTATATGTATATATATATATATATATATATATATATATATATATATATATATAAACTCTAATAAAACGAAAAACTGCGCTCAAAAGTATGGAAAGCATTATAGCATAGCATTTATATTGAATGGGTTATCACTTCAGAGTGATAGGCAGAGATCGCCATAGTGACTGACTATGGTGGTCGTATAGTCTCACTAGCTCTGGGCAGTTAGGACTATTCTACAGAAATCATACAAACAAAAAAGCAATTGAAATTTTTTGGTATTAAAGAGCAAAAGGAATATATTTGTATTGATTTAAAAATATAAATTTGTAATATTGTGGTAAAATTAGTCCCCAACGTTTTGTTGGTTGTACTTTTTACTTTTCGTTAATAAAAGTAGATGCCATTGTTACGAATATATAATGAAATACCGTTTTTAAATAAAAATGTCCTTGAGTAACGCAAAAAGAGAAAAGATTGAAATAAAAAAAAAAATTATCCTCAGAAAATCAAAGTAGAAAGGATTAGGGTAGGGGATTGGGTCAAACGTGGAATACCAAGCTATTAGTGGAAAATAATATCCAATATTATAGAGCTGTATTTGTACAGTACAAGTATTTACTCTTGGCAAATGAAATATATTGGAAAACAAGATCAATTTTTCGTTCGTATGCGGGTTATTACATCCTATTTTTCATTTTCATCATTTTGAAATAAAATTCAATAATGTGTAAAACTCCAATCTCGGGCTAAACTTCAGCTTGTTTACAAAGACGGAATAAAATTTATTATTAGAAGGATGTTGAATAACTGTTGTCATTTGAAAAATATAATGAAGAAAAGTAAATTAAATAATACTTGCAAATCAAGCATAAAAAACCACTAAAGTCGTTTGTAAAGCGATATGTGTATGTTATTCCTTTTTTTATTTATACAATCACACTAATCTTCCCTCAAACAAATTATAAAATTAATTTCGATACAATTTTTTTTATTCGAAATCTTTATTATAATTGAAAAAATATTAATAAACAATTTTTTTCTCATTTTTGTTAAGTTAACGATGGGAGCTGAAAATAGTATCATAAACCTAAAAAAAATCAAATAGAAAAGCTATGCATATTATTTGACGTTATGTCTTTAATGTCATTTTATTGCGACATATGTAACAAGCAGAGGTTAAGATTTGAATTGCACGTGCACGATGAAACTCTCGTAAAATACACATCTTTCCTTAGAGTGTACCGGTGCGTTCGGGCGATATAATACTAGCCATTATTTTAAACACGTAGCAAATCCTACTTGACACCAGCTTATTGGATATCTGCCGTGAGAAATGGGGCACGATACGAAGGATTTGCTTTCGTGTTCATACTATCTTATATGTATTCGTATTTATTCAGATTATTGTATTAGGTGTACAACTTTGCTTCCGTCGTTTGGAATTAGAAGCATTACTTGATCACGACTCGTTTCAAAGTCAAGAAAGTCTTGAAAGGCAAAGACGGAGGGGATTTCTGCATCCAATTATGACTGAAGACGAAAGCGCAGAAAATTATGGGGATTTCCCGGCCATGCTTCCACGTCGACGGCAAACCGAATATTTACGGCTCCAAGGTCATGCTGAAATAATTACAGGCGATCGTAATGGAACGCAATTAATGCGTTTGAGCCGAGCATTGAAAAACAAACGGCTACAGCACAACGAGAGATACGATTATGTGATTTTACAGCATGACAATGCTCGACCCATGTTGCAAAAGTGGTCAAGATATACTTGGAAACGTTGAAATGCACCCGCCGTATTTTCTAGACGTTGCTCCCTTATTGGATATTGTTTTCATTGTTTTCGATCAATAGCACACGACCTGGCTGACCAGCACTTCCGGTCTTATGAAGAAGTAAAAATGGATCGATTCGTGGATCGCTTCAAAAGATGACCAGTTTTTTTAACGCGGGATTCGTACGTTGCCCGAAAGATGGGAGAAATAAGAATAATGCCTCAAATTTGTGAAAAAAACGACGAAAGCAAAGTTGTACATCTAATAGTAATCTACTCGAAAAATGTGGTTTTGGGAAGCTATTTCAAAATTCAATTAAATATTATGTAAAATTCTCCGGGTATTGAATGGCCTAGGTCTATTCGATAAAATCAGTCACGTTCTAAAACCTTAAATATAATTATGGCTGAAATAATTAAGTCGAGATATAAACATTCAAATACCGAATTCACTCTTATCTCTAACTAGAGAATTCTGAAAGGATCAAAAGTAATTTCCAAGCGGGAAGAAGAATAAGATAGGAACAAAATAACTTCACATTGAAACTCGTATTAGATTTTGGCGAGGTTAGTTTGTATGAAACCTCTTCAACTGTAGCTATCGAATCTTAGAGAAAGCCATTTTGGAAACAATCCGATAGCTTTTGTTCAGAGCCCACTAGAACCTTCATTGTCAAGTATTCGTGATATGTTTTCATTATAAGTCGGAGGCTGTAGGTGTCATGCGCCATTTGAAAGCCTATAATACCCGCCGTCAAAAAATACAGTGATATTTTCTGAAAACTTCCAGAAATTCCAACAGTTTTTAAAAAAAATTTCAGGAATTATTTCTGTTCAATTTATTTGTTAAATGCTTTTTATTGTTATGTTTACCAAAGATTCATTTTATTTTGTGAAACGGTACTTTTACAATAGATTTATTTTAATTGTATACAAGTCACGCATTATCTCATCACGGTTTGAACTCGATATTCAAAGTCAAATTCAAATTCAGATACATAGCTTAGTATCTAAAAAATTGTGTGTTATTAAAAATTCAAAATGCAACCAACATTATAACTGCAGTAACAAGTCACCGGTAGTGCCAACATAGTCCTCAAGGATTGCGACTTACAACCGCTGACTCGCTCAAGATCAACACATAATTTTAGGTGTTTCCATAAAGTATAAGATGTTCAATAACGTAGAATCATTAAATTGAACTACGAAATGAATGTCAAACCACAGGGCTTTTTAAAAAGAAAAATTCATCAGACTCAAAGCCTCTCAAAATCTACTGCATGAAATAACACATTGGTCTACCTAAAGGCCTGATACGAAATACTATACTTTTCCACTTTAATGGCTCTGTTCGGAGTAACCTATCCCACTTAGCATAGTGCATTTGCACTGGCACTGGCACTTATGGTAAATAAATAGGTATATGGTGCATTATTAGAAAATGCAGAGTCGAGAGCATCACTAGTGAGGATTTTTTTTTTAATACGAACAAGGCTGTGGATTTAAAGTTAGTTCTTCTTTTGGCCGCCTGCATAAAAGTGTCAAGCTGATATTTAGAAATATCACACAAATAATAATAATACAAAGAAGTTTACTTTTATTATCTATTATACAAAGTCTAGGTAACCAATACGCAGATTCAGCGGATATTTTTAATACCACTGAAATGTATATTAATAATATATATATATATATATATATTTTTTTTTTTTAATTCAATTGAATTTTCTGCTATTTTTAGTGACAGCTGTTTCTCCTTATATGGCCTTGACAGTTTGATTATGGCCTCAAACGCAAACCGTAACTAAAAATTGCAGAACTTAAGTATTCAAAAAAAAAATTGAGTTCCACAAATTTAACACAAAAACTTTAAATAAGCACTGAAATAGCTTACAAAAAATCATTATAAATATATTTTTAAAGCAGTTTCATATAAGTATTTTTGTTTTCAATGCCACACTGTGAAGTTAATTAATTAAGAATGATGTAAGTATTTTTAAATTGCATTGTACTTTTTGACTGATTTTGTTAGTGTATTTCAAGGTACTTGTACGTAAACCAATGAAAACATAATTGAAACAACAGTTTTACAAGCTAATAATAAGACAAGACACCACATTGTTTTTAACAAACGTTTTATGCTAAGTAAAAGATTTTCTTAAATCAATAAATATGGGTTCAATATCGGGAAATAACTGTAATATGAAAATAAAAATAAGAACATCCCAGTCGCAGTCAGATAGTAAAACTAGTCAATATATTAAAATGCTAGTAACACGTTAATTTCCAATAAATTAAGGCGAGATAGCACTCCGAAAACGGAGGTTTGCCCAAGATTCTCATTTTAAATAAAAGACCCGCGATCTTTGGATTCGTGGCCGAGGAACTTAGCCGCTCGGCCGCGGAGGTCGTTTAGCTGGAATGAAGCCAGGTAGCAACAACAAGAACACGAGAAGACACATCATTTTAAAAAGAGTAAAATCAATCAATAAATAACTTCAATGAAAATTAAATTATAACTTTGTATAAGACCACAGATTTTATTTTCATTTTTATGACACCGACCGGTTTCGCTTAGCCTAAGCATCATTAATCATACATTCAATAAAAGCACTGGTGCTCATATTCTTCACAAAAATGGTAATGGGAACAAAGTAAATAATTTAGGAGCACTAGAAATAAAGAAAGCCATTTAAATTAATAATCACATTCTTAATAATCATTAAAATTTGTCATTAATATTGACGTTTTGCCTCTTTCATTTCATATAGTCTGTCTCTTTTTCTTTGTTCCTTTGTTATCATTTTAAATGTTTTCTATTGTGTGTTCTCTTATTTTATTTTATATTGTGTTCTCCCTTTGTATGTATATATAACCACACACTTATGTGTTTTGTTGAGCTTAATGTTGTACCCTGATTGTTTAGGCTAAACGAAACCGGTTGGTCATAAAAATTTTAAAAAAATCTTTGTCTTATACAAAGTTATTATTTCATTTTCATTAAAAATTTTAAACCACAATATGATAAAAAAAAAATAATAAAATTTAAAACAAACTTGCAACGTGATAACGTCCGATAAATAACTATGAGGTCAACAAGATCGATGGATCGGAGGAGAGGACTCGATATTGATGAGGGAATATCAAATTATCAGTCGTGGAGTGCATCAATCACTGCCCGGATACCGTAGTGCGCCGCACTCAATGCACACGAAGACGCGACCCCCTGTAAGCACCCTCTGATACTCGACATCCCACTAGAGATACACGAGTGCCGTGTAGCGGGGAAGCTGCGAACCACCCCCTTCGGTATGAAAACATTCTCCGAATTTATTTATCATACGATAAAAATAACCGAGGTGAAGTGGATTGAAAAAGTGAATAGATATGACTCATGGGTCGTGTACGCCCGAAGCGCGAGACTTCATAATATATTATGGCGTGATATTGTGTGAACAATGCGGTGTTTTCGCTCTTATTTCACGTGCGGCCGAAGTAAGGGGCGGACTTTTAAATTTGCGCCCCTCAACCAATCGCAATTTGATTCGGTTGTTTTCAGTATGAGTATTGAGGAATTCCATTCACATTTTTCACCGCCAAACTTAAGGGTCAGCACTCAAGAATGAGTAATCGCTATACTCTATGAAGGCCTCTATGGTCGAGTGACAAGACGCTCGACTACAAATCCAAAGGTCGCGGGTTGAAACCCGGCGTGCGCCAATAAATTTTATTTTAATTGACACGTGTCATAACACATTTAATTCATGTAAAAATAATTTTAAAAAAATGTATATTTGCGGCACGTTCCAGAGTGGTAGATACTTTAATTATCGCCTTGGTGAAAGACCACCATTCAGAATCGAAACGTTGCTTGAAATGGCTTTAGCCGTGTTTGGTGACCAGATCTGAATAGCCAGGTACTTCCCAATCTTCCTCTTTCCTATTTCCTTCCCCTCCCCACTAACTTCAGCCTCACAACATACCTTATTTGGGGATGCCATCGTCTCGTTGGCTCTAGACGGTTAAAATCAGTTGAGACTCTTGTGCGGTGTTCATATAAAAAAAAAAATTAAAAACTCTAGCATTCTAATACAAGTAATTCTACAAATGATTTATCTGTAAATTTTCAATAAGTAGTTAGAACAATGTCTGAGGTTTCAGTAAACACGATAGTTTAACTATAATCCTTCAAATTCCATGAAAAACATACTAAAATTACAGTAAAAGGTGCAGTTCGAAAACCAGCGAAGGCATTTTTGGACTTTTGGTTTTACCTTAAATTCTAAAACGCATTACATAAATAATTTAAAAGATTACTGTTTTAGAATTGTATTTACTGGAAACCTTAAACATTAACTAACTACCCATTTAGAATTAACAGATGAATCATTTGTAGTATTGCTTGTACTAGAAATTCAAAAAGTGTGTTTTTTTGGACCCTTAAGTAGTGGCGGTAAGCAAATATATTAGTTTTTTACTAATAATTTTTTTTAAGCCCATTTCTTTTCAATTTCCAGTGGTTTGCGTGACGACCCATACCATCAATCTTCCTGTCCGATTGTCTTGGACGGTTCTAACAACGTCTGGATCGTTCAGACAGTATATTGGTTATTTAATCATGTTCAATATACGAATGAAAAGTACACACCGTGTTGAAAAACTTATATATCCAAATTCAGTGTTTAGTTATGTGATTTTTAGTCCTAATATTTTGCATTGAAAAATGTTATTCATTCTTAATCATTAATTCTAGATACATTATTTTAAGCAGGTATTAATAATAAAAAAAAATGCAGATTTATATTAAAATTGCAATTAAGCTTTTAAGACAAATATGTCTGAGGAGTGTGTGTGATAAAAACATACGTTTCAAATTTATAAGAGGTTCCTAAAGAAACGCAAACTGATGTAAGCGAATGAGGGCATGCTAAAATAGTTTGAAAACTGTCATTCACATTTTAAAGATTCTATTCGTGATATTAGTACTCCGGTCATTTAAAAACATGATAATTAAACACTGATTTATTACATAAAATGATTAATAAATATGGGCAAGCTTCAAACTCCATTTAAAACACATGTCGGTACCCGGATTCCCTTTCAGTCATCAGGTGTATGTTTTACTAAAGCATTTTACACTCACATACCACCCTCCACATATATCCAACGGTTATGTTTAATTGGTCATTTTCACTCTTGTGGAGAAGTAATGAAGTTTCGGTCGGTTAGACTCACTGGAACATTAAAAGGATCTATGTTGAAAACCGAAAAGGGTACCCGGGTACCCTTTCAGCCACACAAAGGTTAAGCCCCTTTGCTTTTCCAGTGATAATATGATACCAGGACCATATACAAGTAGACCATATCGAATTTGTTATGCACCCGGGGGGCTGCAGTATCCTTGGGACGGCCCTGGGGCATCTATTAGAATGCGATCCAAACACTTTGGATTAGCGTTATGTCACGTTACACGATTCTTGCTAGCCCGAGCACGTACTGTCAACAGTATTAAGACGTATTGTAGGGGGAAAGAATTAAAATAATCCAGTGCGCCCGAGTATGGTTCGTTCTTGTTTGTGAGATATTTTTCGCAGCCCTTGCCTGTAAACCTTTGCGTGATGGGTTTTTGGGTTGATTTTATATGACGTGATTTGTGGGGACCGAATCGGAAGCAAATCACAGGGTTTTCACAAAATTTTATCAAGTTTTTTTTTTATTCGAAATAATTTTAAATGTTTCTGACGACAATATTTGCCCATGTATGATTTAAGATTTTCACTACCAAAAGTATAATGTTACGAATAGTTTTGCAGTGTCCATCATCAGGGCAGATGTGATCAAGGCTTATTACACCAAAAATCAACATTAGGATTTTGTTGTTTTATGTTCACGCACCATGATTTCTTAAATATTTTAGAGTAACCTTTTTTACATAAAAGAACGATGTATTTCGAAAGCTTCATGATTTTATGGTTTACAGATTAGAATACCCATTTTCTTATTTTCATATCTACGAGTAGTACAATATCACAAATGTCGGCCATGATGATTTGATGAAGAACTTTTAATGTGGTTACTCACTATGTCCTGGGTATTATGATTATTTTTATATATCCAAATATTTGGTTTTGGGTGGTTTGTTTAACATTGATGATCTTTTAAATTATTTCAAAGCTACGCATTGACAAACAAATTAAGTGAAGGTATTATGAGAATGAATCGAATTTTACAAGTTTGCTTTCAATTTATTCCTACAGGGTATAATATTTATTCAAATATCACCAAATGGAATGCAACCTGGAAAATAATCCATTAAAAAAAACATATGGAAAACGTATTCCACATCGCGTGTTGTGATATTCAACTTTCACTGTGTAGTTTACACACACACGTATGCACTAGAAATACAAACAAGTGCTTTCTGATTCTATTCTAGATTCAAATATTGTATTCAAAACGCAGTTATTGAGTTATTGAGTAAAGTGCTTGAATAAAAATATCTCTCACATTGTTAAAAAAAACTCTATTATTTTTAAAAGAACGTTTTTGATATTTCACTGTAAATAACTGATTAAGCTGGAAGGTATTATCGTAGACTCGAGTGAAGGATGACTTATTAAAGATTAACTGTTTATAGCTCCATTGTAACTTATCCCTCCTTCTCATAAACCATGCACATAAGTGAATAAAAGGTTGCAACGGAATTCTTAGCGGTAGACGACCATAATATTGACGAAAATCCTGACAAAAGAGCATGACAGACAGTGGCTGTGTACAATTTTTTTGAACGTGGTATACAGTAGGAAAAAATCAAATTAATTGATTGTAAATATAGGTACCAACTTAAGTCACTGAAAGTATATATTATATTTAATATAATACTATTGGATTTGTTCGGTAAAATCACTGCTTTAGACATTAATTAAGATACTAACGTGCCACTTGAACGCGCAACAGCATACTTATTTTGTGTAGTCTAGTGAACATAGAATAATCTACTCTGACGTTGGCAGCGTTTGAGCATATGTAGTTACTGCATTTGACACGTTATAATAGGAAGGTCGGTGAATTTGAATAATTTCATGTGTATAGAATAGCAGGGTAGGCAGTATTTATGTGCCTTTATGGAGTACACACCTCTGATGTCAGATGACAACTTGCTCTTGGTAAACTTTACAAGAGTTGCTGCTCGACTTACCGTTGTTGGACAAGATATTGATAACGTGCCAACGGTAAAAAACTAACCTTCAAAACCTATTTATTTATTACATAGTTACAATCAATTTTTAAGACGAACATAATAGTAAGTATATTTGTTATATTTTTTAATGTTTACAAGTGCTACTTTGTTTTGTTGGGTCGATATTAGTTCCTAGCTAGGCAAACTGCCTGTCCTAAGGAACCAAATACATTCGCTAAGCGACGAGTCTCACCTGTGTGTTTGTATAAGGTTATAAAGAAATAAATCTTTGGTATTGAAGATTAACGATAGTCGATAGATATTGCATACAGTAAGAGGGCAGGTAAAGCAAAATAAAATACAAAAAAACACAGTTCTGAAGTTTCACTGTAACTAATATGTTGGTAGGTACTTTACGTATCAGAAGCTACTGAAAATGCGAGGAAAATAAGAGGGTTTATAAGTTAAGAAACAAGGTGTCACAAATAACAACAATGTTACAAAAAACTGCAGACAGAAAAACAAACCCTTCATCAAAAATTATCAAATAGAAAGCAAACTAAATATAAAACAGATCTTTAAAACAGCAAACATGGTGAAATAGTAACAAATAGGGAGAAATTATCAGTTCCAACAAACTCCATACCGTTTGAGAGCAAGTCTAGCAATACGTAGATTTTTTTCATAAACTCTTCAAGATATTTTTTGCTTCGCGGTATCTTTTTCCAAGTAAGCTCGCTGAGCTGCCGCATCCCAATGGGCTACAAACTTCTGGAATGCTGGTTCAGGGATAAACCAAAAATGGTCCACATTCCCTTTATTGGACTTTGTCCTTTGTTATGTAATCTATGTGATCGATACTTTGGTATTTCATTAATAAAGAGGCAAAAACTTTTGAAAATGATAGATCATTATATTCTTAACGACCTAAATTACCCAAAAAATACAGTATAAAACTGTGAAATTGGGCCTTAGTATTGGTAGAGCACCAAGTGAAGCTCATTTATTTTTTATTGTAACCATTGTGGCAAACTTAATAGTTTAAATCAATTGATTTCTCCTCATTTTTTAAAAATAGCACAAGTCTGCAATAATATAAATTAGTGCATTAATTTTCTTGAACTAATAAATGTAAAAGTGCCACCTAGAGCAACTAGGTCTAACGACTTATTCCACATTAGCCCGACGCGCACAAATACTGGTATCAGAGGCCCAATCATAAAAATGTGTAAATTATTTAATCAAACTTTCAAGGACATTTTATTTGATTCGTTAATAATTTTTAGTAAAAAAATCGTGTAAATGACAAATATGATTAAAGAATTATGGTTTTTCGTAGAAAGCAATAAAAAAATTAAATAAATTTAATTTAATTTACCCAGCACGAACGTGCTCGGGAATGTTAAAAATAAACAATGTTGGCCTTCGTGAAGTCCATGCTAGGTTTAAATTTGAAAAATAAAATAGAATTATAATCAACCAAATAATTAGGAGCCAACAATGTCGCATTCCACTGAACCGATGATCCCTAGAAGTGTAGCCTATACCGATTTGAAAGAAAATGCCTGTCGCAAATTTATACAAAACCTTTCGCCTCCTAGGCCTCGGGACAGGTCAATAAAATTGGATATCTGTTCAAGAAAAAAATTATCAGTTTCACAAAAATTAAGAGAAAATTAAGCTTACTTCGGGCACACGAACACACCCGTTACACACTTATATCGGTTTACATATTCGATTTCGCATTGAAATTTGGTGCTGGATATTTTGATTTGCACAAAAAAATCTTCATGGTAATAATAATAACTTGGACCTATATTGTTTACGATATAGCCAGTTAACCCGTGAAAAATCACGGGATGTAACATGACTTGCCATGTAATCTAACACAGCAATCAAAAACTCAAGATCTGACATTTAAATATCACCCAATTATTTTTGTAAAACATTAGGTATGTACCTAATTAATCGCTTTGTTGGATTTGAAATTATTCCTTATTAATAAAAATAATTTTTTTTTTACCCACAGTTTCAATTCTTAAAAGTTCACACTCGTACACACTTTCCTTTCTTAATATTGCTTAAGAGCTTTAATCGCCCCATCATTTTCTGATCCCCACACCTGTAATAATTTACGATTACTTATTACATTAACTAGTTGTTATCGGTGAAAAATCACGCGATGTAATTTGACTTGCAAACAAAAAAACATTAATCCACCCATTTCAAAGATACAATAATGTCTGCTAAACTGCATTATAGGAGGGTACTTTATAAGTTAAGTAAGGATTTTTAAAATTCACACTCGTACATATCGTCACTGGAAAGGCAAAAGGGCTTAAGCAACACTTGTCACGAGACAAAAATAAGTTAAATTTTTATCAGTTTTTTTTTACTGCATCGAATGCTTTGACTCTCGTTTGATTCCGAATACTTTTGTAGCGCTTCAGCCATTTAACATATATTTACCATTTGAGAGAAGGCTTGACTCAGGCGACACATGTTGGGGACGTTTTTAGCTTTTTGGCGATTAAGGATATTCATTGATAACATTGAGTCACCCGAGCTAACTTTTTGTTTTAAAATCCAACCAGGTACTGAAAACAAATGTGGATATCTGGAAAGAATGCAAGGTTGATATAAGCGAAATGAATAGGATTAAGAAAGGGACGCTAATATGATTTGGGCATGAAAAGCGAATGACCGAAGAAAGGACTGTGAAAATAATATGTGATGCGAAAGTGAATGGAAGAATAAGTCGGGGATGCCTGAGGAAGATATGGCACGATCAAGTGAATCAAATACTTGAGTCGGGTCATGTAAAGAGTCAGAATAAAAGAAAAGTATGTATGAGACTGTGTATGAATGTGAATGAAGCAAGGAGAGTGTGTTAGTTAGTTTCTGAAGACTTATGAATTTTATTGCAATACAAAAAAAAACTTTAAAGTGCTCTGGTATAAGCTTCTAAAAATGACGCTTCAGCTCTTTACTTTCCGGTTACGATATGTACTACATAGAGGAATTATTATTCAATAATTATGAATATTGTTATTTTCCAGGTTTCATTAAAAGTAGAAATGATCACAGCCTATAACGTTACATTGAAATATTATATATATATATGTATTGCTTTTCTTACAACACGTACGCCCGGAGTGATTTATCGAAGAATATCGTACTTCAAGCAATATAAATCTTATGTTATCCCTTAACCCTTTGTTGCCCCAGGCTAATTAAAAACAGAATTAATTACGAACATTGTAAACTTTGGGATTACATTGCGATATATTTAATCATTGTTAATAAACTTGGCTGCTTTCCGCAAATCTCGTTAAAATGTATCTACATTATTGGAATTTTGAGACCCACACAATATAAATAACATGATAATTAAACCCGTTTTGAAATACTTCATTTGACTACGAGTTGTTGCCTAACTTTACAATTGACGTCACTACAAAATTATAATCTAAAAAATAATGTGGATTAGAAAAAAACAAAAATAATAATAACTTCACGCTGTTCCACTTTTAAAAATGGCCTGTAAATGTTAACCATTCGGACGGAAATTTTAAATATGGAATAAAAATAATCATTTCGTAAAATGTATTAAAGCTACTTGACCGCTTGCCTGTATTTGAAAAGGTTATTTTTTTAATTGAATAATTTTGTCAACATAAACATTAGTTCCAATTATGAAAATGTCACACTCGTACGTACGTACGCATTAGATATAGTGTAATACTTCAATGTTATCAAAAAATTATAATCTGTCTCTCGACGAATCGCCATTAGATATACAAAATTTAACCAAATCCTGTACTCTACGACAAATTCAGATAGTTCATTTTTTTTTTATTTCGCTCCTATGACCTAAATCGGAAAAAATAAATAAGATAAATCATAATTATAATTTTAAGTTAATAAGTGTGTCTATATGATAGGACCTGCCAGGTAAGTATGTTCCTGTATATTTTCTTATTTAAACTAGGAATTAATATCTAATGATATAAAATAAGATCTGTACAGCGCCCTTGAGGTGATTTTTCATAAAAACGACGCTGTAGAAATCATCAAAATATTATTATTATTTAAAAGGAGGTTGGTTGGTGACTTCACTTAAAACAACAAAGACGCAAGATACACGCGCGTTCATTATAGCGACGACTTTGCTTCATAAAAATACTGATTTTCCCATACGAATTCCTATTTAATTGTATTGATCTTCAGTTAGATCACCTCATCTGTGTGTTCTAATGTAAAATACTGTTTATATATACAGACACGGTTATTGCAAACATATTTTTCTAATAAATTAAAAAAATATTTGATTAGAAAATTAGACATACTTTAATGGTGGTTATGCGAAATAAATTTTCGTATTTCTTTTTTAAATTCAAGAATATTGAATATTTTTAAATACAATTATTTTGCAGTTTTTTCTGCTGTTTTTTTTTGTATGATTGGGCGGCCCGGTACAAGAGAGATTTATGTGTGCTCGATTTTAATTTTACTTTTTTTAGAAGTTATTTATCATTTTTATATATAAGTATACCTTGTCCATATAATTTACGATTATTGCCAAAAACAAACCTTTTTCAGAACAGTTTATTTTTTCAATTCATTTCACGTTCAATGCTGGTAGGAATATTCAAGGGTAAATTTATCATCAAGTCTTAGTACCTTAGTATGAATGCGGATTCTGACAGGACCAAATATGGGCGTTTTAAAGGACAAAAAACTCCTTTCACGGCAGTCGGTTCTAATTTATTTTTTTCATCACGGTATGAAAAGAAATCGTCGCAATAAATTAAGGTTTTTTTTTTGTAAAATACAGCTCGTTAATGAATTAATGAATGTATTACTCAAAAAATCTATGTGTGCGTTAAAATATATTCTTAAGCTGTTTTCTTTTAGGCGGTTTCATATTCAATAGCTTTCATGTAACAACTTGAATGTATAATTGTATTTGATAAATCGTTTTTAAAAACCGAATTATTTTAGTCGTCGATGAGTCAAATCCTCTAGAAAACAACCTTACTCCGGCCGACACGGTCTCATAATATCTTTCTCTTGTACGTACGGGATGAGAGAGATTAAAACGCTTGTATGAATTGAACCATTTACTATAGACTCGCTTAAATCACAAGATCACGGACCAGTTATTTTTTGCAACGCAGTGGGTCGCGTGGGGCGAGCCAACTCCTCCAAGAAAAATACCTGTATTTTCAAATGTAATATTATGTCATATAAAAACGGTTCGTTGTCAATTTAATTTATCATTATGGCAATCAACGTTCTACCGAGAAATACGCATATATTTTACACGAACGCTGAAAGCTTACTGCTTGCATCACTACGTTACATTTTTAGGAAGGTAAAATAAAATACAAAGGTTCAGGCATTCAAAGACCCGAGGTGACCGAAGGCGGGTTCAGAAACTGCTCATAGGTGGCGTCCAGTGATGCCAACATAAAGCTAAACACAACCCCTCCACTTGGCGTTGCCAAAAATTGCGCTTCCACACCGTCCGACCATCAAAATGTAAGGTTCCCGACACTCCTTTATCCGTCAGGCTTACTATAATGAAGGTTATTTCTTGTTCGGATATCTTCCATCCTTGCTACATGTCCTGTCCAGTGGAGGCATCCAACTTTTTAGAATCCTCTTATTGACGGTTCTTCATAAAATATTCTACACCCTTTTACTATTATTAGTGAAGGCCTAAAACTTTTATCCAATTGCACTAACCCGTCGAGTGTTGAATTGAGATTAGTTTTTTTTATAGGGGTTTCTCGATTGAAAATGTTTTTTTCCAGAATATATCACCATCTTTCATCCAGGGAAATTCATTTGTTAATTTCCTGGCTTATGTCGCGCGCGGCGTGACAAGAATTCCTAAGTAAATAAACTCACTTAGTGCATCTAATACATATCACTGTGTTAGTTCAATACTAAAATAAAATTAGCATTAAAATTGTACATTATGTCAATATTATATGAGTGACTTGGGAAATAGTTTTTTTTCCATCAACAGAGGTGACCCAATACACTAAAAACCTCACCAATCCGCTTCACCATGCCCGCTCCTTACCCGCGGAGGGCAAGAATATGGTTGACGCGCTCGCCCCTTCTGGCATCGCCTCACCTTCACACTGACCGACGCTATGGAAATCATCGCCGTTCAAAGGGTAATGTTGTGGAGGGGATACTACTACTCTATGGCAAACGCAGTCACTACACAACTAATAAAAATCCATACAACAACTACGCGATAAGACGTAGCAGACAAGGCGTAGTAGCACGCCCTCGCAAGTTTCGCCGACTGTCTCGAAGAGACGTTATGCTGTGAGTGTAGAACAGATAAAATATTTTCGTCATACTCTGCTGTACACATTATAAATGCCACTCCACAAAATTGATTTCTCCACGAACTTCTCAAAAAAGCACAATTTATTTACTTACAGGTTTAGAAATAATGTATTGTTACCTTTGATTCTCACCGCGAGATGTTCTAATGTCTGAAATATAATATTTATTTATGGTATTAAATGTACCGGTTCGTTTGGCGATCTCTTTTAAGCTCGTTTTTATGTTTTGAATTTTCCAGTTTTCGCGAGAAAATATTACCATAACATTTCAGCTTCAATATGACATTTTTTCAATATTTATTTTCGCCAAACCAGAAAGAATTTAATTCTGAACACTTAGCTGCTAAATTTGATTTAAAAAATATATTTTTGCCTTAAAAATAGAAGAAAAAATTTGGCTTCTATTATTATTATTAAGACTATAACGATAATATAGCGGATAAAAAACTTTTTTTTTAATCACCTTTATTGGCAAGTACAAAGCTTTTTTTAGACTGAGAGTTTGAAAACAATACTTATAATTACTTTGCTTGATAATGAAGCAAACCATACATATATTATTTCCTTTAAGTATAATATCAAAATTAGTAATCGTTCAATCAAATTTACTTATTGACTTTTAATTGGCTACGTATTATTTCGACCGCTACCACCTATTAAAACTGAGCAAACGTATAAATTTAAAACTACTTTTCATTTTCATTTATTCTAGCGCAATTGCCAATGACTTCCATAATTTAATTCGAGTGAAATTTAGCCATTAGCTAAATAATATTATTTATTATATAATTTAACAGAAAATACAAAGTTAACTCTACACACTAAAATGGAGGCATTTTATGAACAGCTTTGTAATTAAAATTATTATTTCGATACAGAAACAGCGTGTTCGGGCTACATTTTCGCCTGGCGAGTCATGAGTTTAATTATTAGAACGTTAAATTCTGTCTACCCAAAAACATGATTCCACAAACGTGTTCTTATAAAGCTGTTATAAACCTTTCAAAATCGTGGTTTTTGAGTGGAAGCTTAAAGTTCAAAATAACGTAATTATTAAGAGCTTATGTTGATAAGCATCGTAAAACTACTGCTTAATACTAAGAGTTTAATGTGAGTCAATGCAGATAAGCTGCATAAAAGCAGCTTTTATCGGGTTTGTGTAGAAATTTGTGGTACAAGTTTAAATACTAAGCTAAACTCAGTAATATCGTATGTCAGCAGGTCGGAGCAGCATTTAAATAATGGATGAAAGTTCATAAGTTAATAGCGCCCTGCAGTATATGACAGGCGTCGTAACTATAAACGAGAAAATCTTTGTGTATGGAGCATTAAAATTCTCGAGCGGAGAGCTCTGACAACATAAAACTTGCACATCATTTTGGTCTAAATGGAAGAGATTTCGCAACTTTTAACAACAGCTTTCTGCGTCATTTTGGGCACTAGCTGTGGAACTTGACAGAAAATTAGACAAGATGCCATATTGCTGGCGGAACCTCATAAACATTTTGAAAAAAACAATATGTTTGATATGAATTATTGAAAGAATATTAATAACGTTCAAAGAATATGAAATAGAAAAATATATATTAGCCTGTAACCGAAGTACACAAAGATTCAAACTCGGGACCTCTACTCTATTCGGGAGAAATGTACTACCAACTGTAGTACCTCAACTAATTCACTTAGGTCATTTTTATCAATCTCATACTTCTTTAAAACTTTTAATATTCTTTTTTCAATTCTCATTCCATGGGGGAAAACGAAAATTGAAAAGAAAAAAAATCAAGTAAATTTTTTTAAATTTAATTTTCATATCGGAAACAATGAAATGGTAGTTCGTTACTCCCGGATAGAGTCGAGGTCCCGATTTTGAAACTCATTCGCAACCTGACTTTTTTTAAATTACCTGTTTTTATTTCATAGTTGAAGATTTATAATAATAACAGAGAACTTACATAGCGCAGTTTTGTGATATTTCACCTCGTGTGCGTTTCATACTAAATTAAGTAACTAACGAAGAGAAAATAATATATAATATGTAAACAAATCAAAACTATCTAAAATCATGATCGTTATCATAAATAATGAGAGAAAGAGATTCAGCTATGGGCATAACATTGCATGTGTACATCAACAGTATAAAAAAAACAATTTTCTAGAAGCTAAGGGTCTAAAAACCCAGATGAAACTTATGAAATAATATTTACAAATTTGTTAAAACAAAGAAAATTAAATTATGGTGAGGACAGTTAACACGTTGGTACTTAAAAACATTAATTTTCAAGTATTATAAGTAAACGATTCCTAAAATTCAAACAGTGTAAATATAACAAGTAACAAAAGAACAATAAATATTTTATCACAATGAGTCAACAGTTTTCAGTAGACAGTAGGGACATTGAGTTGTAAGGATACAAGTAAGGATAAAACCGAAAGAAAGCAAATTAAGGAAGTTTTTAAAGAAATCAAATTTTAATTAGTTACGTTTTGTATGTAGGATTTTTAAACAACTTGGTTTTTAAGACCCGTTTGAACTCTGCTAGGTTCTGTATGTTGGCAAGTTTTGGGGGAAGCTTATTCCAGTATTTATTCAAAAAACTTTAGTAAGTTACCTTAAGATTAAATACACTTTATTTGAGTGCCGTGCCTTCTTTGGGGAAAATACCATAACTTATTGTTGTAACTGCCGTAATACTGAAACTCTTGTTAATAAAATTATTATTTTAAATTTTACAGTATTAATTTTAGGTTCTTCGTTCCCACATTGTTTGAAATATAAAGGAAGCTAACCAAACACCTCATACAAATATGTACTAAGAAGAGCGCGAGAATAATAATGAAACAAGGATGAACAAACATTAATACTGCTGGGGTGTCTGTGGACGAGTTCCCCGTACTTATTATTTCAATTCTGATCCAGTGAACTCGTAATATTTACTCGCGTAACGCAGTGTATTTACGCTTCAGCCATATTGATAATACTCGGCTTATTTATATAGCGCCATTTTTGTCAAATATCACATCAAGGGCGATTATTTGAGCAGTGGGTTGCACATTACGTACTGGAATACTTATTACACTTAATTATTGAAATAATATCAATAATATTCAACAAAAATATGAAACAAAAAAAAACAGAAAAAATGGTTGAACTCGGAACCTTTACTCTATCCAGGAGTAACGCCTTTACCAATTGAGCTACGATAATAACAAGAGTAATATAACAGTATAATATGTTGCTTACGCCTACTTAATAACAATGAGTAGGCGTAAGTAAAACAAAATACTCTTTCTCAGTGACGGTTGGCAAAGAGATCACTTTTACATAAGTACCAATACACACAATCACAAGTGTGTGGTGTTTGGGTCAACTGTAATTGCACGACATATAATAACATTCGTAAATTAACGAATAAACATTTAACTATGCAAATTGCTATGTGATCTAGATGATCTCCAGATTGATAAATAAAATATTTTAATTTATGCTATGTTCAAACTAGATTCCGACAACCAACATTTATAACCCTTATGTGATTGAAGAAAACTACACCTTTACATGACTGAAAGGGTACCCGGGTACCCTTTAATTTAAAGCTTGTACATATTTGTTAATCATTTTATCTTATTTTAAATGATAAATATGATGAACTGTTGTGTTCAAAGTATATCACCTGTACCCCTAATACTATTTATAATCACCTACTGAAGTAGAAACCCCAGTAAAAGACGGTACTGTGAGAAATTTCCACCCACTTCCCCAAGTTCAAGCACTGAGTCGAAATGTATTACGTCAGAAAAGTGGTCCAGCAAACTTCAGCAAATTATTTCCTGTAAAAGAAACCTCCAAATCAAATTATTTGCTGTAAAAGAAACCTCCAAATCAATTTATTTAACGAAGTATGTGATATTATTTTGCAAGAAACTAATCGAAAAGGACGAAAACTTACTGATGAGTACAACAAAAAGCTAACAAAAATGATTCAGGACCCAAAAATATACCCACAAGAATAAATAGTAAATCTTTCCGTGAAGAGTTCCTAATCATGGCTGGTGTGCGTAAGTCAAATAAGGAGCATATTACTGAAGTGTGGAAGGCAGGTTCTTAGATGCCTCTTATATGTACGTGCATCTATGGCACGAGATCCCTTCAAGATGTTACTAAGCCTCATTCGTTCTGACAATGATATCACTTCAATATTACAGGAAGTAACGTTTCCAAGCAAATTAGTTCCTCGTAAACTTCTAACAAGTAACCGCAACATATCAGTCAATAAACCTCTCTGAAGGAATTCGAATTAACAGCAGACTGTAGTCTAGAATACAGGGGTTGGAACCGGTTCGTACACATTACACAGTTCAACGTGCTTAACGTGAATACGTCTCGTACAATTACACCATTCATACTTGACATGTAAGATATATTTAGCTCACAAATTTACGAGACTTGTCGACATGAGTTGATGGTAATTACTTTCTGAAATGATATGTCACTCGACTTAATTGAAAAATTGCAATAAATCAATTTAAACATTTTAGTCCCTAGTATGTAAAAAGTGTCAAAGTTATCACTGTCAGCTGCCACAATCCTTATAAAAGTAAAATTAGAATAGGCTTTATTAGACTCGGGTGTGGATAGGATTAGGGCTAGGGTATTTATATATCCATTCATAGCACATTTCGACATAATGTTTTTGTTTATTTGTATAACCACTTTTTCCTAATATTGTTGTCAACAAAAATATAGGATGTAACCTCAAAAACCGTTGAGTTATGTCCTGTTATGTCGCATAACAAAACGTAGTGGGCGGAGTCGCCGGAGACGCGGGAGACGGAAAACATGCTTACATACCGAATGGTGGTGCTATATTATGTGAGAACTTGTCTTGTCTCGTTCTCTTTAACGGTTTACGACGTAAAAACCCGGAAAAAGTGTATTGTAAATTCGTATAGGTTGGGTAAAAATATTTAGCTCTCTCTATATACGAGTATATTCTTGCTCTGAGTATAATATGAACCAAACAGAACTGCAATATTGACTAGTTACTGAATCTTTGTAAGAGATATCAAGTGTGACGAGAATTTAATTTGGTAGACTTAAGGCCTGTGGGATAGAGTTACTGCTTCTGGCTAATAGGTAGTTGATTAGCCTGCTTGACAGTGTGCAACGAGGAGCGCTTCGTGTGACAAACAATCCATCGGTACGGATTGATTGCCATTTTTGATTCACAGATGATAGTCAAGAATATTGAGTCTAATTCTCCGAATAAGAGCGGAACAAACCATTCAGAATTTGATATAGACAGCATGAGAAGGAGTCATTTCCCCGACTCATTATTTTGTACAACGCCGTTTTTTCCCATGTGGAACGGGCTTATGACATTGATATCTCCTTCATTCAATCTCGACCTCTTTGTCCTCCCTTTTCAAACAACGTTGGCCAACCCGGTAACGATAAAGTTCCCAGGCTTTAGTAAAGATAGGGGAGTTTTGGAAAGGTGTCATAAAAAGGAAAATCCATTAACCAAAGCTGTCACCGAAACCAGCAGTGAAATAAATCTCAATAAAATCAACATACCTCCCGATATTAGTCGTATCTTATCATCTACTTTGATCGGCCTTTGATTCTTATCAATTTTAGCAGTCGCTTATCGTAATTTGGCATAAAACATGTCCTAACGTAGAACATCGCTGTTCCCAAAACGGCTGGCCAAGCTTAATTTACGCTTTAAGCACACGTTACTTAGGCCACCGATTTTTATTTAAAACCAGCAATTTACGTACAATGATAGCAACGGTATTTAGTTTGTGACAATTGAACGTGTAAGTAAAATTTTACGACATTTTTTGTCCTCACATGGTGGCATTTCGCAAAGTTAACCCACTGTGACAACATGTTGGGTAGAGCTAAAATATTGGAAACGAATGCCGTTTGTGATTGATATTTAAGTTTGAAAGACGAATACGTTTATCCCAAAATCAATGGCGATTTAACGTTCACATTACCCGGATGTTGACAGAAGAGGCTTCACCTAAATCCTGTAATGTTTCCCACAATAATTTACCATTGTGTCACGGTCGATGACAGCCGTTGATTTATATAGGAAGCAGGAACATTACGAGAGAGCAAACTCAGCGTTTGCAGTTTGCGTTTTCATCATTTGAGCTCTACCGATTGTAGTACAAAAGTAAATTGAATGGAGAACAGATCAATCGCTGGGCACGATATGAGCACATTGTTTTAAATAGCGAGGCTATGAGAACTGAGAGCAAAAAAAAAACATATTTAAAAAGCTCAAAAATAGCACAAACTTTGTATCACGTACAACAAAACTGAATGTGGTCGCAGATGGAACTTGTAAACTTACACTTACCAGTGCATTAAATAAGATGCATCTGGATTACATAAATTGTTCTTGTGTAATGAGTGCATGATACTTAATGCATACGTGCATATCGTCGCTGGAAAGGCAAAAGGGCACTTTGGTGAAAAAAAGTCAAATATGCGGCTATGATCAGTTTTTTTGCATCGAATGCCAGAGCATTCACAAAAGTCATCTAAAATATATTTACCATTTGGGAGAAGGCTTGACTCAAGCGACACAAGTTGGAGACTTTTTAAGCTTTTTGTCGGTTTCAGGTAAGGGTAAGCATTGAGTTACCTGAGTTAACTTTTTTTCAAAATCCAACCAGGTACTGAAAATTTATGAATTTTATTGTGAAACAAAAAAAAAACTTTAAAATGCTCTGTCGTAAACTTCCTAAAATGGTAATCGTAAAGAAGATATTGGAAAATTACAGTATTTCAACTGTCAAAACGTAAGCCAATTTTGCGTATTTTAAACTACCGAAATAAACCTGATGATTTTTTAATAATATGATGCTTGTATTTACATCGAAAGGAAAAAGATAAAAAAACAATTGACTGAAAAATGGACGAGGAGTTGTATTTCAAAGTATTAAATTTACGTGGATGGCAGTAGTTCCATGATTGATTAAACGGGGTACAAATAATGGAACATTTTCACTCATGAGCAAGAAAAAACATGAACTATTGATACAATATCTTTCATCTAGGAACTGCCTTGAAATATAGGTTTAGACAGGAAAAACGCTTTTATCACTTTCATTTGTAAATGTTCGAGAAAAACGGTTTAATGCCCGCTACATCAGCCGTATTTCACACTAAAAGTTATTCAGGAGGTGTGAAACGGAAAACCCTTCTCAACCAGCTTCAATAAAAATAAAAAAACTTTTTCCGGAACAAGATTTGTATCTGTTTAGTTACGATTTCATCTAAATGCTTCGTTCGTATATTTTCAGTTTTGTATGTTGTAAATGTTTTATTCAACCTTTCTTTGAATTATTAATCAGATTTGTTGGCACTACCCTAGGTAAGCTAACAACCAAGCACATGCCGTGGAAAACTTTTTATTTCATTTGCTCCACTCAACTCCATTTAAAACAAAACGGTTAACGGTGCGCATAGTTTTTCTAAATACCATTAATATTGGTTCAAAATCAGGCTTTTTAATACGAGTTTAGTTTCTCCTACTAAGAATATTTGCATATTCAATTAACGTTGAATATACCAAATATGTTTTTTTATCCTAATCAAAATGTACTAAGAAAATTGTTAAATATGTTCAGCAGCACGGGAAATGCAAGTTTAGGAACATTTAAATAAACTTTTTTGCTTTCTTATTTAAATAATTACATTCGGTCTTTTAGCAAATAACAACCGTATTTTTTTAGATAATATTTTTTTAATTAATAGTTTACAGCCAAAAAATATAAATAAACGAAATTTTTATTTTTTATTATGATTTCCTAAAAGTAACCATCTGAAAGATTTTTCATACAAAATTAAGAATTTGAAATAATTTCTTTTGGCTGTATGAACAACATATAATTTTATATACTAGTTAATACACATTATACACCATCTTAATAGTATATTTGTGGCACGTTCCAGAGTGGTAGATACTCAAGTATTGCCCTGGTAAAAGACCACCATTCAGAATCGAAACGTTGCTTGAAATGACTTTAACCGTGTTTGGTGACCAGATCTGAATAGCCAGGTACTTCCCGACCTTCATCTTCCCAATCCCCTTCCCCTTCCCACTACCTTCAGCTTCAAAACATACCCTATTTGGGGATGCCATATTCTCACTGGTTCTAGACGGTTGGGAGCAGTTGAGACTCTTGTGCGGTATTCATATAAAAATAAAAATAAATCCTAAATTACGCCACGGCAATTTTTCCACATCAAAACTTCTCTTTTGCGTTGATGATGGAGTAGGTGTAACAGATTTTGTTGAGCTGCCAACCATTTTTTTACTATTGCGCACATAATGCTTAATGTGAACTGTCATAATAAAATAATATACTGACGTAAGCAGCGCTTCTCGCACTTTTGGACAAAAACCCCGAAGACCGCAACAGCGCTACTCAACACTACAAGGGTCGATATTTTGCAACACTCCTATCTTGATTTGTACACTACCGGATGCCTCGTGTAAATCTGTTAATCCAGCAGATAGCCAGCATTACCCAGAATAAATACCTAGTTGGATTATCAGATTACTGCTGTGTCCCTCTATCTCCCTAGTCTTCTATCCCTTCATTCCCGTGTAGTTGCTTTCAAACAGCATTTGCCCATTCTTGTTAACTCAATGAAGGCGCGATAGTGATTGCATAGCCAGCTCGGGTGACTGGAAAATTATCAGCAAAGCTTTGCTGGCGAAATCCAGAAGCTGGCTTTGTGCCAGCATTTTAAGGGCTCTTATAAATTACACTTTGATGCCGTGATAAGCTCTTTAATTTGCAACACTCTTCTAAAATTGGGTGCTTTAAGAGACGGATGCCTAACAATGTGTCTGCTGAGAGACGAGAATCTATGAGATCTTAACAGATAAGCCCACAATAAGAGCAAAGCTAACTGTTGTGATAACTATTTAAAAAAAACACTTTTTTAAAGAAAAACAAGCATTTCCAGGCTACAAATAATCTGGCAAAATTTAAACTCTTCATATTTTAACCATTAAGCCCTGTATTTGTAGATTATCCAATGATGGAGAACTTGCGTACAAACTATGCAGAGGATTGAACCTGCAATGCTTGGTTGCAAATCCGACGCATCAGAACACTTGGCTACAAACCGGTCGTCTTTAAATATAACTACAATTATACATTACAAATCATTCTACAATAAAATACTGCATGCTTTTACCAAGGATTCGTATGCGTAAGGTATAAAAGTAAAAATTACTTTGCTTTCAAACAAATGCTGCAAAAAAAAAACAACGACCATTAATATTCAAATGAAAGTAGGTGGAAGCGTCCAAAATGGCTGCCTCAGGCAACGTAGTGATAAAGCGTCCGTCTAGAACTAGACTATTGGAAGATTTGTAGTTCGCCCAATTAGAGTTGACCCAAACAATACAAACTAAGGTTTGTGTGTATTGCTGCATATGTGTACACTTTGAACAGTGATGTCATTGCCAAACGTCACTGAGAAATAGTATTTTGTTACCTGCTTATTGTTATTAGCGAGAAAGAAACAACTAGTGTATACCATCATAGAATTTGTATATTCGAAAAATTTTAGTGTTCTTTTTGTGAAAAATGTTTTTTTTTTCTTTTTCCCAGGAATTATCTTTTTTGAAGTGAAATAACAGGTTTTAAACATGCTGTATGCAAGCAATGCATATGTATGATTATTATGTTTGCATCAACTCTGGTTACAATATCTATGAACAGTGGCGGCTCGTGACTTTTTAGTGGGCTAGAGTGCTAATTTTTTGTTTGTTTTTAATTTGTGGAACTCCATATTTTTTGTTGACAACGACCATTTTTTGTTAATAGTTAGCACAATGCATAATGCCTTCGACCGCCAGAACAGCTGTGACGCAAAAGCAATGATATGTGTAAAATAACACCTCTTGTTTGTTGCATCGGAGAAAAGTTTTAATAAAATGTGCGATAGTATACAGCCTTCATATATGTATCAGCATTTTATTGAAGTAAACTTAATTAGTATACAATCGCTTTTCATACATACTGTGAAGAATGGCAGATTCTGTTTCGATGCAACGCTCCGATTCTAATTAAAATTATACGTTAGTACCATTTGAGAAACTCAACACGCGGCGAGATGCGGGAACTCGTATCAACTATTTGATCACCACTACTCCGGCTGTTAACAGAAGTACGGTTAAATTGAATGCTTGACTTTGTACACATTTGTTCACCCTTCTGGAATAAGTTCGATTCGGTGTTCCGCAATTTAGAAGGAATTAGCTAGAAACAAAGCAAGTTTTTTCCGTTTTAAAAATCGCAGAATTTTAAATTTTGTAGCACTGCGAAATCTAAACCTTTTGCACCATATACCACAATCAACGAAAAAAATACGTGGATTTGACAACTTTGAATGGTTTATTGAAGAAACTTTTAAAATATACAAAAAGTCTAATATATCTTTGATATTTTTAAACATTTATTATTATTTAATAGAAAAGTAAATGAAACGCCATATCATGAAAGTAAAATAAGGCTTAGGGCTGGTGGTGATCGCTGTATTTAATTATGTACCACTTATTTCACGTAATGCTATGTTGAAAAACGTAAAGACAGAAAGGAGAGAGAATTTAAAAAAATGAAAATGTCAAATTCAAAAAGTGTTTTTGACAATCGAATTAAATTGCGAGCTTTAAAATTACCAAGAATTTTACATCCATAATGCTGAAATCAACTAAATAATTTATTTTAAACAAACAACCTGAATTTTTGATTTGTAGGTTAATTAAATTGTTAATGTGAGAACGACCCTGGAGTTTAATATTGATTTTGAAATTAGAATTAACTTTATTAATGCTTATTTTTTAATGTTTAAATAATATCAATAATCAACAACACAAATATGAAACAGTAAACATAAAAAAGACAATGGTCACAACCGAGACTCGTACTCGGATCCTCTATTCCGGGAGTAACGCTTCAACCTATTCAGCCATTGGGACCTTATTAGAAACAGACATTTTTAATCGATCTCATACTTTTAACTGAAGATTTTTGAGTGTTTTTTTTTTAATTTTTCTCTGATTTTGCTTTTTCTGTTTCATATTTGTGTTGTTGATTATTGACATTATTTTAATATTATTTTTTTTTAATTACCTGGAAATGGAAGTAAAATTTGCCATTTTTTTCTAGATTCCAAGTACCCTTTATTGGATACATGGAGGTAGGGTAAAATTTCCCCTAGACATCACGTAACATGAAGAGGTGTTAACATTAATCATATTAACGTTAATTGCATGACGAATGCCACTTTTTCATATTAAATGCGACTAGTTATTATGTACGCCATGAGACGATCATTTTTAACAAACGGCCCTTCACACTAGCGGCCAAATACACGTGTACTAATTATAAGTTTTTATTTAGAGGGTCGTTAAGGTATATTTAAAAAACGAAGTATATTTCACTAGAATTCTGTCTATTTACTAATGTCACGACAGCTATCAGAGAAAACGCAATAATTTAATTTTTATTTAAAATGAAAAAAATAATTTTGTTCAAGACCAGACTTAATTTTAATTTTTATGACCGACCGATTTCGCGTACCCTTAGCATCATCATCATCATCCTAAAATTGGAATATATTGAAATATTAAATAATTTTCAATAGAAGTATGAGATCGTTTGAAAATGCCGCTTTCTAATAAGGTCTTGATGGCTCAATTGGCAGTTTGTTACTCCCGGATGGAGTAGAGGTTCCGAGTTCGAGTCTCGGCCATGACCATTGTTTTTTTTAGTTTCTGCTTTTTTTCTGTTTCATATTTGTGTTTTACATAATAACACAAATTTGAAACATTATAATTATTGCCTTGGTAAAGACACGTATTGTTTAGAAACTAGAAAGTACTTAAAAACGTATTTTAATAAAAGTATTAACATTTAAAATACATTTTTTATATTTTATAATTTGGCAGAGCCTCGGCCTAAGGAAAACTATTACAAGCTTAAATACACGTTCAAAAATCGTGGACACAAAGTATCAATGCAATATCATCAAATTGCATCCACATTGCGAGCGGTTCGGAGTTCGAAGTTTGACTTCTAATTGCACACCGCTAAATATTCCGAAGTTCAATTCGATTCCCGTTGAAGTGCAGACTGCAATTTTGGTTCTTGGGGAACGTAATGGACCCACGTTTATAGTTATTGGAAATAATATGCACTGGTAACTTTAAGGGAACTTGTGAATGAATAGTTCACCACCAACGTCTTGGAATATGCACTTTATGACCTGTACTCTGAATTCCATTGCGAGTTTCAATCACACCGCACACTGCAAATCCATAGAAGTGTACTGTGTGACCTTACTTCGGGTGAAATTGATAAAGATTTTCACATATTAAAATTCTTTCTGGAACAGAAAACCAATTTCAATCAATTTTATGTAAATTTACGACAGTTTTCTGTCAAGTTGGTCAAGAGCACATTTCCATTGATTTTCTATTCAGTGAGGGTTTATTATATATTAAAGCATGATGTATTTAGAAATCATATTTGACTTTCTCTGTATCTGAGAAAAACATATTATGGTTGTGTGTTGAAAAGATCAGTCCTTGAGTCTTCAATTCCATAGCAACTCAATTATTGGAAAATAAACCCTGCGAAGAGGCTGCCATATTCATAATAGTTTATTTTATTTCTCCTGCAACACATTGTGTTCACCGTTCTAATGTAAAATCTTCAAAATGTTAAATATATTCAATGAAAATGAAATAATAACATTGTATAAGACGACAGTTTTATTTTTATTTTTATGAAACCGGTTACGCTTAGCCTAAGCATCATCAGGGTACAACATTAAAACTACAATATACCCTGATGATGCTTAGGCTAAGCGAAACCGGTCGGTCATATTTGTTTTTATAAAATCGGTGGTCTTGTACAAAGTTATTATTTCACTTTCATTAAATATGTCCAACCACAAAATGATTGCTTTCTTCGAAAATATAAAATATATTTGTTATAGTGTAATATTACTAGAAAAAAAAACTTATTTTAACATATTTATTAAAAGGAGATTTTTTAACGTGCTAAATAAAAAAGTTCTCATACTACAGTACATGATAAAACAGATTCATATCGTGTGCGAGGTGTTTTAAGAATTATTAAATAAATATGTAGAGGTGTCCAAAATGAAATAGTTAATTTATTAATAATGGTAGAAGAATAATATTATAAGTAATCATGGGTTTGTATATAAATACAATACGTATGTATCAAATAGGCACTGCTTCAGGTTATACTATCGAGGTTGTTTTGATCGTGATGGCCGAGAAGAAAAATACCGTTAAACGAAAAAGTGTTTTTCTTATTTCTGTTGTCGAGGCTTGAACGGTCACTATAGCGAGACGGGCCGGTTGAAATCTAGTTCAAACACTCTTGAGAACAAATAATAATTGGAACTCGCACTCGAAAATCTGCTCCTCTTCAAACATCAACTTCCGCTTTTCCTTCAATCGACGTATTTTCTATTTTATCTGGACAGAGCTACCTACTACCTGACCCTACGACTTGTAAAAAAATACGCATTAGATCAGACGAGATATATCGTCGCTTGAAAGGCAAAAGAGCTTAAGCGACACTTTGGTCTGAAATGCAGTGCAGTGTTGGTCAGATTTTTTTCTGCGTCGAAAGCTCTGACTCTTGAAGACTTTTGTGGCCCTTCACTCATATAAAATATATTTACTATTTGCGAGAAGGCTTGACTCAAGCGACACAAGTTTAGGACTGTTTTTTAGCTTTTTAACGCTACAGGTAATTAAGTGAAAGCATTGAGTTATCTGAGTTTTTTTTTTTCAAAATCCAACTAGGTACTGAATAGTTGTGAATTTTATTGTAAAACAAAAAAACCTTTATAGTGCTCTGGTGTAAACTTCCCAAAATGGCGCTGCAGACCTTTTGCCTTTCCGGCGACGATATATATATATACATCTCAAGAAATACGACGGAAACGATACGCTCTGGGAATACTCATTTTACAGTATTTATGAGTTGTGATAAGAAAATACGTTTGGCATAAATATATTGAATTTCCAGTTCTCTTGCTTTGAACTGTTATTTTTCGATTCAAGTGCGGGGAGTACTCTTAGACTATCCAGTAGGAGCTTCTCGTATAAACAGCTCTGAAGATATTAGTAAGAGTTTTATAATAATACACAATTTAACAGACACATGAAATCATCACATAGTCTGGCCCACAGCAACTTATCTTTACATATTACCAAACAATAAGGGATGAAGAATATTTAAATAGGCTGCTTTCAGCAAATTTAGCCATAACCTAAAACATGGAGACATTCCAACACCTCCGGACACGTGCATTTAACAAGTTTATACTTCCAGTATATTAACATTCGGAGCGCAAACGTAGACTTTAACCAAAAATGCTGTGACTAAAATGCCTACCATAGAACGAGTGTCAAAGAAGCAAGTCGAAAGTGGCCGACACAACCATCACAGTCTCCAATTTCAAGTGGAACTATTTTGAAGTGGACTGCTTGGTTCAAGATTCAGATGGACGAGGAAAAAAATTTGGAGACCTTTGTCCAAAGCTGGACGCCAAACGGCTCCTCAAGAATAATTTATTATTCATTTCCTGTTATATTGCTTCTTGACATGACCTGACATTATATTTAGTCTACTGGATCTACTGGATCGTGCCATTTCTTCCTCTGGCGTCATTGACTTCTCCATTCATTTACTGTCGCAGCAAGCCGATTTTTCTGTCAATTTTTCTCATTCACCCATTTAAAAAAATATATATTTAGGAAAACATACAAATTTTGATAAATAAAAATTGAAAACATATCGACAATAAAGTTGATAAAAAAAGAGAGAAAATAAATGAAGTAATTATTTAGTTTCAAAGAAACACTAAGTTAACATCCACTTTTGTTCGAACCATTTTAGCGTCCGTTCCTTAATCATAAAAATAAACAACGTTCACCTTAATAGAGCGTTATTTAAGAATATGAGTCACTGAAGTAAGTACATACGAGTATGTTTTAAACCAGAAAATATATGGTTATATTAGAAATTAGAAGAAGATGAAGATCATTTAAAATTGAAAAATATATTAAAATTTCTGCCAATCCACGGAATTAAATAGAGAACAGAAATCAAAAGCGCTTGTTCTGTATTGTGTCATTCTTCAACTTTGGCGTATGCCCTTGATATTTATAGAAGGAAATAAATTCATACAAATCATATGTTTTTTTGTGCACAAAACATAAAAAAGAGACGTAAATTTTCCAAATGCTTTTTCCAAAAGCCAGCTGGCGAGGCTTTGTTGAGGACAATATTGGGTTTGGATTTATACCCGTTCATAAAGTTTCTTCGGTGGTGACATTCCGCAGGTTATGAAAAAATAATCAATATGGGAGCGCCTGAGAAATTCAGTTAAATACGATAGAGACACGTCTCGAGAGATATATTTGTCAAGAATTCGCGATGTTTCAGTTATTTCGTGGCATATTTTGTCTTAATTTTAGAGAAACAATTGGCAGATATGTTGAGCTTCTGGTAGTTACTACTAGACGTTACCCGATGTTGAAAACCCTTTGAAAATGTCAAAACATTTTAATATTAAAAACCTGAAAGGAAAGTAAGATTATACATATTATCGAAGAAAGCAATACCTTTGTGATTTGACATATTTGAAGAAATGAACAAATAACTTTGTATAAGACCACGAATGTTATTTTAATTTTTAAGACCGACCGTCTTGTCTTGTTATTTTTTTCTCTTTCAATCCATAGTATCTGTCTTTTTTTCTGTGTTGTTTTGTTTTAATTTAAATGTTAAATTATTTTCTCATTGTTTTTTATTTTTTTATTTTATAATTTGTTCTCCCTCTGTATACAAATATATATATATATATAACCGCACACTTCGTATTTTTGTTTAGTTTAATTTTCTACACTGATGATGCTTAGGTTAAGCAAGACTGGTCGGTCATAAAAACTAAAATAATATTCGTGGTCTCATACAAAGTTATTTTTAAAATTTCTTTAAAGATTATACACTTGTCCCTTTTTAACTAATAACAAAAAGTAGGCGTAAGCAAGACAAATTTCTGTTTATCAGTGACTTTTCACATAGAAATAGCTGTCGGAGGTGTATACATATGCACCAATACACACAATCCGAAGTACGCCTCATCTCTATTAATCTATCTTAAAAAATCTGTTTGAGTTCTTAAATTTTCCGCTATTTGTCTCAGTTGAGATAATCTTAGACCATCTCAGCTCACAATATAAACATAGATCAGATTAAGTCCGCTTAGATGAGTTTACATTTGAAAAGCTTAGTTTAGCTCACCTGTGTTTAGATTAAATTACTTGTTCGGCTCAGATAAATTCAGCGCTAACATATTATCTATGAATGTAATGCTTTATCTACTGACTTGATTAACAAAGCAAATCAAAATGACTACTCATACCAAATGTCGGTTCAGACGAATTTCAATCTATATATTTTTTGAACATAGTATGTGACTTTTTCATATTTAAATACCTCTTAACGGTGATTTTTTTCAAATCATTGCGGTCCACGATGACATTAAACATCTAAATAAAATTATTTTGACCAATTTCAAATCAAATGTCTCGGAAAACTCACAAGACATAAAAATGGCTCTCCCTGTGACCGGGATTCGAACTTGGAACCTTCCGTTTTTCAGGCATGTGCTTACCAACTGAGCCATTATACTAACATTTATATGTGGTGGTTTTCTCTAATAGGTTGTTTGTTTATAATTTATTTATTTTTAGTTTTTACTTTTAAAAGATTAATAATAAGTAAAACACATTGACAGGAACAAAATAATAGAGGTTAGGTTATCAATCCAATTACAAAACATTCACAACATGCCTTGAATAAACAAGTTCAATATTGAAAATAAACAATCACGTACATTAAAGACATTAGACAGACATTAAAGTCACCACACTGATGCAAAGAGAAAATAAGAGATCAACAAAATTTAAGTATTGCAAGTATTCCATATAAAAATAATCCCTACAAACAAATGAAGACAAAATGAAAATGTGGTTGATATTTTAAAATATATAAATTTGTTTATGCATACAAGCGACACATACGAGACAGAGGGTTAAAGAAAGCCATATTGTTTTGGAATTTTAAAAATCTAAATATATTTTTTTTTAGTGGTCTGGTTCCTACATTAGGATTTATTTTAGAAATTAATTTTGATTACTAAGAATATTTCAATATATTGTGAGCCAAGTACCTGCATTTAAAGAAATTTTCTTATGTTTCCTGCAATCGGAGCTTTTGCCGAACTCAACCGTTCCAAGGCCGACCTTTTGATAACGTTATAATGTTAAATACATACATGTAAAACGATACCCTTTTCAGGATATTATTTTTCCTAAATAGTCTCTCCACGATTACGGCATATCTAATACTGTGCAACGGAAGGCAGTTATTTGTACCATACTTAATTTTAGGTTATGGAGGGTCGAGAATATAAACATGTTTTATTCCGTTCTATGAAAACATGATTACATTCCTTCGGAAAGATTTGTTGCTTTAAATCTCATAGAAACTTTCGTATCTATTTTTACTGGATTTGGTAAGATATGCCAGACGTAAGTTAACGTCAAATAAATGTTATGAGAGAAAATGTTACTTTCACTCTTTGCTTAAATTCTTTTCATTTAAATGATTTTCTGTACAAAAATTCGCTTTCTGGCAAATTTAAATATTCCACGTGATATAAATATAATCATATTTATATTCAGAATAAGTACATAGGGAATAAAAAATCACGTGGACATTTTTCATGTTTACCTAATAATGAGTTTTCCCGATCTGGTGGACTATAATCACGTACGAATAAAGTTAAATATTAAAATGGGTGTACTTAACTGATTTTCGGCCCTAAAACAGTTAATGTAAATTCTGAACTTGATATAAGGACATAATAAATAAGATGCATAAACTACATCAAATATAGAGAATGTTTTTTTTTTTAAATCAAATCTCATTCATTCACATGTCGATCTCACGTGAATGAATGTTAGTATAAAATATTCTATATTAAATTAGAATTTACTCAAAAGCTTTATTGCTTATTATTTTTCTATTAATAATTGAAATAATCTTCAACGTAAATATGAAACAGAAAAATACATAACGGTCGTGACCGAGACTCGAACTTGGGACCTCTACTCTATCCGGGAGTGACGCTTCTGCCAATTGTTTATTTATTCTTATATTAATTCTCAACTTCGTAAGAAGTTAATTTCTTTTTTTTTTAAAGATGGTTTATCCAAGACACCGTCTAGGTATATAATATGTGCTCGCGTAGAGCTTTGTATACCAAACAAAGATGGCAGCTAAATCGGAAGAAAAAAATATATTAATAATTTTAAAAATAAAGAATGAGATCGATTAAAAATGCTAGTTTCTTATAAGGTTTCGGTGGCTGCATTGGCAGAAGCGTTACTCCCAGAGAGAGTAGAGGTTCAGAGTTCGAGTCTCGGTCACGATTGTTTTATTTTTTCTGTTTTATATTTACGTTGAAAATTATTTTATTTAATAATGAAATTTGTTGAGAAATTGATTCGTTTCAACATTTAAAATCAAAATGATTACCAGATGATTTTTACCTGACACAAAAGGAGCAAATCCAGGTAGAAAATTGATTATTTCTGTCAGACGCACCCCGAGTCTATTTGCTTTTTCAAAAGAGATATGAAATGGGTAATCGTTCCTCGAGAAACTGTCAAATAATTAGAATAGAAAACGGAAGTTTCTCCGGAACCAAATGATTGTAAATAATAATCCAGGTATTTCCACAAATTGACAAAAGCATTCTTAATTAATCTTACTTCTTTAAAATAATATTGTAAAAGAAATAGATCAATCTAGAGTTAATACTTCGAGAATTTTAAAAATCAAACTATAAAGTGGAAATTTGTTTTCTGAAGCTGCAAAATTTTCAAATTGTGAGATCTGGATTCATAAAGTTTGTACGTTTTTTTCAGAAGAATTTCTAGGTTAGCGCAACTTTATTTTATTTACATTTTTTTAATTTTTAGGTTCAATTGGGTGGGTAGTAACTACAAATTTCCTTTAAAATATTATCCAATTTTCTTGGCCTTTTCGCAGTCGATAACAAGTGATATCCCATTCTACAGAACGTGGGACATTTCTTCAACGATCCTCCTAGTATTCTGATAAACTGCCGTTGGTTTTCTCCGTGTACTCGTATATCATGATAGAATAAAACTTTAATGAAAAATTAGAGTACATTCATTCATTTGATGATCATCAACATTTTTAATCACGTAACTTCTGAATTACAGCACTAGAGAAACTACGCGACGCTTTGCTTTATTTATTGAGGAAATTGTTTATCTTTCTTCAAGATAAAAAAATACAACCCAGCTGAGATAATTTATTGCACAGGGTATTTATTTATCTTTGCCCGTGGGAATCATTAAGTTTCTTGTTTGTTATTTTTGTAGAAAGATCTTCCTAAATATCACTCATCATTTTTTGTATTCCCGCCTCAGGGGATATGCCAAATGGCTGATTAACCTATATGTGAGTTGTATGAGCCACTTTACGACTCCAGTCCTTGGGAAAATGCCAGAACCTCCGAACCCAATTCAATGGTGAACTCAAGCCAAGAGAGATGCTTTAATAACGGAATGTCATATTATATGTGTTATTTGTGAAATGTATGATACATTCCACATGCACATGTTTGTTTGTTCAAAGCACGTGATTATTATTTATGCATTGTGTCATGTCAAAAATTTGTAACTCTACTTACAAATTCAGGTAGAAAACTTAATAACTGTGTTTAAATAATAAAACTCTTTTTTTTCTAAATTTGATCCGTATTTCCAAAGGGGATATTTTTTATTTATTTTTTTTCTGCGATTTAGATTTCATTTTTTTTTTACACAACTGCTCCCAACCGTCTCAGCCATTGGGACTATGGCATCCCCGATTGGGGTATGTTGTGATACTGAAGGTAGTGCGGAGGATAAGAAGATGGGGTAGAGGAAAGTTGGAAAGCACCTGGCACATTCAGATCTGGTCACCAAACACGGTTAAAGCCATTTTAAGCAGATTCTCGATTCTGAATGGTGTTATTTTACCAGAGCGATACTTAGAGAATCTACCATTATGTGTACCTACTTGGTGATTTACAAGATACACGTTACATATTATACACAATATTATATATTACTAAATTTATTTTAACTGTCTTTTGTTTAGTGTTGGTCTAGAGGTATTGAATATCCATTAATGTCTTACTGACAAATGTAATTACTGAATATCATAACTGATTACGTTTACCTTTTCATTTATTAAAACATCAATGCTTTATAATGTCACCAAATATTTCATAATAACTAAATAATTTTGGGTTTTCGGAGAAAATGCTGAGGCAAAATTACATTCCTGAAATTTGTGATTGTTTGTAAAAAGCATTAAAATTATTGGGAACATTATTTTCGTGGCTTTTATAATCGATGAAAAAACTTTTTTAATAATGAAATAAAATACTATTAACAATTTTTCTTTGTGAGAAATTAAAACTGACAGACGCGTTCAGAAAATTATCAAATTAAAAACAATCTTTTCAAATCTCTTCACCTACTTTACGAATTTATTTTGGAACAGGTCATTCTACGAAAATATTAAAAATGGGTGGTTTAGAATTACATTTTTTTCAATTCAAGTTACATCCCGTCATTTTTTATGGTTAAATTTTGAAACAATATTAATAATTTTCGAATAATATGAATTAGAAAAATATAGAGAAAATAAGAATGATTTTTGTTGCGATCGAGACTTATTATGAAAAACAATATTTAAAAAAATATATCATATATTTTTTCAGTAATAGTTTTCATAATAGAAGCGAAAAGCTATAAAAAACTACTATTAATTTTAGAATGCTTCAAGTAATTTCGTTTCTATATTTATTCTTCGCGATTTTTTATTTTTTTATTTATTCACGTTCAACGAGACTTTTTTACACGAGGACAAGCAATGACGTTACAAACAGTACAAGCAGAACTTTTACATTCATATTTTTTATTTCCAATCCACGAGAGACCACGACAACTTCCGGCAACTTTTCAAAACAATGACAGCGACAATACTCAAAATGGTAGCATCAATGGCCACCATTGTTGCCACAGCTCTTTTTATTGACTAGAAAAGAGGCCGGAAGCTTTTTCGCTTCCAATGTGAACAAAGCCATCTATTTTCTTATTTTAAAAATCTACAAAGAGTGAAATGTTATGTAATGCTTTAATGTAACGTTGTGCGCAAAATGTAAAACCGATTGTAAAATTTGATGCTAAATATAATGTTGGCGTCAAATGTAGCCTAGCCTCTCTATCTCTGGAAGTAAGATGTACTACAAATGGTTTAACTGTTAATTTTATACGGATAGTTAGGGAAATGTTTAAGGTTTCTAGTAAATACAATTTTTAAACAGTAATTCTTTTAAATTCTACATGAAATGCTTACTGGAATTTTAGGTAAAACGTTCGAAAATGGTTGCGTTGGTTTTCAAACTGCACCTTTAACTGACATTTTAGTATGTTTTTCATTGAATTTAAAAGATTACAGTTTAAAAATCTCATTCACTGGAAACCATAGACATTTTCCTAACTGGGTATGTAGATCTTACAGATAAATCATGTGCAGTATTGCTTGCATTAGAATGCTACAAAGTGACGTTTAGCTTTATTTTGGGTGCTGAGCCTTAAGGGGATACTTGATTGTAAATAGTAAAAAATACACATATTACAATATTTTATTAATGTAATTAAATAATAATATAAATATTTTTTTAACAACGGCCAGGATGGTAAACAATACACCTCCCTGTTCTGATTGTCATTTCGTAGAACAACTTATAATGAAGCGACTGACATTGTAGGATGGCAAGCTGTCGAGATGGTCGATATTCCTGTTTCGGTTAAAAGGAACCCGTCCCAAGCCGGTCACTGGAACCGTCAAGATTATTTCTCCGAGGAACCGGTTACAACCTCTCTAGCAACCTCCCCCCCCCTCTCTCTCTCTCCAACCCCTCTCTCTATCTCTCCACCCCCCTCTCTCTCTCTCCCCCCCTATCTCTCTCTCCCCCCGCCACCCCCATAAAAGTTTAATTCTTCCTAATTTTCTTGGAAAAACTTTTCTGGCACTAGGAACCGGTTCCAAAAAGAACTGGAGAAAAATCCGGTTCCTCGCCGGTCACCGGTAACTGGAACCTCAAGTACACGCAATTCTGACCAACTCTAGCAAGCTGCATATGGCGAAAAATAATTTTGGTCGTCTTGTTGTCCCCGGCGGTATAGCCGGACAATTCAAGCGTCTCAGCGTAGTTCGGTTCCTCAGCTGTCCTTTTTTTCAAGAAAACACACTTCTCTCTCTTCAGACTTCCTCCGGGAAATTCCAGGGTTCCGATTTACTGGATCAAACCCGTTAATATCGTTAATCACTCTCTTTTTCACCTCGCAAGGCTGTTATCTATTTTTTCGGCTCTCTATGCCGCTTCTCATTAGAGACATCCGTGCTTAATAGTGTGTGCGAATAAGAATATGTGGCGGTACTTTAAATCATGTAAAATTTTACATTTGGTTACTAACAAAGGAGAAACTTTTGGCCATTTAAAGGTCAGCACTCAAGAATGATGCAAAACGTTACTTTCTCGCATTATAATACCAGCAATACTAAAAATGATTTACCTGCAATTTTTCTATAGGTAGTCGTAAAAATTTCAAAGGCATTTTTGAATGTCATACCTAAAGTATGTATTTCCACCTCAGAGCAATAATATACAAGAGAGATCGCTGCTGTAGTCAGTTTTTATGAGGTTTGCCGAACTCGGCTAGACCTAGGCGTGGCAAGGACTAGGGCTAGGGTATTTATACATCCATTCATAGTACATGTCGACATAATGTTTTATTCGTATAAACCCTTTTTCACAGTATTGTTATAAACAAAAATATAGCATGCAACCTAATAAACCGTTGAGTTATGTCCATTTATTTCGCGTATCAAAACGTGTGGGCAGAGTCAACGGAGACGCGGGACACAAAGAACATTCCAACAATACTTTAAAGCGGTGTGATAATTTGGGAAATTTTGCTGTCTCTTTCTTTCTCATGGTGTACGATGTTAAACCCCGGAGAAAGTGATTTATTCCAAATTTGTATAGTTTGGGTAAAAATAATTAGCTCTCTCTCCATATATTGTTACTTCAAGATTTCCACCATCTACCATAGTATACATTTCATAAAGAATTTAAAAGATTACTGCTGTATTTGCTGGAAAGACATTTCTCTAACTATCCGTAAAGAATTAGCAGATGAATTATTTGTAGTATTGCTTTTACTAGAAATCCAAAAAAGATGTATTTTTGGATGTTGACCCTTAAATGTGTACAATGTACAAATGCAATAAAAATAGGTAACTTTTGATATAAACTATGAAAATGCGATTCTTTACGATGCTACAATGATATTCATATTATTTTTTTTAAAGAGAAAACACAGATACAGACATATACACTCGCAATATGGCCGTCGTAGCGGAAGTGGAAGAGAATCGAAAACAGGGGGGATGTTTAGTCGAAATGGCTTTACGTGTTTTAAGGGGTATTAATAAGTAATCCCCTCACAATTCAATACCACGCAATATCCACGTCATGGCGCGAACATTAAAGGTTTCTAGAAAAATTAACTTAATAATCGAGAAGAGTTAAGTAATATTATTGACACATGATGTATTGATTTTATAAATAAAACTTGTTGAAAACCCATTTCAAACGCTAATAATTGTATTAACGTAAAATTGCACTTTGCATAATTGTTTGCACCATGCCATTGATATTTTGTGTGTTGCTTAATTAAATCGTAACTCAATTCATTAAAAAAGGAATCAACTATATAAATAAAATTTAGTTTTTAAAAGAAAATATAAGGGACCTTTTTACGGTTATATACAAATCTTTTAACTTCGCTTCACTAACGTCAACGCAGACCACCGTGTTCAATAATTTATTAATTCGGATGGCAAAATTGACATTTCACTATCGAATACCCAAGAGGTGGCTAATTAGGAATTCTCCTACGCGAATTTAAGTCTTAACGAAGCGGAAAAGAGTTCTACAGAAAGCTTCAACAACTGGTATGGATGTTTTCTCAAATAATAACTTTATTGAGTTGTTTGTACCGTAATCATATTAATTAATATTTTATTTTATTTTTTATATATTTATTTGGAGAAAATACAGATACAGACAGTAAATAAGAAATAAATATATAAATACATACACTGGAGAAATAGCCTGTATCACAACCATTTCTCACTGATTATTGATTTTATCGCACATGCTAGTGTTAAGTGCATTTTTGATTGTGTGGAGTAAATAACGTCCTTCGTAAAAAATCTAAAAATAGAACAGAACCACCTTCTTATATGTAATACAAAGTAAATTTCTTGTCTAAAGCAACAAAAACTATTCCAACGATGGTATGTGTTGAATTAAAAAAATAACATAGATTAATTATGTTGAAAATTTCGTAATTTCCATCATGAGCTATGGAGCTTCAAAAATACCAGTTTAATAGTCAAAACTCTACAGTTTTAACTTTTCAATCTGTCTACACAAGCCGCGAAATCGTTTGTCCTATGAAAGGTAAATGAAAAAGGTTTTCAAAAAACGATGTTTTATTGAGGGAAAAACTATCGAGAAAAGTCGGATAGTAAAGCTGGTTATAATGTTGTCTAGATAAATTTGATTTTTTCTAACAAATAAAACATAAATTCAATAGATTTGCAGGTCACTGTAAGTTTGTGTCTGTTTTGTGGGCGGTGAGCCTGTTTTATCACTTTGAGCCGAGGTATTATATTTTTTCCATTTACAGTTTCCAAATTTATAGCGGATATTTCAACCTCCATTTTACGTGCCGTAAAGAAGAGCAGCCGTGTTTATGTTTACTCGAAATCTAAGACAGATTTTCAGCGAAGATTCCTCTGAATTGTGTGGACCGATACTGATTACGTGATCACTTAAACACAGACAGATTTTCTCTAGATTTTTGTTAAGATAAATAAAAACGTTCAGATAAAAAATAGTTCTTTTGGCAGTATATTAATTATTATTATTATAAATTACAATAAAGTTTTTTTTCATTGAATGAACATAAATATAAACAATTAAAGTATTCTACCAACTATCAATGCATCGTACAATTGTTTTGCAACTTTATATTGTTCACTGATTGCATAGATATACCTACAGATACAGTCAGATATTCTCTAGAGTTTCTCGAGTGGTACAGTAAAAATAAACTTAGTTTTGGCAGTGGATTGTGAATGATGGAAAGGAAAACGTACTCATATTCATAATTAACTAACCGTAACGCCGTTTCCCCGTAGGTTCGAGCAGAGAGGATGGACCGCCACATACCTCTGTCTGGGCAAAAACTCCTTGCTTCATTCGCGTTCATGAGAACGCTTTTGTAAAAACTGAATCTTGAAATTACCTGACTTAAGTATTGGATTTTATTTAAACATGCTATGTCTTCCTCGGGCGTCCCCGATTTCTCTCCCATTCACTTGGGCGTTATATATTCTCTTACAACTCCTTTCTCCGTGCATCCGCTATACGAGTGTGAATCATCCGAGCTTCCTTTTCTTAATATTTATCAATACGTTAACATTAGCTTTGCATTATTTCGCGGTTTTCCACATTCGTTGTACGGTCATACGTGGTTTTACCTTAGTTACTCCTCGGGGGTCTCATATCTGCTGCATTCGGTCTACATTCGTCTTTTCTCTGATAGCTCCACACCTAACTGCCATATATCAGGGTTATTTTCAATAACCATCGTATATTATTAAGAAATTTTTAATTAATAAATATAGATCCTACAACGTTTCTCTACAATAAGTGATTCGTAAGTACACTTTTTTCTTCATATTAAAGTGCCGATTCTCTATCAGATATTCCTGATTCTACCCAATGAAAATATTTAAGGTTGTGATTAAGGCTTTTATGAAAAAATCAGATAGCTCGCAAAGCACTTCACTTCAATGATGCTTTCTAATTTATGAAAAAAAGTTTGTTAATCAAAAACCTCAAAACAATTTCACACTCCATTGAAATGCTTTCAAATTTACTAACCTCGCCAAGTAAATGATATAATTTTGTGCCAGCGTTTTTAACTAAGCGATTATTTTTTTAATGTTGGAGTTCACAACTTTTGTTTTGAGTTTCATTTTTAGAGTAAACCGTAAAATTCTAAGAAATAATTATTAGTATCAATAACAAAATATTGTAATTTCCTGTGCCAAAGCTACCCTAACTTATAAACTACTTCGCGTAAATTCAATTATCATTTCCACGGGTTTATTTCACGATTAAAAAACAACCTCATCCAGCAAAAAAATTCAACAAGACTTTCCCAATCAACGCTTGAACTTTCTTTGAAAAGGGTCTTGGCCGAAAATATTCTTGGGAGTGTCTGTTATCGATTCTCGTATAATAGGGGTCATTTACTTAGATAATATTACTGGGAGTAGCAGCACAGTAATTATGAAAATCAATACAAAATATTTTTCAGAAATTGGCATGTACGAGTATGTTACGTAACTATTTTACAAAAAAATGTGGTTTTTTATTTTCGGAACACAATGCATATTTATAATGATTCAATTTGGATCACATTATTTCCTCTATAGGAACGTTGGGATTATAGATGGCATTTAGAATTTTAACTTTGATTAAAATCTATAAGTGTCTTTAGTTAATTACTTGTTTGGAGTAACTGGGTGTTTTGATATTTTTCTGTTTCCGCCAAACAACTGATCGGTCGGTAGCTGAATGGAGAACGCGTCGGATTCCCACCCGGGCGTCGTGCGTTCAATTCCTCTGCTGGCTAAGTCCTCCATCATTGCACAAGCAACATCTTCCGCTTTTTATGATGGCAGTAGGAGTTTTTCAAATATTGTCGAATGTTTGTCTTACTTAAAAAAAAAATAATAATAAAAAATAAAAAAATAAAATAAAATTGAAAAATAAAATAAAATAAAACTACACCTTAAATTGGAGCACTCACAATGGATTCAACAGTTTTGAGAAGGAGAAGGAGCTGCAGAAGAAAGTTGAAAATTGTCTGCCTTATCAAATCTGGACACTAAATACCGCTATTTTTATATAAAGATTTAAAATTTCGATTCTAAATGAAGGTGGCACTTCGGGGCTTCAATGCACACTTTATTAATTTCGAGGCATTTTCCTTTTTGAAGATCAAACAAGAAGAGTGGAATACTCGATTAATGTTGGCAGGAGAAGGATGATTTATTATTTTGGATAACCGTATGAGTGAAACTACGGTCTTCCTTCCATCTACGTCTATTCGAGGCGCATTGATAGATTCCTTCTTATAGCCCCTTGCATAACCCGCTTCACAGATTCATTCAGTCGGGCGGCTAAATAGATTACGATACTGTTTGAAGCCAGGGGAGCTCTTCTGAAGGGTCTGATTAAAAAATCTATCACTGTGACAACTGCTAAAAATGTTAATACTCGGCTAGACGAAGTAAAACAGTAAGTAGGTACGATATAAAAACTAAATTTAGTAAGAATACGTGTTTTCGTGTAAAAAAAAAGCTGTTTTAAGAATTCGTCTATTTTATACAAGCTGCTGCTTTAATTATAAGAACAAGATCTAATACGTGTTATGAAAGTGTTTTTTTATTGTGGTTTTCATATTCGATCCTGCAGACCCAAATATCGGGTAATTCTATTTACTATCAGGCAGAAACTCTCACTTCATGAAATTTTCAGGCTTTTCTGTCTGGAATTTAAAGGTCAACGCAACTTATTTAATTCACAGCATGATTTTGTAACACAAAGATGGTTACAAAAATAACACTATTGTTTAAAAAATTACTGACATTACAATGGTTTAAAATGTTGAACAACATCATCTTTGATGCTTTTAAATATAAAATTCACTGTTTAAAAAGATACGACGCCAGATAATTCATTCCAAATTGGTCATCTGAGATAATTCAATTTATTGAGATAAAACAGATTTTTTGATTAGAATTGCAAAGTTTCCAAAGAGAAAACGAATGGAAACTCCCTTTGACTTCGTTGCTACGTATAGCCATAACAATGTCATACTCACTAGTACCTACTAAATAAACTAGTACTCGGTGCGTTGTATTCCTAAAATAGCAAGATTTAAATGAACACAGTCCACTGTATATTCAAGAATTAGAACAAACAACCATAGAACACAGCACGAATTAAAATCAACGATTCAATTATTAATTCTCATGGAAAATATAGTTCCTCTGCACAGGAGAGAAATGCGAGAAGCCGACTGGAGATAGGGTTGCCCATTACTTCCATGATAATTCCCCCTATCGACACCGCTGCGGTAGAAGACACAACAAAGAGAATGATAGGAACACATTTATTTATATGTTCTGAGTAGTGTGTCGACTCTAATGCTTGCTCGTCTATTGTAAGGGCACTGCGCGCTGAAATAAGGATGGTTTCTGATTTCACCGTTTGCGAAAAAAAATTTTTTTGAGAAGCCACGTGCAATCTTATACGTATAACAACCTTACGTATTGTTGTCGAAGGTGAAAGCAGACGTTTTTATAAGCTTTTAAATAATATCAATAATCTTCAACGTAAATATGATACAGAAAAACCCAGAAACTAAATAGAATAACGGTTGCGACCGAGACTCAAACTCGGAACCTCTACTCTATCCGGGAGTAACGTCTCTGCCAATCGAGCTACCGAGAATTCATTAGAAACCGGCGATTTAAGCTGGATTCACACCAACGTCCGGATCCGCTCAGTGACGATATTGTTCCGCAAGAGAGCTTATTGATATGGTATGAATATCAATCAAGGAGTATGTACCAAGACAAAGTTGTGTGGCAGTATATGCTTCTGCCCACCCTTGTGATATTTAACTACTTAGTTCGTTAAATAATTATTTTGAATTGTAAAAATACTTACATCGCAGATTTTTTTTATTAAAAATATTTTTTTTATCACTAAATAATATTTTTATTAATTATTAAATATTATAAATATTATTTAGTGATAAAAAAATGGTTTTAAAAAAAAAATCTGCGATGTAAGTATTTTTACACTTCAAAATAATTAAAGGTTAAATATTACAAGGGTGGGCAGAAGGATATACTGCCACACAACTTTGTCTTGGCACATACTCCTTGATTGATATTCATACCATATCAATAAGCTCTCTTGCGGAACAATATCGTCACTGAGCGGATCCGGACGTTGGTGTGAATCTACCATTAATCGATTTCATACTTCATTGAAAACTATTAATATTATTTTTCAATTTCTTTCGATGTAGGCTGCCATCTTTGAAAAGGAATACTAAGCACTCCCGACCACATATTGTATACCTAGATAGTGTCTTGGATAAACCATCCATTTTTGTTTACGGAAGATCTTTTGACTTCTTCAAGTCAAGAATAAATATATTATATTAGAAATAACTTTAAAGCTTTATGCTTTTTATTTTGAAATCAATTATTGAAATAATATCAATAATTTTCAACTTAAATATGAAGCAGAAAAAAATCCAGTAACTAAAAAAATTACGGTCGCGAACGAAACTCGAACTCGGAACCTCTACTCTATCCGGGAGTAAACGTGTCTACCAATTGAGCTACCGAGACCTTATTAGAAACCGGCATTTTAATCGATTTCATACGTCATAAGCCTTAAAGTTAATTCTTATATATGTTTTTATATGCGTTAGTATTACGCGACCTGCATACAAAACTATGAATGTGTTTTCGCAGCTATTTGACTCCAATCGTGTTTACTGTTTGAATCAAAAATAAATTTACTTCATCTATCATATTGACTTCTCAGATACCAAATCTATCGATTTCTACTAATTAGCGTTAGTTAAAATATTATTTTTACTATTTATGGTTTAAAGAAGATTACCTGGATGCAGTGGCGGCTCGTGAGTTTTTAGTGTGCTAGAGTGCTAAGATTGAAAAATACGACATTGTTAGTGTTGTTGTAGCCGAAAATGATTTTTATTTTTTTTTTCAACTCTTTATTTTTTTAATGAAGATTTTCAGGATTTTTCAGTTTTGGTGGTGCATTGCACGGATTTCTGAAAAATCTTCATAAAAAAGTTGAAATTTCGAAAAAAAAAAAAATTCTTTTCGGCTACAACAACACCATTGATGACGTTTTTTTCAATCTTACCACTCTAGCACACTAAAAAGTAACGAGCCGCCACTGCCTGGATGTAACTCTATAACAAGTGCTATTATAAAGTTTTACACAGAAAAATAAAACATTGTTTTTGGTTCATTTTATCGATTTTTTATCGAACTAGTTTCTCGCAAAAAAACCTACTTACCATCACGTCATTTTCCTACAAAGACTGTGAGGATGGAACGCCAAATAACTGAAACACACGTCTTGCTTCAACCACGTGTAACTTATGCATACAAACTCTTCTTTCATTCAAACTCCCGACATGACTCGACTCAAGAATTCTTACCTTGTGATTCGGTTAATCGTGTAAAGTCTGACCAAAAGGGCGACCATGATTCTCTCCACCTAATTAGGCGCCATATATTATCTCGACGCTCAAATTTAACAATGTTTGCTCTCCTGTACAGTGACCAACTTAGAAATGCTGAAGCATTTTACAATGGTTGCCATATCATTAAATATTTACAATTGTTTAAAATTTGTCTTTCCAAGAAATATTAGATTCAATTTGGAAGTTATCCATACAGGGAGCAATACTTAAATTATCATTTGCTGAAAGGCAAGCTCTATTTGACTGCAAGTATTATTTTTAGGTTCAATTTATTAATACTCCACCACCCATTCGGTGGTCAGTACTTCTGTGTGGAGGGGTTTATCAGGAATGCCAACCTGTAAATCAGATCGGCTCGCTGAGCAGCCCGTCAAGGTGACGTTTAATTATCGAATGTTGGTAAAGTTGGTAGCAACGGAGGGAATGTTTTCTGTGGGTTTGACACATTGCTTGACATTTACGAACCTATATATTTAGCCGTATGTTACCAATATTATTTTATTTTGTTACTTTTTCGTTCATTATATTTGTTGGTGTTGCCTCTTATCTGTTACAGATTTACAAAGTTATTTGTCCCGAGGTTTAAAAAAAGACCTAATGAAAGAACAATCTGGAATGTTTTCTTTAAATTCACATAAATGTGTAGCTTGTAGGTACTAGGTTTTATTTATGTATCTATACACTAACCGACCATTGTTCAATTTAAAAAAAAAAAACATAACACAAAATGGGGAAGAAAAATAACAGCGAAATAACAGCACATACATAATGAAGCAATGACAATAATACACATTTGAAAGAACATTCAAGTCAAAGCCTGAGAAAGGTTTCGGTAGAGTCGTAAAAAATGACAAAAATCACGTACCCAAATTTTCAAGACCATCAATGTCAGCGAGTAAGTGATACATAGGAACACGACAATGATCTTATTGTCTTTGACATATTTTTTTTTATTATTTACGGTACACAAAATAATCAATCAAAATATTATCAATTATTAAGCAATATGAACGTACTTTTAAATATTTGCATTAAATGTGAATATTTTTAAAATATATGTTATACTTTTTTGTAAGCTATTTCAGTGCTGTTGAAAATATCCTCGGTTGGTTTTTTTAACCTTATTGCAAATTTCTGCATTTTGGTTACCCTTGGCTATGTATGCAAATTATTTTAGAAGTTATTATTACAGTGAAAAATAATGTTGGTTCACGTGATTCTATTAGGTATATGAATAATACTGTTGTTGTTTTCATATATTTTTAATAGTTTGTGTATGTGTGTATAATACTTAATGAGATGTAGGGGATCGCACTAACTTCACCATATTTCGGAATAAATTAAATTATTTGGTTTACATCTACCACCTGACGTATGCTGATTTTAGAGCAATGTACTCTTTCTATTACTTTACCACATAGACAATGTTCGATCCAGAAACTGCGATTCAGTTTTGGAAAGACGTGAATGAATTTGAGTGGACTGTAAAACGATTATACTTAATGAATGATTTGATTGTATTTGGGGACAAATAAGAAAAGGTAAATTTATGCCAGCTTGCTCACCTGTTAGACGTCTGCGAGAGGGGCCGACTTATCTGCCGTGCGATGAAAAGTTGAGTGGGGCAAATCCTCCAAAGACGGATGCGAAGCGAGGCGCCGTCCCTGGGTGGTCCGAGCGATTGTAGGCGACTGAGTTCGAATTGAGACGCGCTGCTCTCGACGTCCAGAACTTAATATGGCCGCCCAGTGGTGGGGGTTATCGTTACAGGCTGTTCAACACACTTTATCCAGCCATACAAATAATGCGTGGTAACAGAACAAACTGGCAAAAAGGAGGTAGGAACTGGACAAAAGGTATCAGGTTAGAACCTATCAAATGGTTGATTTTAGGATCCAACAGACAACGTTCTGCCAGTAAAAAATAAAATTAAAAAAACAATTTTAGTATTGTCTACTTTAGTAAACCGAAAGTAAATTTGATTGACGATTGTCAAAAATATGAGTAAATTGTTTTTTTGGGCATTGGAATCATAAAACTTTAGTCTCACTTTTTATTTCGGTCTGCAAAAGAAAGCCATATGGAGGCACATTTTGAACTTCTATTGAAAATAATCGTCTTTAAAATATTTAATTTGATGGGATATGAAAATAAGTTCTGTTTGTTTTTTTTTTACGTTTTCCAACTAAAAAAGATTGGTATATACGGTTTGATGAATATTAAAATTTAAATTGAAAGGCACAACCAATTAAGTTTTGTGGTAGGGAGGTTGGATTTCAGACAAAATTTTCACGAGAAATAATTAACTAATTTTGAAAGATCACTTTGAAGAACTTTGAATGTTGCCAAGCTACGTAATATTAAATATACTTTACATTATATATATGTGAAGCTTTTTTAAAAATTATTCACTTCATGAACACAGGAGTTCCAACTGTCTGAACCCAGTGGGATTATGGCATCCTCAAATAAGGTATTTCGTGAGTCTGAAGGGAGTGGGGAGGGTAGGAGATGAGGAAAAGGAAGACTAGTAACCACCTGGCTATTCAGATCTAGTTACCCAACACGGAAAATGACATTTAATGTAACTTTTCGATTCAGAATGGTCGTCTTCCACCAGTGCTGTAACTTGTCACAAATGATTTATTTGAATAGAATTATTTCTGAAATAACATCACAAAATTAATCCAATTTATTCACGCACGCCGGGATTTGAAGTCGCGACCTCTGAACTCGAGGCAGCTCGGCCATGGAGGTCGACTTAATACATTTATATGTTTATTAATAAATTGTTGAATGATTCAAAATATATTATGTTCTGAACGTTTTATCTCCAAAGAACTCTCGCACACTAAGGAGTTATTTTTGGTAATGGTTGTCGTTTAAATGCCAACGTGTTACTTTTTGGAGTACTGACTCTTTCAAATTATAAAAAAAATATCCCCCTTACTAATAAACTAGGTGTAAATGTTGCGCGTCGTTTAAGGTTGTAAAAGCGAAAATATCGTCTTATAACCACGGCTTATGCGTCCAATTTAATGGCCTACGTCCTGTGTAAATAAACCAACGCTGAACCGACCCGTAAACATCTAATAACTAAGACGGTATGTCAATAGCTGTTGACTGGATGACGTGAATTTAACCGAGAAATAAAGGCGTCAGGGGCACCTAGAACCATTTGTGACGTTTACGGATTGAAAGCCTTCTAACATTACTTAAATGAGCTGGTCAAGGGATCTTTGGGGTGGTTATTCTACATCCATAACATTTTTATATTTCCCATTCTCTCTACAACAGCCTTCGAAGTTTCTCCTCTTATAAAGACGTTTCTCTTCAAAGAAGACTTTTTTTCACCTCCAAACCACCGAATTTCCTCAGGCGTAGAATCTATAACCTTCAAGACTTTGAGAGTTATATCGTAAACAAACAGTAGAATATAATATTGATTACTTTATTTTTACTAACAAAAAAATGCTTTCAATATACATACCACTTTAATATGATTAGTTCAATAAAATTAATATTTTAATTCTATTTTATGATGGCAAAATAAAATCATTAATAAAAGGGTGAAGTAAGGTTAAAGAACCGAGTTGAACTTCCAGTCAGTCGACCCTAAAGTTGAAGTTTCCTGTTTAAATAACACTTAACAAATTACCTTGAAGCACACACACGTTTCATTGTAATCTTCGCCATTACAATTCACTCTGCAAAAGGTAGAGTTTCTGTTTTACACTGAAAGGCTTTTAATTCTCAGGAGGAACACCACCTGCCGGTAGCAGCCCGTATATATTAAATTCATCCCTCGAATTAGTGATTTTGCTTTTAGGTAAACAATAAAATAGTAAATTAAGCTGATATATTCAGAGATTGTTTTATAACAAAACTACAGTAATTTTCTTTCTCATGCAAAGTCTGTTTTTATTCCTAACTCTGTTGCAAAGATTCAATAAGTTATGTTAAAATAACTTAGACGTATATTAGTATCATAAATTTGAAACACTGAACTCGATCTGTTCTACTGCTAGCCAGGTAGGTGCATGTTGGTTTTATACCAGTTACAAAATATGCGAATAATACAAAAGAAAGCAATATGAATAATAATTGAGTTGAACAACTGAGTTTTTATAATTTTTATAATTCAGCCTTTTTGCCTTTCCAGCGACGATACAATGTAATTAGTGAACTGATTAAATTAATAAACTTATCATTTATACATTTTTGAATAAATACCGTTTACGGTTTTTTTTTAAATGACATGGAAAAAAATTGAGGACTAAACGCGCGTTTTTTTGTTCAAAACAAATGATTTTATTTTAGAGGCTAAAATTACATGATCTAAACACAATAACACTTGAGCTCGGGCAATTAATTGGTGTGGAGCCAGTCATGAATACACGAACAATACAACGAACATTCGAATTTGCTTGAAGGGACTTGGATTAATATCAAACAGAAATAGACTTAGTATAATGGTTCTGGTTTTGTAAAAATGTATTTGCTTAATGAATCCTTTCAAACTAATGCCAACAGTAAGCTCCCAACGGTAAAAATCATTGGTCAACACTTAGATTTTGCCTAATGCATAGCTAATTTTCAGATTAACTTTTTAATTGAATTTGATTAGCAAAAAATACTGATTGGAAAAATTTTAAGCATTTCATTTTTAATTATTTCTAATTTTTTAACAGTTAATTCGTGGTAAAACTCAATTTTAATGATCATTTTTTCAACTAATTGAAATTAACTCGTATCGGGAATAAAAAAATTATTCAACTAATTGAAATTAACTCGTATCGGGAATAAAATTTTTATTCAACAAATAAAATGTACTTTTCAAATATTGATATCAAACAGAAAATTCACTTAATTATTTTGATACATTTATTTATTGGTTTACGGTATAAGTACCTTCGAGTAGTAAAAAAAAATCAGTTAAAAATTACGATACAAACATACTTTTATGATTCTTAATTGATAAAATTTACAGTGTGGCAATGAATACAAAAATATTTATTAGTAATTTTTTTTAAATATTACATCGTAGATATATGTAAAAAAATATTTGATGATAAATAAATTCATTTCAATACGATTAAAAAATGTATACCATGAATGTGTTATCATATTTCTTTAGGAGAAACTATTTACGTACATGTTTCATTATTCATTAAATCAAAGTTTTAAATATTCCCAGTATCGCCCTAGTGAGAGACCGTCATTCAAAATGGAAACGTTTGAAATTCAACGCTTGAAATAGCTTTAACCATGTTTGGTGGCCAAATCTGAATATCCAGATACTTCTCAAGCTTTTTCCTCGTCTCCTTCTCCGCCTCATTCCCTTCACCTCACAACATACCTCTTTTGGGGATGCCATAGTCCCACTGGCTTCGGGCAGTTGGGACTCTTCTGCAGCATTTACATATGATTATGTGTATATTTTGTGGATATTTTTGTTATATTCTCTTCATTTTTGTAATTCTTGTTGTTATTGAGTTTATTTTGTACAACTGCAGTTAATTTAAGTGTTAGTTAGTTTGAGTTAATGTAAGTAAGTCAAAAGTCATGGTGTTGGAAAGAGAGAGTACGAGAACAGCGTGCAATATCGTTGTGAATGTTGAATACTTGGAGCAAGCGGATGAGTTTGTATATTTAGTCGGGGACACCGGAGGAAGACATGGCACCATCAAGTGAATCAAATACTTGAATCGGGCCACGTGAAGAGTCAGAATAAAAGAAGAGTATGTATGAATGTGAACGAAGCAAGGAGTGTGTGCTAAGACAGAGTTATATGGCGGTCCGTACTCTCTGACTACCCCTGCGGAGAAACGGCGTGATGGTTAGTTAGTTAGTTCAGTATTTTTTTTATAAATTATTTCAAATAAAAATACATTGATTGAGTTTTCTTATCATTTTTTGTTATTTTATCTTTAATATCGCAATGTTTTTCAATTAACTGAATTGGGATGAGAAAAGTACTTGTGCCGACCCTTTGATTACCAATCACGTTTATGACAGAAATACCAACCAAATAATTTGCGTATATTGAAGAAGTCAACACATAATTTGATTTGAACCCTTATCCCTAGAAGAGCGACTGGTGCTTAGTACCCACTTGTATTAGTCAAACAGATTTTCAATGTTATGTTAACAACTCGAGACCTTCCACTGAAGCGTTTGGACCTTCTTTAGAACCAAATTTCTTTATTACATGACACAAAATTATACATCCAATTAAATAGATAACCAAAAATTTCTTCAATTATAAAGTTGTCCCCTTATAAAAAAGCTGTGCTTGTGCGTATGTGGTAGTATTATGTATTTATTAGTTACAAAGAAACTGATGTAATGTTTTTTTATTATATTTTGAATTCTTCAAGATCATTATGATTTATTTTTTTTACCGGTAAACTATTAAAGAATTTTATTCCTTGATATTTGTAAATTTTCTGACCTATTTTTTTACATATCGGAATTGGTAACGTGCATTTTAGCCTCAGATTTTTATTATTTTTGAATGGTTCGGTTTTATATAAAATTTCTTCTTTATACTCGTATATTTGTAATGTTGCGTGTCAATTTTAAAGAGTATTTCATTTTCTGTCCTTAAATTCTTTAAGAAAGTTTGGAAGGATATAAAATGATTTTTTTAACATTATTTTAATTATAATTTTTTACGCGATGTTAAGGGGTTGTGTTTGGATTTTATAAGTGTCGCCCTATTCTATTATGCCATTTTGAATTATGGATTGACAGAGAGCAAAGTAGTTCATTCTTAGAAATACGTCATTGGGAATATACCTCAAACAGCTTAAGATGTATGTTCATTTTTTAACTCTATTTTTAAGAATAGTTAAATGTGGTGACCATTCGAAGCATTAGTGCATGAATCTTAATTATGTATACATTTATTTAGGTATTTTGTACGAAATATCTTGTTTCTTCATGTGATTTTGATTAGAAAATTAATTTTAATTATTTGAGTAACCACATGACTAACTTTTTTATCATCGTGAAAATATTAATAAAAACCGTGTTCTCTATTGCGCGAGAATTCTACCAGAGGACGTCGATTACCAACCAGCAATTGCTCTACGAAAAACTTGTTTCTCCCTTTAAAGATATTAGTTTATTTGCTAAATTTTATCGGTAGGTAACTACACTAATTAAGTATCGGGATATATATAAATAAATAAGAGTACCTAATAATAATCTCTCTAATCACCGAAGCCGATGAAGACTTCATTGGCATTGAAGTAGAAGGTCATAATTTGGAGGTAGACACGTGGACGCTTGTAAATCCCTTTAGCAAACATTGAATTGATATTCAAGAAAAAAAAAATTGTTTACGCTTACGAAATACAAGAGAGATATTAGATCAAGGGAATCATCTCGCACGTTCCGCATTTCCTCCTTAAGGTTACAATTAAAAATATATCATTTAACAGACCCCACGAAACAACGATTTATTCTAGCGTTGCTTCGTGGGGTCTAAAATACACATAACCCATCATATAAAGTAATTACTAAAATCAAAAAACATATAACGACTTTGAAAGGGTTTAATTTTATAAAAATACGTTGAAAAACTAATCGAAATGAAGAAAAAATATTTCATATTGCTTTGGAATCTTTGACTCTAGTGTGAAATTTTATTCGGTAATCTGTGGGTTTATGAATTGTAAATTTCAATGGCACTCATCCTAACTACATTAAAACAATATTAATAATTTTCATCGAAATTGGAAATAGAAGAAGACATAGCAAATACAAAGATTAGGTTACGACCGATACTTCAACTCGGTACCACTACTCTATCCGTGAGTAACGTCTCTGCCCATTGCTATCCGAAACCCTTTTATAGGGATATTAAAATCAAACAAAGCTTTAACATTTTTGTAGAAAGCAATTAATTTGTGGTTTGACCTGTTTAATGAAATGAAAAAATAACTTTGTATAGACCACGGATTTTATTTTAATTTTAAATGTTATTCTATTGTTTTCTCACTGTTCTCTTATTTTATTTTATATTGCGTTCTCCCTCTATATGTATATATATAACCGCACACTATGTATTTTTTGTTTAGTTTAATTTTGTACCCTGGTGATGCTTAGGCTAAGCGAAACCATTCGGACATACAAATTAAAATAAAATCTGTGTTTTTATACAAAGTTATTTTTTCATTTCATTAAAGCTGTAATAAGTTAATTTTAATTTATATACATTGAATTTATTTCTACTAGCTCGTATTTTAGTTGTATTCTTCAACTAATATGAAATATTTCTGTTTGTTCCAGGTTATCCTCGTCTTGAAGAGCCTCGGCATGTACGAGATATCGCGCACTACCGTGGCAGTGCAGATCACCGCGCACGTGCTCGCTTACACCAGCAGCTGCATCAACCCGCTGCTGTACGCTTTCCTCAGCGACCACTTCAGGCGCGCGTTCCACAGGGCGGCGTGCTGCGGCCCGCCGCCCATGCCGCCTCAGGGCACGAGGCCCCCCGCCTCCAAGATCACCAGGACCACGGCCAATGCGAACGGGACGTGTACCGACGTCGTCTAGGTCTGCAATTGGTATTATTTGGTACTTCTTATTCGAGTGTGTGTTTTACTACGGGACGTGTACCGACGTCGTCTAGGTCTCTAATTGATATTATTTGGTACTTCATATTCGAGTGTGTTTTTGTTACGGGACGTGTACCAACGTCGTCTAGGTCTTCAATTGATATTATTTGGTACTTCATATTCGAGTGTGTTTTTGGTACGGGACGTGTACCGACGTTATCTAGGTCACAAATTCGTTTCATTTGGTATATCAATTAATACACGAGTATCTTACTAGTATCTCTAGGTTTTTAATTCTTTTTTATTAGTGTTTTTGTTACGAGACGTGAACAGACGTCGGTCAGAACACCAATGAATTTTATTTTGTATGCACAAGTTTATTTGTGGTAGGTCTAGGTCTTCAATCAATTTTATTTTGTACTATCTATTCGAGTGCCTTTTTGCCACGGAACGTGTAGATACGTCGTCAAAGTCTCCAAATAATTTATTTTAAGCTTTATAGCATACACGAGTAACTTTTTATCAAAAAAAATAGTTGGTATTTAAGTCAAAAACTTTAAGCGTGCTTCTGTTGCGGAACGTGCACCGACGTTGTATAAGTCTCCAATTCATTTCATTTAATATTTCATACACTAGTGTGTTTTTTGCTATGGAACGTCGAACGACGTCATATTTGTCTCAAATCAATTTATTTTATTTTATTTGACTATGCACACAAGTAGGCACAAGTAATACACAAATTGTAACTCTTGAAGAAAATATGAAGAAAAAAAAAAGGTCCGCTCTCTACTTACAATATTAAACTGATCCTAAGTTTCTTTAGAATGCTCGATGCGAAAATACTGATTTTGTAAAGAAAAGTTATCAAAATTTTGATTTGCCCGATTCAATATTTATAGCCCATCGGTAAGCATGTCTACTTAAGACGTACCAATTATATCAAGTAGTATAGATCGATACATATTTATAACAAGTTAAATTTATAACCAATGATTCAAAAACACTTTAAAATCTGAGTTTCTGTTTTTCTTTCGGCTGTATTTTTATTAAAATTTCTAACACGTCGGTAATAAGAAGACGAAGAGGTAAATTAATCTGTTTTTAAACCAATTTATCAGAAAACAATACTATTTTGTTGATCGATTTAGCCAGCCATTATCAAAAGTGATCAAAAGTATTTTATATTAAATGTAGCTTACTTAACCTCCAGACACAACTTTATTTTTTTCTTAAAATATTGACCTTTAAAAATCACCGTTATTTTTCGCTATCAACTTTTGCAAAAGCCATTCATTTCACCACTAAAACCAATAAATCTAATCGTAACTATCTACCATCTGCTTTTATCTGAGACTCGGTGAATTTCTACTATAGAAAATGGAGCAAGAAATGTGTGTTTTGCCCTTTGCTAAGGGTAGTTAATTGAAGAAAGGGACAGGAAAATAGATCTTGAGTGGGTAAACACCTGGAAATCACTCTATTTTCCAGAAAGATCTGTTCACTTTACATAGCAAAGCTATTCTCCAACACCCTTTCTAACTATATTGTCTTATTTCACTACCGAGAGTTTAAATAAGGAAATGATTTATTCATGCAAATAAATTTAATAAACCCTATTTTTTTTTTCAATAATTCAAGAAGTAATTTCAAATAATTACGCAAGTACTTTTTTATGTAAAATGGTCATATCTTAACAATCCATCAATTACGTTTTTGTTCACACAAATTAAAGCCATTGAATATTTTCCGTATTTTATTTCCCGGACTTGAGTAAATATAAGTCTGCGCGTTTTGTTACAAAATTTACCATAAAACCCTTCTGGTGCCTCTCCAAATATTACGTAGAGTCTTATTAAATATTTGTTTACAATGAGTCGCAATCATAAAGGTTGAAGTTCCAATTAACTTAAGTATATTTTTACGGCCTCCGTAGCGTAATGGTATACGCATTTGATATTAAACCAAAAAGTTGCGGGGTATATTCCCGCTGTGACGCGAAAAGTTATTAAAGTTCGTAAAGCATTTATATTAATTTGATCAAATACAGCCAAGTCTTTGTTTTACGAGATAAATATATTTATACTGTCAACCGGTTTCGGAAACAACACCCAGTTTCCGTCGGTACAAAAATTAAGCTGACAACAACTACAGAAAAAAACTTTTAAATATAAATACCTAACCGATCAGTTTTTTAATGTGTTACAATTACTACTATGCAATATTTATTTGCTGAATTAATTTGTTATCCTGTCAAAAAAATAGTGCTTCCGAAAACATTATTACATATCAAACAAATTTTGGTTGCGCAAACAAAAAACTTTTGTTAAATGTAATCCATAAAAATATTAAAACGTATATTTTAATTTGATGTATGGGTAAAGCTGGTTAGATTATTCAGTCAAATAAAAAAAAAACAATTTACAGGGGAAAATTCCGCATAATTAAATAAATAAACAGATTTAAACTTCTTTTCATATAAAAAATAATTAACTTCGTGTTTGTTCATATTTCAAACCATCCTGGGATTGGATATTTTGCCCTTTTAACGTATTTGTAAATGCCTCTTTAATATTCTGAATGAAATTTTACCTCGTTTATTGATAAAACATTTTGTCACTTCAAAGAAAACATTCAATGTACTATATCTGGACCCAAAAATTTAGATACATTTTACGACTTAATTTGAAATTTGCGTAAAAATAAATTTACCAACGTAATTGATTAAAATTAAGAAAATATTCAAATTTCAGTGAGCATTGTGGTATGTTTGGGGATGTATCTTCTATAATTTGACATATCTACCAAAAAAGACATCTTTGGGGTTGATGTAAGGAGGGTATTTTTGATAAAAGGTAGGAGTGAACCTGAGTTTTAAAGAAACCTCTGTTGAAGAAGAAAAAACAGAGACCGACAAATCGTTCCACAGCCAAGCAGTTGAAAACAAAAATTGGTCGTAGAAGAGACCGGTTTTCACGTGGAAAATGCCAGTCGTGTACAGGTGTTAAGCGCGCGTTTGAATATAAATACCGGCAGAAGAAGGACGGTATTCTCATCTGACGTCGGTACTTTTAGGACTGCTATTCGTTTGTTAAGGTTGAGGAATCCATCAAACGGACCGCCCGCCTGCACAGGCTCGAGAGGTTCTTTCATGTATTTTGGGGCTTCAGACTAGAAGTGGCCGCCAAACTAAACAATGGGGCGCACTTGCGAGCTCTACAGAGTCGGCAGCTGTGTACTAATAAAGTATCTGCAGGCTCTTTACAATACCCCCAGCTTCTGAGGAGTTAAATTAACTATGGCTTCAATGGAACCCTCGTGCCTTAACTGGTCGCTTAGTCAGGCTTCACCGAGATTAAATACCTTTTTTTTTTTAATTCATTTTTAATAACGAAACATGCAATGTTACATCTGGTTTTAAATTTTAACAGAAAATGATTATGTTTAGCGCATATATTTTCTGTTTCGTCACTCAGATACATATAATTACGTTTAAATAATACATTTCTCTTGAATATGTTATTCGAGTTTTTACCGCATCCTTTAAACTAAAGCTAATTAGCTACATTACAGCCTCGTCAAACTCTAAACCTCACTCCTTCAAAATATAATGTAAAAACTCTATGTTATACATAAAGAATATTAAATGTTGCCCCATTCTCGAAAGATATTAATCGCAAATCTCCAAAAATTAAGTCCGCGGTTGATTATGTTTATTTATCTAAATTAGAATATTGTTACAAAATTATGCATATTGTGGAATTATACCAAATGAAACGTAACAAGGTCGATTTCTTAAAACAGAATGTAAAAAGTGAATGTTGCTCTTCCAAAGAAAAATAATACGGTTATATAATATGATATCAATTCTCTTTCAACATTTATATGACATGATAACATAACTTTTGATAACTATTTAATTTCGCCAGCCAAATTGTACCACAGTATGTTAATCAAATTGTAAAATTTAACATAGCTTTAAACTGATTATATCATGATCATAATTTCACTATTCCCAACCGTCTTTTTTAATCTACTTCCCCTCTTCTCCACTCCTTTCAGCCTCACAAAGATGCCCTAGTCCCACTGGCTTCGGGCAAATTGAGACTTTCGCACAACACCAATGTTCACATAAAAAAAACATTAACAACGATTTTATTTCTATAGATTAGTAGAAGTAAAAACGATTGTAGAATCTTTTACGTTAGGTTTTTGAACCATTTGGCTAATCCATCCAAGTTCGTCGTACAATTTTTTGGATTTGACAAAAAAAATTTTTACAACACGTTTTAGAATATTTTACGTACCAACCTATCTTTGCACACCTCCGTAGTTTATGGTGCATTTTTCATCTTTTACGTACATAGTTTTTGGTCTAGAAATGCGTGTAGTGTACGGTTTTAATACAACTTTAATAAATATTATTCAAAAACGTATTTTTTTAATGTCACTATGAATTTACACAGGCGGTATTTTCACGTACCCTTACGTTAGTAGTTTTTTTGTACATTCGTCAAAAAATAAAATAAGTAATTCTTAGTTTTATTTTTTATTAACAAAACCTTTTAGGACCGATACAAATTATGTTTCATAAAATAATTACAAATTATGTTTCGTAAAATAATAACGTGTACGAGTACAACTTTTTTTTACTACTCTTCCATTAGAAACCTTGTCTTTTACACAGAAGAGAAGTGTTACATCAAATTCAACAATGTATAAACATTTAATTATTTAGGTACATTGCATTTTTGCGTACCATGCTGTTTTTATATATATTTATACATCAAAATATTTAAAAAATACTTTTGAATGCCGTTTTATTACCGTACGTAGGTTTTAGTTCATTTATCAGTCAACATATCAGAATCTTTGGCGTATGTACTATTTATATACATAGTTCTCCAGACAAGATTGTATGTAAAGTGCGGTTCCATCAGAGTGATACGATGTAAAATCTCGAAACATCCATTTTAAATCAATGTTAGCATCGGGTGAGGGTAGTTAAGATAATTAGGGTGTGTTAAAGAGGTTTTTGCTGTTGTACAGAATAAACAAGTCAAGTAAATGACACTTTGCCAAATCAGAAGGGATAGACGGAACCCTTTTCAAGTAATCTCAGTCAGCCACTGAATGCGAAGATAATTATCTTGTTATTTGCCGAAACGAAAACACAAAAGTACTTAAGCTTTCAATATTTATGAAATAACAATAAAAACTCCAGAATTTTGATTATTAAGTGAAAACAAAGGTAATACTTTATTATTTTGGTAAGAGATTTATGTAAATCACATTTTGCATAACAGAAGAACAATCGGGAATAGAGCCTTAATTGCAAAATAGAGTAAAATTAGACAACAGTAATTTTTATAGGAGTGACTTTGTATTAATTACATTAATGGTGCGTACGGGTATACTCTTCTTTAGAAAATAGTCAGTTTAAAAAACATTTATCATTCTCAAAATTTGTTTGAATGCATTTAAAACTTAAATATTTATCAGTACTACAGTAAAGGCAATGACACTATAAAGGTATAATATAATTAAACTTCAAATTGACCTAACCAGACAGAAAAAAACAATGGTTTACCAACTAAAATTAAAAGTCCGAAATTCCGTAAAATGTCCATAAATTTTCCTAACAATTATATTTATAATTTTTCTACAGTTCCAAAGTAAATACTTTCCAAACAGCGGCATGCTGAGACTTTTCTTCTGCTTTTCCATATCGAACAGTTTTGCGGTAGGTAGAATTATTACAATACCTGAAAAGCTTTTTTTAACAAATTTCACTGTTTAAAATTCAAATTTCTGTTTTTTTTTAAATACCTGTCTGTTCAGTTGTTCAACCATGCAAAATTAAAAATAAAGTATTTTCAACGTAGAAAAAACAAACAAAAAAAGAATGACCCAAAATCTTGACGAGGGTAACGCATTGTAATTGGTCATATCGAATGTCATTTTCAGCACAAAGAATCGTTTACCATCACAAAACCTTTCTCTACTTTTAGTTGAGATCATTCACGTGTATTATGATCGATTTTAGTGAAAATCAGAATGAGGATATCAATTTAATTGTTCTTATCAATAATATCAAAAACCTGAATTTATTTTAAAGAAACATTCCAGGTTGCGCGTAACCTGAAAATATTTGAAAAACTAAAATAATTGAACGTGGGTAGGAACCCGATGTATTTTTCAACTTAACTATTCACCAGTTGAACATTTCGATTGAACATTTTTATGGCGATATCATTAAACTAAAACACATTATGATCTTGAAAGAAGATAGAAAAATGAGGAAGTACTCGGCTATTCAGACCTAGTCAGTATACACGTCTAAAGCCAGTCCGAGCAACGTTTCGACTCGGAATGGTGCTATTTCACTAGGACGATACTGGGAGAAACTACCACTCTGGATGGTGCCACAAATATATAATTTATTATTTTATACTAATCTAATTTAAAATAACATATATTAATTAAATAATATATATGCGCATCCCGGGATTTGAACCCGCGACCACTAGATCATAGTCGAGGATCTAAAGCGCTCGACAGCAAAGGTGGTCGTTTTAAACCAAAACCTCAGATAAAGCCAAATACATCTTATCTAAAATAATTTTTCCGTGGTTTTAGGTATTTGTATTCTGGTTATCTTTGTTTAATAGAAGTTATTCTAACAAAAACAGGGAAATAATTTTTGTGATGCTTATTAAATACAGATGCATTTAGGTTTCATAGACAATTATGCATGGCGTTCGGGGAGACCTGTATTTACTTTGGGAGGTTATTCCACGTAGCAGTATGAACAAAACTAAAATATGGGTCCCATCTCAAATACCCGGAGTTCGCGAACATTCCGGTAAAAAAATACAGATTTAAAAAAAAACATGATAAAACTTGTTAAAAAACTTTTCCTTTTTTTAAGAAAAACAAACATGACTGTGTTGCTAATAACCTGACAATATTTGAAAAACTTCTACTGCCATCACAATAAGCGGAAAATTTACTTGTACGTGCAATGATGGACGCCCAATCCACGACGCCCGGGTGGGAATCCGATGCGTTTGCCCACTCAGCTACTAACTGCTATATTCACTTCTTCCGTTGCTTTGCTCTTTTCCTTCTGCACATTATTCACTATTAATAAAATCCATTTTGAGTACCTACAGATATACATAATAGTGTTAACTTTTTAAAGCTGGAACCGATGGATATGTTCCGGATATTAACATATTTAAAAAGAATATTTTCAAATCCCTATCTACCTAAAAAAGAACCTACCTATATCGTTTTGTAGCAGATATTATTTTATATTTGAAATGGGAACTAAAGCTATTTCTTATAAAGCCTCGTTATGTTCCGTGATTTGGGTAACAACAAGGTTTATCATAAAAAGCAATCTTCACAGATGATTTCCAGTACCAACTTGTATTCATGTCCCTATTCAAATCCCTATCTATAAGATAAAGTACCTACCTATAGGGTATATAAGCAGACGTTATTCTGTTTTTGAAATGGGTGGATAAAAGCAACTAATATTTTTTCTTCACAAGACAAGTAACATCTAGTGATTTTACATAGGTAACAATTAATTAAAGATAAAAAACCTTTCTAAATTCTATGGCATCATTTATGTGAAATGTCGCCTGGGGGTCTCTATACAAAGCTATTAAAAATATTTAAACCTTATTTCAATAACAATTAACATAATTTTACCGGGATTTACATTTTTACGAGTATCACAGACTTCATACTGTGAATTGTTTCAGATTGGTTGGAAAAAACTGTCGAAAAATTATTACTGATAACAAACATCACTCATTTTTTCAGAAAAAAACGAAATTTACATAAATTTCTCAGTTATGCTAAAAAGGCAGATAAACAAAAAATATATAGTATCGAAAAAATAAATCTAAAAATAAGTCGACTGTGCGTGGCCCAGCCAAAATGGCTGTTTTAAAAAAAATAATTTTTAATATTTAAGAATTTTAAAAAGATAGCTAATAGAAGTTCCATCTTCCCTAAGCCAGTGGAAATATATCGTGACTGATTCTGGGAAAGCTGTGCGGCTGTTGGAAGTATGTGAGAGAAAGGAGAGGTTAGTTTAGAAGTACCTGGCTATTCTGATACAGTTACCAAACATAGCGTCACCACGGCGATACTCATAGAATTTTACCCACTTTATAATTCTGTGAAAATATACTATGAGCGTTCAGAATTTTATAATTCGTATTGATATTGAAATTAGATTTAACTTTTTAAAGCTTTGTTCTTTGTTTTGATATTGATAGTCAACACACTTTTTGGCTTTCTAATACAAGCAATACTAAAAATGATTTATCTGTTATTTCTATTCGGGTAGTTAAGAAAATGATCGAGGTTTTCAGTAAATACAATTTTTAAACAGTAATATTTTAAATTATTTATTAAATGCATACTGGAAGTTTAGGTAAAACGTTCAAAAAATGCCTTTGCTGGTTTTCCATCTGCACCTTTTACTGATATTTTAGGATGTTTTTCATCGAATTTATAGTATTACATTTATAAAATTGTATTCACCGAAAACCTTAGACATTTTCCTAACTACACATGTGGAATTCACGAATAAATCATGTGCAGTATTGCTATATGAGAATGCTACAAAGTGATGTTAAGCGCTATTTTGGGTGCTGAGCCTTAATAAAAAAACTAAAAATGAAATGGTGAAAAAATAAAGGATCCCACACATTGTAAGAAGTGAAAAGATCTTGCGTAACTAAAATGGATAGTTAATCAAAAATATAGTGTCTTGGATGAACTATCTAGATGTTCAACTTTGCTCGGGTAGAGCTATGCATACCAATACAAAGATAGCTGCATACATCGAAAAATATAAATAGTTTTCAAAGACATATGGGATTGATAAAAATGACGTAACTCCCGGATAGAGTAGAGGTTCCAAGTTCAAGTCTCGGTCGCAACCTAATCTTTTTTTTTTCTGAGCCTTCTTTTGTTTCATATTTTTTTGAAAATAATTGATAATTTTCAATAGTGAATTCATTTTCAACTCATTTTTAAAGCAAGTTCATAACTGATGGTAACAACAACTAGTAATCATAATGTCGTAGGTGCTTTTGTCACATAGCTACTGGGAGTACAAAGTGCCAAGCTTCACAGCGAGCTGCACGTGCTTCTATTTCACAATAAATATTAAATTCCAATATGCATATTTGCACTCCTCGCTGCACCTTCCCATCAGAACAGCGCTGGTGGACATACTTGAACGCGTCAAAGATTTACATGTATTTCGCACGTAATATTGCGAATAGAATGTCAAACATGCGACACGACATTCATCAGGCTTGTGCAATTTACCAAGTCGCATATTTCTTTCAAGCCCGAAGTTGCCCGTCAAAGTTTTAAGGGACGTGTTTATTTGTTCTATAATTCAAAAGATAAACGAGCGAGCAGTAAGCACATTAGCCACGAATATAAATCAACCCAATAAATAAATCAAATATTATAATGTGATGGATTTTCCCTCTTGTTTAGCTTTCTCGAATTTGCGACAATAAGTTGATTTATCCACCCATGTCACTTACGACAGCTGTGATGCCTCTTTTTATGGTGAATACTTCGCAAGAGTCCCAACTGCTGCCAACCGTCTAGTACCAGTGAGACTATGGCATCCCCATTTGGGGTATTTTGTGAAGGCTTATTGAAGTGGGGAGGGGAAGGATATGGAGAAAAGGAAGGTTGAGAAGTATCTGGCTATTCAGATTTAGTCACCAAACACTGCAAAATCTATTTCAAGCACCGTTACGATTCTGAATTGTGGTCTTTCACCAGGGCGATACTAGTAACTACCGCTCACTTCTGTGAGACCATTGACATCTTACTACTGGGAGTAAAACAGCCCATGTTTATTTGCTCTATAATTTGTACAACTTGAACTTACTATTAAAACTCACACCAACAAAAAATATAGGTAACATAATTATTAATTTCTTAATGTATTACCGAGTGATATTTGCCAATAAAGTTTAAAATCTGCACAATAAATTATATAATTAATTACATTTTACGGTTCTCGGCTTCTCTCAGAAATGAGTTTTTAAAAACATAGAAGTGAATTTAAAAAAACATCTTGGCTTAAGGCTCAGCACCTAAAAATGGCGCTAAACGTCACTTTGTGGCATTCTAATACAAGCAATACTAAACATGATTTATCTATGAATTCTTATGAGCAGTTAGGAAAATGTCTAAGGTTTCCAGTTAATGAAAATGTTAAGCTGTAATCTTTTAAATTATATGAAACACATACTAATATGTCAGTAAAAGGTGCAGTTTGAAAATCACCGAAGGCATTTTTAAACGTTTAACCTAAAACTCCAGTATGCATTTCATATATAATTTAAAATAATATAGTAAAATTATTTTATTCACTGGAAACCTTGGACATTTGCCGAACTACCCGTATAGAATTTACAGATAAATTATTTATGGTATTGCTTATAGTAGAATGCAAAAAAAAGTGTATTTTTGGATGCTGACCCTTAAAACAATATATGTAATATGAAAACTATATATATATCTCAATTAACAAAGTGAAGACAAAATCATTATCATACAAAAAATCTTACTTTTAAAATACGAGATTTATTTACTCAAATGCAAATGGCCATCTGTTTCATTAAAAAAATAGATTTTGACATCAGTAGGTACTGAATGGATTAACGCCATTAGCTACGTAAAAAGTTGTCGAACTGAGTGGAGTTTCCTTTTTTTTTAAGTTCATCCGATCATTTGCGTCGATCATTGTAACTTTAGGCTTAGGGCTACCCTTAGGTACTTATAACAAAGCCTACTCTATGAAAAAACCTCTAATCGCATTCGTATTCGAGGAATAAAGCTTTTTCGCTTTAGATCTTCACCGAACGGAGACCCCGACCAAATAATCCTTAAACTGTCAATTTCGTAAAAACCCATGAAAATGTTACTATAAATGTATTCAAACACGTATCTCTAATGTCGATCATTCTGACAATTAATAACTTATTCGATGAAAATGAAATAATAACTTTGTATAACCACAGATTTTATTTTAATTTTTATGACCGACCTGTTTTGCTTAGCCTAAGCATCATCAGGGTACAAAATTGACCTAACCTAACCTCACCTAATTAACTTAACCTAACCAAACCTAACCTAAGCATTATCAGGGTACAAAATTAAATTTCACAAAAAAATACATGGTGTGTGGTTATATATTCTCATACATACAGAGGGAGAAAACAATATAAAATAAAATAAAACAACAGTTGAAAACAAAAGAATAATATTCTAATTAAAACAAAGAAACAGAGAGAAAGAGACAGATAATATGAAATGAAAAAAGGCAAAACGTCAACTGAGGACGTGATAAAAGAATAATGAGAAATTTTATTAGTTTACAGGAAATGTACCTAATACTGGACTATAATATGTATGTTTATAGTATATGTAATAATATGTTTATAGTATATAACCACACACTACATATTTTTTGTTGAATTTTATTTTGTACCCTGATGATGCTTAGGCTAAGCGAAACTTGTCGGTCATAATTTTTTTAAATAAAACCTGTGGTCTTGCATAAAGTTATTATTTCATTTTCATTAAATATGTCAAACGACAAAGTGATAGCTTTCTACGAAAAAAATGATAATTGATTTATTTTGAAGTATGTGGAAAAAATCTATGGAAAATATTATAAAGCGACATTTTGATAGTTGGATTTTAAAGATATTTTTTTAAATATTATTGTCTTGATGGAAGGTCTAAAATTTTTAATTTTTACGAAACAAAATTCATTATGTGATCATCAATTTATTCCAGTCCAACTTTAAAAATAGACACCTAATGTTCTTATAGGTTTCGTTTCCATGCCTGATAAATCCAGTTGGAAGGAGATTCTTCGAAGATTTTTGGGTTGAGAGCGGATTTTTTTAAATCTAACGTATCTAGAATACGGCGGATGTGGTATGACTTCCTAACGTAGTTCTTGAAGCAACAAACCACTCCAAAAACGGGGGGTTTGCCCGAGTCCACATACACAACAAGAATATCAAATGTTTTCGTTGATGCACTCGGGATGAAAGTAATTAATGTTTTAGATTAATAAAAACCGACTCGTACCATTCAGACGTTTACCGTTAAACCTATTCCACAAGTTCTTAATCGTTTTTCAGCAAAAACTTAAGCGGTAGAGACCGGAGTATATTTTTCCAAGCCATGAATTGATTACTTCCCGAAAGATTCCTCGGAAAACATTTGAGATTATAGTAACCTGTTCATCAGACTTAATTAAACATTAAAACGTTTGTTTTTCTGAACCTGTTCCAGCAAATTCAACCCTATACCCCACCCCTTCTTCCGTGCGCACAAATATTCGTTTTGCCGTTTGAGGTTTATTTAGTGTTATGTCCTGTTTCAAACATCCGCCCCCTTGAAGTAACAATATATGGAGGGATAGTTAATTATTTTTACCCAACCTACACAAACTTGCGAAAAAACACTTTCTCCGGGTTTTTACATCGTACACCATAAGAGAGAAAGAGACGACAAATTTAATTCCCCGCTTTTACGTAGTGACGCAATGATCTTAAGCTACTGGGCAACCGCGGGACTCCACCCACATTTTTTTATTATGGCACTAAACTTGACACAACTAAACGGTTTATTTGCTTATATGCTATATTTTTATTGATAAAAATACTGTGAAAAAGTGGCTATACGAATAAACAAAAACATTATGTCGACATGTGCTGTGAATGGATATACAAATACCGTAGCCCCAGTCTTAGCCACGCCCTTTTCCAACCGAGTCAGTTAATTCAAGGTAAAAGCTAGTAAAAACTGACTACAGATCGATCTACAGCTATACCTCTTGTATATTATTGCTCTAAGTCCGCCCCTCAAAAACCGGCTGATGCAGACGTTTAAGCTGTGCCTAATGTCACGGTGAATTTATAATTTATTTTAACAAATTGTTCATGAAATCTAATGCTTTAAAGTTTTGACTTCATCTACTTTACAGGTTAAATAAAGGGTTTTTGTGTTTGTTTTCACAATTTTCATAGAACGAATGAAAGGGAATTTGTCCTTTTCATAGGTATCTGTCTTTTTGGGAATACCCCCCACCGATTTATTTCTAGGATGGAGTGTTCTTTTAATTAACCGTGTTTGAAATATTGACCCAATGCCATTTCCCCCACAAATGGTACGCGATCTTCGATGCCTGCCTTCATTGGTTAAACATAGCGCCCTTGAGGTGATTTTTCACAAAAACGGCGCTATACAAATTATCCAAATATTATTATTAAAGGATCCGAAATTATGTTCATTGATTGTATTTGACAGCCTATTTCCTATATACAACAACTACCACAAACATTGTCATTTTAATAAATTCAAATAATAACGCACACTTAGCTAAAAGATCTACAGATAAACGCTACGAATTATTTGTATTTACTTGTCTAAGTTTGCCAATTTATTACATAATCATGAATAAGTATTTAGATTCCTACTAGAGCCGAATCCGGGTGAATAACTTTCACCCCTTCACAACACCCAACAATGGTGTCCCATCGTCCATGCGGGCGATAACCTGTAATTTGTCGCCCGTGTTATGGAGAGCAGTTATAAGTTTATTCTATCCGGAATCTGAAGTTGGTAAGCTGTACGGTCTTCAAGAACCTTCAAAATACAAACGTTTTATAAAATATGATAAACTTTTTTTATTATTATTGGTGATTTATCCCACAAATCTGACCCCTTTCACGACCCGAGTTATCAATCTATTTGTATGCACCAACAATAATTGAACAAATACTGATAGTCGGAGGGAAAACATATTTTTGGATTTCCACCTTAGCCAAATAAATAAGTCGTTATCAAGCTTAGAAAAATCCCCTTGGGGCAATAATTTTCACCAAAATGGCCGTTTTAAAATAAGTTAATTACTGATTTAATAAAACAAATTTATGACTTTATTCCACTTTTCGATGTCAACCGGTCCAGTCAAAAATAAAAAAAAGTGGAATAAAGTTGTAAATTTGTTTTATTAAATCATTAAAATGGAATTCTACCATGAATTAACAGTTACAAAATTAGAAATAATAAAAAGCCAATTACTATTCTTACACAAGTTGTATGTAGTTTGATTTGCCGCTAAAAATACTAGTTGCTTTAATCCACCTATTTCAAATTTAGAATAACGTCTGATGAAATATATTATAGGTAAATAGCTACTTTATTTTTTTAATTGATAATTTCAATTGATTTCAGTTCCAAAACTTAATGGTTCACACTCGTATGTACTCAGAAAAACAGAAATCACTACTTACTTACATCGAGGCGTACTATTTTTTCAATACCTACTGATTCTAGTTTCAAGATACTATACAATACATAAAGTTTAGCCTTTCCTCTTAACGATGAAAGGAAAAAATATCGGTGATCTTTCATTAGAATTTCCTCCTTCTCGTAATATTTTCAGTAACTGTGAACTATTCCGATGAGTTACTATTTCCATTGTCTTTATTTGAGTCTGCCAGTATTCCCTTTTCCTGCAATACTTTTATCCAAAGATAAAAAAGCGGTTGGCTGAGAGAACAGATCGCCAATCATCCCGGTCCCAAGTCGACTAAAATTGCCTCATCGACATTCTTACACTTCGAAACCCTTGAATTCATTTTCACCTACATTGTCTCTTATTGGTCCCAAACATTCACATCTTTAATTTTTTTCGCATTCTCGCTCTATTTTTCATTTCACAATTTAGGATGTGGAATAAAAAAAAATTTTACACGTACAAAAAATACATATAAAATTTTCTTTTATTTGAATCGAAGTGGGAAAAATATTTAAAATGAGACTGTTTCATTTTCATGCTACGTTTAACATTTTTGTTCGAAACGGGACACCGAATTATTTATGAGACAGTAAAAAATTACACGTTTGTGGAAACGTGTACAGTTTATTAAAAATAGGTCACACTTTTCGGAATGCCATTCAATTATTCGCTTTTATTCTTTTGATATATGGCCAAGCAAACAAAATGCTTTGAATTATGTCACTGACTGGTGGGAGTGAAAATAATATTTCATTTGAACTACACCATCGTTTAGCGACATCTCAATTCAATGCGTAACCATTTTACAAGATTCAAATTTTATGATACTTAAACAAAATTTAATAATAAAACGGAAGCTATTGACGAATTGTCTGAAATAGGAAGCGAAGATCTTCGTTCACAAATAATTTAAATTTCCTGTTTTTAAATTCAACTTTTCTGTATTTAACGACGACCATAGACAGAAAGCAAAGACGGGATTGGAGTAACGATTTTTTTTACTTAAGAGATGTACGCTCACTAGAAACTTATTGAGATTTTGATGGAAAACAGGTTATTACGGACATCCTACATGATTTTTTTTAACCTTTGGCGTCAATTATTTGCACTTTCATTAAATATATATTTTTTATAATTATTTCTAAATATTTATTTCAACTTAAATAATTATAAGTTCTTAATAATAAAATAATAATATTTGGATGATTTTTATAGCGCCGTTTTTGTGGAAAATCACCTCAAGGGCGCTGTGTAAGTTATTAAATTTTACTCGTCTTCGTCAATCTAGGTGTCCTCGGTTTTCAGTTTTGTCAACTTTTGCCATTTTCTTCCATAGCTAGCATTTTAATCCAGTCTTTAACATATCTCCCTTGTGGTCGACCTCTGTTTACATCATCTCATATTGTCGTGTCTAACCTAACCTACCTTTACCCAACTCAAGACGTCATTTGAAGGTGTTCAAACGTTGGTCGTGTGACATTCCTAGTATGATAAAACATAACTGAGAAGATTGTGAATACATTTTTTAAATACAATCTGTGACGTACTTTAGTCATGCCACTTACTTAGCATAATCTCACCTGAATGTGGGGAATATGTTATTTATTAAAAAAAAATGTTTAGTAAATCTACCGAAGACATAATTCACATTCTCCTTCTTTCTTCTATAAGCAAAACCAATAAATAATACTTCAGTTCTGTGCATTTTCGTTGATCTTTACCGATAGGTGGAAAATGGATGCGTCATATCTGACGCATCCATTTTCACTGTGACGATTTTTGAAACCTTCTTATCATACACTGATCGTGCTACTTATTATTATATTCTACCCGAAATACCCAATAAGGTATCCTTTGTGCATCGGTGGTCTACCTGAAATTCATGTCATATAACGCAGCTCAATTCAAAACATAAATCCTGAAAGGTCGGACGTAATCCTCTCTGCGGACAATGCGATGACAGGAGTTATAATCAAAGTTTCACTTTGATTTATTAATCCGCCGAATTCATTCTGTCGCCACGGTTTAATCGGCCATCATTGAATTCGTAATACTAAGTGCAAAAGGTTTAGGATTTTCAGAGGGAATTTCAGGAACGATATGCTTGATAATTATATTATAATCTATCCGACACATTCATTTTGTTATCTTACGACAGAAATTTAAAATTTAAAATCTAGAAACAAATAATATTTCAGATTATATGATATTACATACAAAAACACATGAAAAGGGTTATTTCCGCCCACGGTATTCAAACGTCGATATCTTCCACCATTATTCTAACCACAGAGCTATCGCTGAAACTTTCAAGCCCGCTGTGTTCTTTCAATTCATAAAGTGTTTAAACGTTTAATTATAAGCAATGTTTTAAAGGTTCTGACAAAAAAAGCATTCACATATTTGAAGGCAAACGGGTTTTTAAATTGCTTTGTAAAACTTCGATTATTTTTAAAACTAAAATTCCTTTTTTGAATGATTTTCTTAACGCTCCATTTATATATTTAACTGTAGAAAACCCATGGATTTTATACATTCTGTGTTCGTACTGAATTCATACTTGATATGGCTAATGAACCTAATAACCCCAGAATATTTATAAAATATATAATTTTCCCGGACCCATTTCCAAGAATTGTTTTGAAGTTGAAGATATCAGGAAGGGGGGGGGGAAGTAGAGGGCAAGGAGGAAAATTGGAAAGCACCTGATACCCACAATTTAATCACTTAACCATAGCTTTGCAAATGCGGATTTGATTCCTAAGGGTCAGAATTACAAGAGTTGTTAAATGAAATAATATTTGCTTTTCAACTAGTTGGATGAATTTATTACATTTTTCTCATCGAACCGATAGCCGTTTAAGACAGTGCTCATTTCGGATACCACTTGAATAAATTTGTATGTTAACTACCAGATATCTCTGATTTATTCTTTATTACAAGAATTCTTCTTAACCGTTTCATTAAGTTTCCTAAAATAATCAGGGATTTGATTTAATTATTTTTTCTTAACGCAGGAAAGATTTTCTCTGAAATAATCATAGATTTCTTTTGATATTCCTCTCGGCAGGATTGTACGAAAATAAACTAAATACATGAAAGCAGAGGGGGGATAATACAAAACATCTCGACGAATTTCGTCGTACTTTTACCAAATGATGGCAAATTTATTGGACTTCGAATTTATATACCAAAGTACCTTTGTTGAAATTAATTTAAATTACGTTCGTCGAACCCAAAATATTTAATCGTTTCGTTTATAATTAATTCGTAATTATATTTTAAAATTGTGCTTTCAAATTTAATATTAAAACTTTAAGCAAGTTATTAAAATTAGACACGACCGATGTCACCCTGATACGGTCCACAAATTCCAGAATTCTCAAAACACTTCAATTAACGTAACCCATATTTCAAATTTTATAAAAAACTCAATGGCATTTTCAAATAAAAAATTACTAACCGTCAATAATTTCAATTCCTTTCCGCTAGAACCATTTTAAAATATTTATTATACACCGTGTTTCACGCTCAAACCGCGAAATACCTACCTAAAAAGCAGTCAAAGGCCGGGTAAATATTTGTAAATACAAATGACCAATTTAAGTTAGAACACAAAGTTGTATAAAAAAGGCAAAATTTTCGCGGTATGGACGTACAACACGGTGTGGAAAGTAAGCGTTACTCATCCCTGACTAAGAAGTAATAAATGTTACAAAATATTATATTTTAATTTATCATCATGTAGTCCGGTCTAAAACAAATGAGGAGAAAATAGCTATAAAGTTTTCAATCATAATGCAAGCTTAAAAGATCTAATAAAGAGAATTTCGTAATATTAGCCTAAGCACAATATATATTTTTGATTGTGTGTATCCCATTTTTACTTAGTTTCTTTGCTAAATAAATGTACATATTATTTAGTACTCGTATAATATGAGAATGTAAGAACATACTATATTTATGGCTTAGTAGTTACACATCTGACAGCGAAACTGTCAGTTATTTGCGGCGTCTTTACGACCATCGTAAAAGTTACTTCGTATAAATATCAATCTTATATTTATCCTGCGACTAGTAGTGAGTATTTGATAGGTAAACATCCAGCAATACAGCTCGGTGGTTGTTTAATCGTTTGTACATTTTATGCTTTTCCTACCATACTTCTAGCTGCTCTTCCGCTATTTATTATTATCCAATTTTCATACTTGAACTCAGACAAATTAAGCATTTATTTAGTTGGCTCAGCTTGCTCTGAATTTGAGTTTATATAACTCTTCCTTGAATTCATTATCTCATGATTCTTTCCATACTTATTTTCATATTTTCTTTATTATAAATATGATTTTTAAATTTCTTCCGATTTTTGGCAGCCATCTTTGTAATGGAATCAAAGCTCAACCCGAGTTCATTTTAAATACGTAAGATCTTTTAACTTCTTACAAAGTCTTGAATTGATATTGAAATTGCAAATAACTTTAAACCATTAAAGCTTGTGTTTTATAAATATTTAAATAATATAAATTATCTGAAATACAAATGTGAAACAGAAAAAGCCAGAAAATAAAAAGACAATGGTCAAAGATGGCTGATAAAAATTGGAGGAAATTCAAACATAATATTCATAATTTTCAATAAAAATATGAGATCGATTAAAATGCCACTTTTTAATAAGGTCCAAGTAGCCGAATTGGTTAAGGCGTTACTCCCGGATAGAGTAAAGGATTCGAGTTCGAGTCTCGGTTGGGATCATTGTCTTTTTTATCTTCTGGCTTTTTCTGTTTCATATTTGTGTTTTAGATTATTGATATTATTTATATATTCATAAAATATAAGCATTAATGCTTTAAAGTTATTTCCAATTTCGAAATTAAATTGACTTGAACTAAAATACTTGAACGAAATTTACTCAATATAACTATTTGGAATTAAATTGACTTGAATTAAAACGACCCGAAACAAATTAATGTGAATTAAAAAGGCTTGAATTTAACTGAGTAGAAATAATCGCAATAAAAAGCAAATATTTTGGGTTAAAAAGAAAATTTAACACATTTCCGTGACATCATAAGCAAAAAATATTTTTTAAATTTTCATTCTGTTCTGAAAATGTTTGATTTAAAAATTCCATTCAAAGTTCAAATTTTATTTGAGGTGAAACTTTTTTTCGTTTACGTGATCCCCATTCGAACCCGCTTTAAAAGTTTTAACGTAGACAATACTCACGTAATTGTAGGAATTTAAAGGAAGCACATTATTTTGCAATTGTCCTTTTATAGTGTAATTTACGAGTCGGGTGAACACCTTAAAGTTAAAGGGTTTTCTGACAAAATAAAAACTATTTTCTCATTTCAGCAGGTAGATAAAACTTTATTGCGTAATGTATGCGGCAGGTATTAATTAAAAAAGTTATTTTTACGAATTCAACGCAATTATATTTTGTTCACGAAATGCATCTTAACTAAAAAGCAGAAAATCCGTATGTATGTCGCAATGAAAACTCAAGAACTGTGGGATCTGGCATCATGAAATGTGCGCAGCTTTTTCTGTCTAAGTCCTTTAGACCAGCGCATATTTAATTTTAGTTCGCAACTTAAGTTCCTGCATAAGTTATGGAATTTTAAACTACTAATAAACTCATTTTTATCAAGATAAAAAAATATTTTCGAATAAAAGTGATAGCTGGTAGACTTTGGCTTTTTCGACCCACTACGTTTGCTTCTTTGTTATATCCTCGCCGGAAAGGCAAAATAGCTGAAGCGCCATTTTGGGAAGTTTACACCAGAGCACTTTAAAGTTTTATTTTACAAGTCTTCAGTACTAGGTTGGATTTTGAAAAAAAAAAACAGGTAACTTAATGCTCTCACTGAGTTACCCGAAGCGACAAAAAGCTTAAGAAGTCCCAAACTTGTGTTTTTTAGGGTAAATATATTTTAAATGGCTGAAGGGCCACAAATTTTTTCAGAATCAAATGAAAGTATTCGATGCAGAAAAAGAACCGATCAAAACTGCATATTTAACTCATTTTTGACCAAAGTGTCGCTCAAGCCTTTTTGCCTTTCCAGCGACGATATGTTTTATTCAGTAAATCAGACGTGGCTACCATATTTCGGGGGATATGAAAACATAATTTTTCATACTTCCAAAATATGCAATGGCAGGAATAACTTCAAAAGCGAAAAACTTCTTCCATCGAATGCAATAAAACGGTTTTGAATATTTGATTTGGAATTCAATCAGGGAATACCATAAAGTGCATTCAATCCTAACTCTTTTCCATTTTAAATTTTGTAAATATTGAGAGGGAAACGGCTGCTATGCGAAACATCAGCTTTTTGTCAATTTTAAGCGGATTTAATAGACTTGTTTTTGGTAGCTCGTTTAATTCACTACATGCTCGGTACTTTATAGTTCGATTTTCAATTGGCTGTGAATCTTTTTTAGTCATCGTGTTATTATTATGTAAAAGTTTTATAAAATATTATAACGGCGGTAATTGTATAATTCAAATCATCATTGCAACAGCCAAACTATCGACGAACATGTTATACGCAAATCAAAATTTGATTATAAGCTAAAACAGGCCAAGGATCAGTGTTTAAAAAGGATCCTTCCATAGTCAAAATATTCTAAATGGCGCTGATGCTCGATTTTTGACGATGTCAAATGTCGAACTGATCCTAAATGTGTTTAAAAATCTATACATTTTTTTCACGTTGGTTAGAAAATTTAAATTTGTAGGTCGTTAAAAATTCACAAACATTGTTTGCTTTATTTTATACAAAACAATCATCCGCCGTAAGGGAAAAGGGTGAAATAAGAAAGAAAAAATGGCTTTAGCCGTGTTAAGTGATTAAATCTCGCATGTCAAGGTACTTTAAAACCTTCTTCTTTACCATCATTTTTTCAGCTTTACAGCATACTTAATATAAATTATATGAATTGGGGATACTATAGACCGCGCAGTTAGGACTGATCTGCGGTAGGCACTTTTTTATTACCCAGACCTACTAAAAATGTTTACCGTCAGATAACCGAATCACTGTCAATTCTGACGTTATCCGATTATTTTTAATTAATTGACTTAGCCAGCAGATTTGAGTAGAATGACCTTACTTTGTTATTTTTCGTTAGATTTATTTAATTTTAACAAATGAGATTTTTTTAATTATGCAGAAAGAGATAAACACCCGAAGGAGTACCAAATATTTAAGATTAGATTTCTCTTTTTCAATAATTTTATGTAAAGTTGTACAGTTTATTACGAAGAAAATTATTGCTAAGAAAGGGTCTGTTAAATGTTTTACTTAGAAAATTGTATAAAACTTTTTTTGGAAAGTTTTCAATTTTCTTGGAATTGTATGCTGTCTCTAATTTATAAAATGTATAAAAACAGTTTGATAGAAATATAATGAAAGTACTAAATATTATTTGTATGTTACAAAGGGCTATAAGAAATATTAACATTCAACCCTGATAGTTTATTTTAAGATCTAGATAAACATGCTTTAATCTAAAAATATCGATTATTTAGTGTAATTTAAGAAAATATGGTAATTGCATGAACATAGAATAATAAAGTATCTGTACATGAAAAAAACTAATTGTAAAAAACAATGCTGTAGCATTTAGATTAAGCAACGAACATTGTTCTCACACAAATATTTCTTACATTAAAATCATCACATTTGCAGCCTTTTCATAAAATAAAATAAGTTTATTTTTAACAAATGTACGTAGTAATTAGATCAATAATACTTTTCATCAAGAAATTAAATATTTGAATTGACCATCAATGCTTTTATTACACTTGAATATTTTATTATGTCTGTTTTTCGTATAATATGAATGTAGAAACTGTATTGATGTGATATATCATGTAGCTGTTTATTCTTTGTTTTATTAATTTTGTAATATAAAAAAAAATTAAATAAATGACTGAAAACAACTTTCTGTATGCTTCGAGCCCGGCGTACACAATCTTGTTTTAATTACATTTATTATGATTTTTTTTTCACGAAATTATTGTATATTGACCAAGAAAATGCAGATTACGGAAATTGACATGATTTTATTTAAAGTTAGTAAATGTACGTATGTTAGTGAAAATAAAAAGGTTTGTCCTCGCATACTTTATTTTTCAATAAATTATTACTTAAACCTATTTATAAATTATCCCATGGTACCTTAAACTTACTTTTGTTTGTAAATAATTTATGTTTGCAAATTAATTTTAATTTTTCTCTTTCACCATAAATGTACGAAATCTTTTTAATTTTTCATTTTTGTCAGTGGTTGTTTCTTCTTATGAACGGTTAATTGATTATTGGAAAATATATGTGCCATGTAAATGTATTAATTTTGTACAGCAATTAAAATATACATAAAAGTGTTGCCATATTATGTTTTCAAGATGTTTAGTGATAATTGATATTATTGTGTATTTTAATGAAGCCTGTTTACTAATAGGAGTCATTCATATTAGTAAAGATAATTAAATTGTGTGAGTGATTGTTGTTTATTAAATTTTATTTAAACTGTCAATCGAGAGCGCTTCTTGTACTTTAAGATAAAATAATATTATAAATTAAAATTTATCAAAATGTTTTATTTTTACTACATGTTCAAGCATTTCTTTGTTATTTTGTATGGAACACGTTTTATTAAGCTGTATGAATATTTTATTACATTATACTGTCGATGGACACCTTTGAAATGTTATGATTTATTAATATTGAATCGAAAGTAGGACATATATTATGTTAGTAATGTTTACGTGTCTGAAATTTATATGAACGTTTTAATAAAATATAAAAAAAATGATTTTTTTTATTTCTAATTTGATATGGATTGCAGTGAAGTCGATAAATGCAGTCCGTGGAATTCCTGTAAAGATCAGATAGAGAGTGATTTATTCTTTCTTAAGGACCCAATCTTATTATGTTATTAGAGATGGAGGACTTAATGCAGTAATCACTGACAAGGAGTTGTCAAAGAATGTGAGGCTGACAAACCACAACTGAGTTCTTTCGCCAACTCTGAAATGAGGCATGAAATGATTTGAATAGCGAGGACAAAAGTTGACTTATTACATTAGAAATTAAATTACTTGTAGGAAAACCACGTGTAACTGAATTAATGATGTGCGCGTGTTAGCATGAAAAGGACTGTTAGGGATAGACTAGGACGCTTCGGTGGTCTGGACTCTTATAGTGAAGTTTTGGTGAAGAAAGAAAATTAAATATTGCACACGAAATCTGATCGTAGGTAGGTGATGGTAGGACCTTAACTGGAAGTCTAAAGTTAGCAGGTTCAAAATAAAATCAAATCATAAAAATAAACGATTGCGTTGATAAATAAAATATTTAAAATGTATAATATTTGCAACTCATTCCAGAATATAAACACTCTTTCTTTGACTTTGTCGTGATGTGAAACTTACTTTTTTTTAAATTTGGTATCTGTACAAATATATTTATGATAAATGATGGCCATAATTTGAATAAGTCATCACTTTTCTACAACCGTCACACTCGTAACAGAGCTGTGAGATGTTTGGCTCTGATGACGAGTTCAAATCCCAATGACGGATAATAATAAAACACAATTTATTGTTTTTTTATCGTATGTGCATTTAAAATAAATGAAAATATTTTCACCTATTCCAGAGTAAAAAATACTCTAACCTTGGTTACAGACCATCACCAAGAATCGAAAAATGACTTAAGCAAAGTACTTCTTCACCCTCCTCTGTCACAAGTTATCTCTCCTTAATGTCCATTGCCTACCAACATTCTATCATTTGGGTATGATTCAGAAAGCAGAATCGATGTATTTATAACACAAAGAAAAGATTTTTTCTTCCAGGTATATCCCAGATGCGGATCAAAATTGAGTTAATCAAACAAGTCATAGCAGAGGCAGTTATCATTTTGTGCCGGCTAAACTGAAACTTATATGCAATCCGTGAACTTATCCAGACATTAAGCTCTATCCCTATCTCTGCGCTGCCGGTAGCGGAGGAAGCCAGAGGCTGCAAATCATTTTTATCTCCGCTCAGTAGGCATTTGCTTATGGCTCACCGTTCTGATTACCGATTGAGTTTCTTATAACGATAATCTCCTGCCTCTTTCTTTCTTGAAGACAAAAATGTTTCATAAAAAAATTTAATTAAAAAAAATTGTTCATGACGACAAGATGGCCTTGTCGTTATGAATATATGTATGTAATATGTAGCCCTAATGAATTTATTTGGATAAATATACATAACGACCTCCGTAGTAGAGGTGTTAAATTCATAAACCAAAAGTTTTAAGCCCACCGTGCGCAAAGGAATCGTGTGTTCTTGATAGTTTTTGAGTTATTTTACACATAACATTTTCGGTATGTTCCAGATTGGTATGTACTCTGAGTATTCACCCTGGTAAAAGACCACCATTCAGAATCGAAACGTTGCTTGAAATGGCACTAGCCGCTTTCAGTGAGCTGAATAGCCAGTTACCTTTTTACCTTCCTCATTCTCACCTCTTTCCCTCTCGAATTCCTTCAACATCACAACAATCCCCAAATTATGGATGCCATAATACCACTGGCTCTGAGCAGTTAGTCATTGCTTTTTTTTTATAACATTATTTCCCTCAGGGCCTATGTCAACTTTGGGGATGATGTGTGAAGGGTATTTTTGAGGAAAGGAACCATGCCGTAGGAGGAAGAAGACACATGGGCTGGCAAACTATCCCACAGCAAGCTTTTGAACTCAATAAAGAATCGTAGAAGCGACCCGTTCTCACGTGTCGGAGTCAACCGTGTACAAATGTTAGACGCGCGTTTGGTGAGTTTCCTGGCTGTGCATCGATGCCGTACAGATCAGTGACGGATATTTATCAGAGCAACTTTTATTGAAATACCGGTAGAATAAGATTCCCACTTGACATCTGTGCACCAAATATTGCAATTCGTTTCAGATAAGCTAACGTATCGAACAGATGGCCTGTTTCTGCACAGAATTGATTGTTTTTTTCAGGTTTTATTAGGCTTCAGACCAGAGGCGGCTGCCAAATTCAACAGTGGATAAATCTCATGCGGCAAACGCAATAAAAAATAACATATTTTATAATTTCTGAAGATTTTTCTTTAATATTCTTCGTTCTTTCTTCTTTAAAGCCCCCTCATAAGACTATCGGGTTATCTCAAGAGGCTGTGGGTAGAAAGGATCAACAAATAATAATTATCTTCATCTTTCAGCCCACTCATAAAAAGGTCGGTTCTCGGAACTTACCTAGAGTTTGTATTGATTTTAGTGGACGATTTTGACATTGACTGAAAGGCAAAGTACTTTTGGAATTCATTTGAATTGTTTTCTGGAACAATCATTAAAAAAGTTTGTTTGATTACTTTTCAATTTCGTTTAGCAAGTTATTTTAATATGAATTGAACGATAACTCAACACATATTTGAATTGTGTCTCTGGGTCTAGAGATCACCGATTTAAAACTCGATTGAAAAAAAAAATATTCAACGCTTTCACATAAATATATAAATAATGAATTCATACAAATACATATGTTTTTACATGGGGAAAAAAGAGAAACAAAAAGCGATAAACATAAAAAGGTATTTTATCGAAAGAATGTTAATAATATTCAAAGATTACGATACAAGACAAACACAAAAAATGGAACGATTTCGTTGCAACTGAGACTTTGAATGCTTCTTTTCATCCCAATGGAGGGTGAAGTTTTTTTTGTTTAAACTCCATGTTACCTGTTTGCTTGCCTGAAGAGTATTGACATCGGAACGGGGAGCACTGGCGCTACAAAATTTACACAGATGTTTTGTCTATTATGAACTTTGGAGTTTTAAAATATAAATTCAAACAGAATATTGAAACTTGGAGAAAGGTGAATACATTCATGCTTCTTAGGCCGAAAACGAGCATAATGATTATTTCAGTGAAAAATAAGTGATAATTGGTATAAGGAATATTCTGACGGTATAATAATAATAGGGAACGGAGATGAATGGTTAGAACCCTAGAACCATCCTCGCCATCATTAAATTTGAAACCGGACAAATAATCTGTTGAAACTTTCCCGACTAGTAATAATGATTTTAAGTCTGTTTGTCCTCCCAAAGGTTCCACTGTCGGAATATATTTATCACAAAATTTCCCTCCCGCCACCCTAGACAACCCTGGAGAACCAAAAACATACAAGTTCTATGACAATTTCACATAGTTCGATGGCTGATAGTTTTTTTCTGCTAAATTCTATCACGAGATTTATTTTTTTAAATAACGTTAACGTGTAGGAATCATAAACGTTACATATTGACGATAGGGATAACTAAGCAAGCGACCAGAAGAAGAACGAAATATGTCATATTATTTAGCTGACGATTGTTTCACTTGATATAAAGCTATACAAATGTGAAAACCTATTTAAAAAAAAGGAAAATACATTATTCTCTAGGTGTTTACAGTCATGGACATTGAACACCTGTAAAAAAACACCAATAATTTAAGTATTAGGACGAGTTTTCATCAGTTTCAGTTGTGCTATGGTTGGGGAAAATAATTATTTATGTTTTTTTTATTGCTACCGGAATTTGAATAGAATATTAAAATAATTATTCATTGTTCATTGATTTATTTGGAACTAGCTCAGACCCGTGGAAAATGACGGAATATTATGATTTTAGGATTTTTGATTTTATTTTCACTACCATAATTTTTTTTTGTTAAAATTTAAATTGAATATAAAATGAATAAAGTAAAACTAAAAAAAAAACTTTTGTTTTAATTGCCCCCGGCAATAATCAAACCCTGATCATCTGCTTAGAAGGAAACTTTGATAACTATTACATATTTATATATATATTTTCGAATTCATTATATGCACTGAAAATAAGAATTATAAAATATATTTTTGAATGTTACATACTCACATCCCATCACATCCGAAATTATATTGTTTCAATCATATTATATATTAGGTACTAAAATTAACTCATTTAAGCTTTGCGCTTCAATGTAATATTAATTTGGGGAAAAACATATATCTCCAAATAATAATCAATATTACAATTAAGTGCAAAGCTTTAATAAGTTTATTTTAATTTGGAAATTATATGTTCTTTTTGTAAATCGTTTTTTTCAAATAATTCGTAACATTAAACGTAAATCTAAAACTTCATGGATTTTTTTTTAAATTCTTTATTGTACAAAATACTTTCAGATAACATATATTTGCCCGAAAGTTCATTCTCCATAAAATATTCCCCAACAAGGTCTGGCGCTTATTTATCGAAGTCCATAAACTCCGCAAAGCGGAGTGATTGAAGAGCGATCGGCCTACGCCCTTTTCCTTGCCTCGCTATATTATGTACATACATTCCTTCCAGCACATTTTACATTACTAGACATTTCTTACAACACTCTACTTCAAACAATTGGTGTTAATAACCATATAAGGTATTGAAAGATTGACTTCCGTAATTTGTATGGACAAGATCATACGTCGCCGGAAAGGCAAAAGGGCTTAAGCGCCATTTTGGGAAGTTTACACCTAAGCACTTCAAAGTTTTTTTTTTGTTTTACAAGAAGATTTATGAGTCTTCAGTACCTGGTTGGATTTTGAAAAAAAAACTAACTCAATGCTCTCACTGAGTTACCTAAAACAAAACAAAGCTAAAAAAAGTCCCAAACTTACGTCGCTTGAGTCAAGCCTTCTCCCAAACGGTAAATATATTTTAGATGGCTGAAGGGCCACAAAAATCTTCAGAATCAAAAGAGAGTCAAAAGAAAAAAAAAACTGATCAAAACTGCATACTTAACTCATTTTTGACAAAAAGTGTCGCTTAAGCCCTTTTGCCTTTCCAGTGACGATATAATGTTTTGATGGTGCAGCATTAGAGCATTCAAACTAAACCTTAAACAAAAATATATATCTGTGGGATATATGAAGCGGCAAAAACTGTCGAACGGTAAGTTAAGATATCATCAACCTGCAAACAGGGACTAGAGCAGAGTAACTCCTCACTCTACCACGGGGGTCGTTAAGGTTTGCAGAGGTTAAAAATTCGTTTAATTAAAACACTTTATCTCTTATCCAGGTGTGGATAGGATTTTTCATAGACCTTTAGTTAAGCAACGTGTTACCAAAATAGGTACTTTCAACATTAAGACATCTATAAAACTTTATAAGATATATTTAATTAGTCATAATCACTATTTCTTTAATTTTTTTCAGTAAAATTTCTGATTACTGCTTGTAAATGTTTAATTTTATTGCTTTTTTCAGGAGATCTTACTGATAATCTATTATGAAAAAAAGTAATATTCCGTATATTAGAATGCTACAAAGTGAAGTTTAGCGCCATTCTGAGTGCTGAGGCTTAACAGTGAAACATACATTTGCGTTGAATATACATTAAGGTGATTTTTTCACAAAAACGGCGCTATAAAAATCATCCAAATATTATTATTATCAAGCAGAACATACCAAGGAATATCTTGTTTGTGACTCTTTTATCTCTATATTTCTAAAAATATTTATTGATAATGAAACATAAAATTAGTTAAATAATTTGGGAGAGAGGGTGAGGGTATAATCAGATTGGCGATGACAGTTTGCATTTCATTATTACTGTTAACTGTGCTAATTCATGTATGTGTGTATAGGGTGTTAACTTTCAAGCTGAGCTGTTAAATTGCGCTCACTGTTTCCCATTGGTCGGTATAGTCTGGCGGATCATCATGAATAGACTCACGTTTGAACAACGCTACCAAATTATCCAAATTCATTTTGTAAATAGGTCGTCGATTTGCGCAACTTATAAACAACATCGTGATTTTTATAGCGCACACAATCGGCCATCTGAGCAAGTCGTTCGTTGAACTGTGAATAGATTTTGTAAGACGTACTCTTTCAAAGATGCATCAAGATCAACACGTCGAAGAATTGTGCGTACCTACTACTGAAGAGAATATCGCCGCTGCATACTTAAGGTTAAGAAGACTCGAATGCATCGATTCATCGTCGGTTGCAGCAACTGGGGCGCTTTCTATGTATGATATTTGAAACGCTTAACATAATCATGAGCAATCAGTGTGAAATCAAACATGCTCAATCGGAGATTTCGGCTCTGTAGTCCACCAGTGAAAAGGACACTCTTTCTGGCGTTCTGTACTACCCTATACACGTGCGAGCTCTGGACCAATTTCAAGAAGAGTAGCATGGAAAAGCTTCGGGTTCAGTACAACAACGCCTACCGCATGAGGCGCTGTAGTGCTTCCTGTATGTTCACCGAGGGCGAGTACCCAGATTTGAAGCCCTTATGAAAACTAGGGTCGCAGGAATGAGGGAAAGGATCAACAACTCTGGAAATGACCTCATCATGAAATTCAGTCAGATCTCGAATTCTAACATAGCTCTAACATAGCTCTAACTAACTCGAATTCTCCATAAATCTTAATGCTGCCTGGATGGACTCCCTCTTGATGGCCTTCTGTAGACATGAGACCTAATATCTTTCATTAACAATTTTTACATTTATTATTTTAATTTTTTCTTATGAATTTATGTTTTGTTTTCTTTATTATTGTGTATATGTATTGCAACTTTTATTTTATGTATTATTATTAATTATGGAATGTATTTCATTGCACTACTCCTGCACACCTTCTAGAATAAAACTTTATTATTATTATATAGTGATTCATGCAAACCAGAAATGATTACCTCCTGATTACGTTCGCCACGAGCTTTAGTACAATAATCAAATCGACTGTAATATTCTTGTGGTCAGCTCGGCGTTCAAATCACAGTTTATAACGGGGGAAACAAAGGGTGCGTGACGGTACGCGCGACCTTGCAGTACTGTGGTATATATGCGGTTTCAATTTTGACATACGTAATAAATACTTAACTATTTTAAATAAAAATACTTACATATAGAGCTTTTTAAGCTCTGAGCTTTTCAAACTTTGATCTTTTTAAGCTTTTTTAGCTTTGAACTTTTATGCTTTGAGCTTTTTAAGCTTTGAGCTTTTTAAGCTTTGAGCTTTTTAAGCTTTAAGCTTTGAGCTTTTTAAGCTTTGAGCTTTTTAAGCTTTGAGCTTTTTAAGCTTTGAGCTGTTTAAGCTTAGAACTTTTTAAGCTTTGAACGTTTTTATTTAAGCTTTTAGCTTTGAAGTTTTGAGCTTTTTAAGCTTTGAGCTTTTTAAGTTTTGATCTTTTTAAGCTTTGAGCTTTTTGAGCTTTGTGCTTTTTAAGCTTTGAGCTTTTTAAGCTTTGAGCTTTTAAATCTTTGAGCATTTTAAGCTTTGAGCATTTAAGCTTTGAGTTTTTTTCGTGCTTGAGGTGTAGATTGAACAATAGCTTTTATTTTTGGTGCCATAATTAATTTGACCACAAAAGTAATTTCACGACTATTACTGTCTCTATACAAAGAAACATCCATTTGAAAAATTTATTTCATTGCAAACATTAATTTTCAAAAAAGTTCTTAGCTAAGTAAGAACCTAATTGTTTTTTTTTTCATTTTGAAAATATTCTACCCAAACAAACCTTCGTCTGTGGAATGACAACAATTCAATAAAAAAAAAATGCGGGTTCAATGTTTTTCATACTAATTTTAAAACATTATAGCAACAGTTTTACAAATTGGAATTTATTTAAAGTACTCTTTAAACCTTTCCGCCAATAATAAGAACGAACTGTGCTATTTTAAGCGCAATCGGTAGAGTAATTTTCGAGAAAAATCTAAAACAAACACACAGACAGACAAACATAAATTTGTATATATAGAGATTCCGCACAAGTGTCTCAACTGCTCCCAACCGTCTAGAGCCAGTGAGACTATGGCATCCCCAATCAAGGTATGTCGTAAGGCTGAGGTGAGGGGAAGGGAAGGAAATGAGGAAGAGAAAGGTCCAGATCTGGACACCAATTTATTTGCGCACGCCGGGTTTGAACCCACGACCTGTGTATTCGTAGTTGAGCGTATTACCACTCGACCACGGAGGCCGTCGTAATAATCGTAGATGTGATAAAATACAAGAAATATTTTACATTGTAGGTTATTCGTTTCAGAACATCGTCCCGATCTTAGAGTAACAATGTATGGAGAGAGAGCTAATTATTTTTACCCAACCTACAAAAAAGTGATAAAATGCAAAAAAATATTTTACATTTGTAGGTTATTAGTTTCAGAACATCGTCCCGATCTCGGAGTAACAATGTATGGAGAGAGAGCTAATTATTTTTAGTCAACCTATACAAACTTGAGATAAATCACTTTCTCCCGGTTTTCACGTCGTACACCATGAAAGAAAAAAAGAAAGAGACAACAAATATAATACACCGTTTCTATGTACTGTCAGGATGATCTTAGGCTCCTGCATCACCGCGGGACTCCGCCCACATATTTTATTATACCACTAAACCTGACACAACTAAACGATTTTTTAGGTAATGTGCTATGTTTTTGTTGATTACAATACTTTGAAAAAGTGGATATACGAATAAACAAAAAACATTATAACAGCTGTCACTAAAAACTAAAATAAAAAACTTAAAATAGCAGAACTCAATAATAATAATATTAAATTTAATTCAAATTGAATTATATAAAAAAATTAAAATGGAGTTCTACAAATTAAACACAAAAACTATAAATAAAAAACATTATGTCGATATGTGATATAAATGGATGTATAAATACCCTAGCCTTAGTCTTAGCCACGCCCAGGTCCGCCGAGTCAGGTAAAAATCACCAAAAACTGACTACACTGACTTGGATAGATACCACTCTATATACTCTAAGGTCCCGATAGAGACCACCGTTTCGGTTTAGCGGCCTCTTATACTAGCAAAAGATTTGGCCATTTTCACTCTCCAGGTCGTCGGGAAAATCGTGTTCGTATGGACCGGTCTATTTAATTTTAATACGAAATCAAAAATGACGCCTTAATATTTCAAGTTTCCACGTAATATTAAACTCTATGCAGTGCGGAGAGATGCTACATTAGATTCGCCTAGACAGTCCGTGACCAACGCACGTAAACCATTCTTAAGCTGGATTCACACCAACGTCCGGATCCGCTTAGTGACGATATTGTTCCGCATGAGAGCTTATTGATATGGTATGAATATCAATTAAGGAGTATGTGCCAAGACAAAGTTGTGTGGCAGTATATCCTTCTGCCCACCCTTGTAATATTTAACTACTTAGTTAAATAATTATTTTGAAGTGTAAAATACTTATATCGCAGATTTTTTTTTAAAACCATTTTTTTATCACTAAATAATATTTTTAATAATTAATAATTAATAAAAATATTATTTAGTGATAAAAAAATGGTTTTTGATTAAAAAAATTTGCGATGTAAGTATTTTTACACTTCAAAATAATTATTTAACTAAGTAGTTAAATATCACAAGGGTGGGCAGAAGGATATACTGCCACACAAATTTGTCTTGGCACACACTCTTTGATTGATATTCATACCAAATCAATAAGCTCTCATGCGGAACAATATCGTCACTGAGCGGATCCGGACGTTGGTGTGAATCTACCATTAACCAGCAAAAAAAAATATTTAGCAGTCAAAAGGGCAAAATAAAATGTATGAAATCAATTGCGGCAACGGTAACACATTCCAGACTTTTATTTAACGTTCAATTTATTGTAAACTTATTGACTATTTGGGAATGGCTCATACCTCACAGCGTCATAAATTCGTTTCGTTGAAGTCGAGCATGCAATTTTTTTTTTAATTGAATTATTGTACAGAAAATATCGAGATTGTAATTAAAAGTTCATTATTAATAGAAAACCTATTAATGGACGCGGATATACGAGTATATTCCCAGAGCCCATAAATTAGCCCGCATGAAAACGCAATAACGTTTGATATAAAATTTGAGAACCAATAAGGGTGGGGGATTTCAGTTTAGCCTATCATTGTAATATAAATAGTTTCCAAATTTCTGGAAATAATAATCCACTCTCTTAAAATAATTACTTTCTTGGTGAAATCCACTGAGCAAATAATCCCATAAAGTGTGATTTATAACGATTAAAAAAAACCGATGCCACCAATTTTAATGAAACCTTTCGACTATGAGGCCCCAGAATTCCTGTATTTGAAAAAAATTGAAACCGGTCTGTCATATTTTTTTATTTAATCTGTGATCTAATACAAAATTAATATTTCATTTTCAATAAAAGAATTATGTCTTTACGAATAGAAATCCTGTTTTAAGTTAGATAAATTTGATCTCTTTCTCAAAGTTAACTTGTTAAGCTTGTGTTTCATTAAATATTGACTGAAACACCCTAGTCTGACAAACAGATTTCGATTAAATCATATCCATTAAAATATACTAATTGTTCATGGCACTCTATGTAAAATGTTCATAATTATAATCTTAAATAAACAAAAGCGAAAATCGGTACTTATCTAGCAAAGGTTTATTTTTATTGATCAATTCGGTAATTAAACATTTAAGGGAAAATTATTAACTCTTTCAACCAATTTCATCCCTCTAAAATTTGTCTTTCATCATCAAAGACAAAAGCCGCACAAAATGGACCGATTATTGGAATATTATTAGCCAATCGAAATAGGTCCGTTAATTTGCGTTAATTGTTTAAATTGCTCAAGTGTTTCTCACGAAAAGCTGGCTCCACAAATTGTCACGACTATAAAAAACACTGTCGGTATTGAAGACTTTATTTCGTGTTAGTTTTAAAGCCTTAAAATCCACAAAGTCATTAATTTCTCTGGTTTTATCCCAATGTCCTTCTTTCGGCCACTTGCACCGTTTATTAGTTTTTGTTTTAATATTATTTTTTGTTTGCGCCGCAAACAAGTTATCTGTACGTTTAGACACGTTACTAAATTACATATTCGTGAATAATACTACGTGAAAAGAATATAATGATGCGAAAGTGAATGGAAGAAGAAGTCAAGGACGCCCGAGAAAGACATGGCACGATCAAGTAAATCAAATACTTGAATCGGGTCATGTGAAGAGTCAGAATAATAGAAGAGTATGTATGAGACGGTGTATGAATGTAAATGAAGCAAGGAGTGTGTGCCAAGAAAGAGTTATATGGCGGTCCGTCCTCTCTGCCTACCCATGCGGGAAAACGACGTGACGGTTAGTTAGTTACTATATGTTCGTGAATAATACTATAAACTTTAAAATTCCGTTTAGATTTTGTAAGAAGTTTTGTCTTAAAATCAGTTTTAAATGCATAAAATTAACAATACATACCTAAAAAGTACCTACATGCCTACACAAATCACAATGCTAAACAACCATTTTTTTATAACAATACCATACATACCTAACAAGTACCTACATGCCTACACAAATCACAATGCTAAACAACCATTTTTTTACGAAGGGAATTTCTGGAAATCATATAAGCAGTAAATTTGTTCACCTTCTTTCCCAGTGAACTGTATCTTCACAAAGCACACATACTTGCAATGTTACACAAAACCAAAAGAGTGCATTTCCACTTTCGTATTTTTAAAATATTTTTACTAACATTTTTTGGTAAAGTACCTACCTACTCTCCTTGGTGAGTGAAAAATCATACCATGTATCTTTATAGTGTCTATAGACCCTGATTTATGTAACTAGTTACATGAAATTGCTACAAACGGCAACACATGAGTAAACAATGTTTCCCTAATTTAGCCCAAAGACGTGTAGGGAATGCCCTAGTATTTTCACATCCCTTTTCACTCAAAAACTCATTTGTACAACGCCAAGTTATATTATCGAAACGACAATATGATGCCATCAAAAAGTAGTACCGCCTGCCTTCCGTATCCTGAATATGAACCTAATATCTCGCCAAACTATCAATAAAGTAGGGGAAGGTTTGAAAATGTTCAAACAATTAGCCTGTAATGACGTATTATTCAGAGCCTGCTGTTCGATGCAGAGTCAGATAGATACGCGATGAGTCAGATATACGCGGTACCAGAATGATAACACCATCTAATCAGTTATAATCTTGGAGAAACAATGTATGTAGAGAGAGCTAATTATTTTTACCCAACCGTTTTACGTCGTACATCATGAGAGAGAAAGAGACAACAAATATAATAGACCGCTTCTATGTACTGTCACAATGATCTTGGGCTCCTGGGTCACCGCGGGACTCCGCTCACATTTTTTATTATGCCACTAAACTTGACACAACTAAACGGTTTTTTAGGTTAGATGCTATATTTTTGTTGATATCAATACTGTGAAAAAGTGGTTATACGAATAAACAAAAACATTATGTCGATATGAATGGATGTATAAATACCCTAGCCTTAGTCTTAGCCACGCCCAGGTCCGCCGAGTAAGGTAAAAATCATCAAAAACTGACTACACTGCCTTGGATTGATACCACTCTATATACTCTAAGGTTATAATTAACAATAAATAATTTCCTTTGTAGGTACCTAAGACCGCACGAGTATGAACTTTTCAAATTTGGAACCGATGTTAAGTGAGATTACCATTTTTGAAAATAATCTTTTCAATCCCTATCTACCTAATAAATGTATTTTTATTTACATTATTCCATATTTGACATAGAATAGATATTTTTTTATCTGCAAGTCAAGTTACAACTAATAGTACGCAATATACTTTACAAAAATATGATATCATAATATCGTCGCTGGAAAGGCGAAAGGGCTTAAGCGACACCTTGGTCAAAAAATAAGGTTAAACATGCAGTTTTGTTTTCTGCATCGAATGCTCTGACTTTCGTTTGATTCTGAAGACTTTTGTGGCCCTTCAGTCATCTGATATATATTTACCTTGAAGTAACAATAAATGGAGAGAGAGCCAATTCTTTTTACCCAACCTATACAAATTTGGGATAAATCACTTTCTCCGTGTTTTTACGTCGTACATCATGAGAATTTAAAGTTGAATTCAAAGCACTTTAAAGTATTGTTGGAATGTTCTTCGTGTCCCGCGTCTCCGTTGACTCCGCCCACACATTTTGATCCGCAAAATAAATTAACATAATTCAACGGTTTAATAGGTTACATGCTATATTTTTGTTTAAAACAATACTATGAAAAAGTGGTTATATGAATAAACAAAAACATTATGACGATATGTGCTATGAATGGATGTATAAATACCCTAGCCTTAGTCCTAGCCACGTCCAGGTTTAGTCGAGTCCGGCAAACCTCATAAAAACTGGCTCTCTCTTGTATATTATTGCTCTGAGGTATTAACCTTTTGGAAAAAGGCTAGACTCAAGCGACACAAGTTTAAGACTTTTTAGAAAAAAACTTAATAGTGCTCCGGTGTAAACTTCCCAAAATGGCGCTTCAGTCTTTTTGACTTTCCGGCGACGATATAATTAAAGAATTAAATCATCATATTTTTACAGGGAATAAACACGCGGTGTTAGGTTATAAATGAAAACCACTAACGTTGTTGCGTATTTCATTTTACCATCATTTTACGTCAAAAATATTAATAAATTTATTTGAAAAACAAATGTTCCTATGTTTAGACACCAAAGTTAATCGAATGCGCTCACAGGTCATAGAAAAAAATCACCTTCACAATGATTAAATGAGACAAAAATAAATACACTTTTTTTTATTTAACTCCATAGAGTAAGCAGGCTCTGAAGGAAACCTTGTGTTATATTTGGGAATGTTTCGCATGGGGTATTTGTAATGAGAGGAAGAAAGTATTCTTGGTCTTAAAGAGGCCTATTTTGTAACGATAAATTTCTTACCTGTATCTGTATCGGATTAGTTTAAAGTTCTGTTGAATAAACTTAAGACAAATATAATTTTGTCGAATCAATATCTTAATAAGCGTTTAAATTAAAAATATATCTGAAATAAACTTATCAAGTTTATATATGTAAGATTATTTTAGAAGTGCCCATGTCAGATTTTGGTCATTTGTAATAGTTCTTAGAAAGTACTCTAAAACGTCCCTTACTTGGTAACTTACTATAGAAGACTTATCCTTTAAAATTTAGCTGGCCAAATTATCGATAAAATAATGAAAGCACATATTTTTATATTGTTAGTGCATATTATACCATTTTGAGGATGCATTTAAATTATCTTCAATAGAAATGCCTCTAAAATATTTTATTTATTTATGAAGAGTTTATTTTTTTACAATGAACATTTTTCTTATATATGAATACCGCACAAGAGTCTCAACTGCCCCCAACGGTCTAGAGCCAGTGAGACTATGGCATCCCCAAATAGGGTATGTTGTGAGACTGAAGGTAGTGGGGAGGGGAAGGTGATTGGGAAGAGGAAGGTTGGGAAGTACCTGGCTATTCAGATCTAGTCACCAAACACGACTAGAGCCATTTCAAGCAACGTTTTGATTCTGAATGGTGGTCTTTCACCAGGGCGATACTGAGAGTATCTACCACTCTGGAACGTGCCGCAAGTATACTTTTTTTTTATTATTTTTATATGAATTATATGTGTTGTGACACATAATAATTAGATAAAAGTTATTGGCGCACGCCGGGTTAAATCCCGCGTCCTTTGGATTCGTGGTCGAGCGTCTTACCACTCGACCATGGAGGCCGTCAATTATTATATTTTTTATTATTATTCGCTACCGGTCTCGACTCGTCCGTGTAATTAACTAGCGTTTTTGAGACTAAAATACCGTAACAAAATAAAACTCTCTAAAAACAATATCTCTAGAAACTTTTACACAGTTAAACCCAAGAAATACAAAAAGGTCTATGTTGAAATATAAGGAAGTGCAAATGTTATATATACAAAAAGTTTTTTTTTTAATCGTACTAACGCTTGTCTTTAAAGCAAATGCTTGAGTGGTACTAGTACGTAGAATCGATGAAAAAAATCCTAAAATTACAAAAATACAACCAAAAGGGGTGTATTGAATTTGTTTTTTTTTTAACATTCGTAATATATGAGGAAATATATTATGAGGAAAATGTGTAAAGTAAACTTATTTTGGTCAGATGACAGTGTAGATACACTAAAATTTAATTCGAGTCTAGACAATATAAAGATAATTATAATTCAAGCCGATGTTATAATGAACCCCGTCTCTGTTATCCTGAAATGAGAAAGCGAATTAAGGGTTTAACGAAATACCAGAAACATAATTATAACGACCCCTTTTTCTCTATCCTATTGAGAACGCAGAAAGGCCGATTAGATTATCTCAATTTATTTATGAAATATTGTTATAATTTAGCCGATAACTATTGCTGGAGGATGAATCGTACCGAGCTAGTAAAAAAAATGCCTACATTAATCTATTTCCAGTAAATTAATTTCTATAATACTATTAATAGAAAATATGCCTTTTGTAAAATCACATTAGATAAACGGGCGTTGCTGCGTTTTGGAATTTGAACTTGAAACAATATTATTTAATAGGTACTCTATTAATATGGGTAGGTGTACCGATTCTTTGCATCAGTTCTGAAGGTTGCCTCAATAGTTCAGTGATTCAAAGAATTTTCCCGGTCACCAGTAGATTAGGGAATTAAATGTATATTAATTTGATGTTGAGATGGTGGGTATTTAAACCGCACGGTTCCGCAAAGAACGTTAGGGTTTCGAAATGTCTGTCACGGTTTCATTACTGAAGAATATTTTGTACAGATTCTTTATATATTTATCCTTAAGCGTATCTAGGTATTTTCATTGTTGCGGTGACACAGCGGTCTTTGGGATGGAACTGGGTTTCTTCCAATATTCGATCGGCGATTTTCCCGAAAAAAAATTATGTAGTACAGGTCTTTTTACTGAGCATGGCTTGTACTGAAAAAGAATTTGATCAAAAACAATAATAATAACAAATGGGGCCCAAAGGTGTCAAACACAAACAACGGAACACAACGTAGAAGAATGTTCCCTTCACCAGTTTCCCGGAGTATTTAGTACATCTGTGACTCCCGATGCCGCCGACTGACTGAATAACTTAATCATCCCACTTTGACCTTCAACCATAGAAATAAGAATACCCGCTGTGAGCATTGAGCTCAATCCGACCGACTTCTAGTCGAGCGACTTACCCACCGAACTATCAACCACAATAATGCGTAGCGGTTTTAAAACCTTAAAATCAATACAGTTTTAACCAAATCAAAATATAATTATTCGTATTTCCCCTCCTGACCAAAATGCTAAATACGTATTTAATAACCAAATACGTGTATTGTATTAATTTTAATTAAATAGCTTTAACAGGCGTGATAAATCTTCCACGGTAAGAAGACGATTCTTTGAAATTTTCGTGAGATAAGTATAAGAGTAATTGTGGTGAGTGTATTAGTTTTATGTATCTATATCCATCAAAAATGCTCACACTCCTACACCGTATAAAGTACTCAACCAATCGTTAACTCATTATTCAATCCTCTACTTTAATTTCTTCAAGAGTATATAATTACTTCAAGATTCTTCTAAGTGCTTCAAAGTCTTGCAAACGCTAATTTTATAAAACTCGGAAATTTTAACCATTTTTCATTTTCCTTTTTATAATTAAGTTAAAATATAGTGCTAAAAAAAATGTGCGGTAAATTATAAGCTATCTCTCAAATTAATTAATAATTTCTCGGTGGAGGTTTAATTCTCTAGGGAATAAAAAATAAAGATATTCTTTTTAATGGAAATTGTGGTATCACTTTTCTCGTGCTTAATATTTATTCTTTGTAATTTTTTTCTAAGATCTTATCAAGCTTGAGTTTCCAATCAAAGTTGGCTGTATCTACAACGTGATGTATTGAAAAGCACGCTCAACTACTGTTAACACATTACGTTATTGTGTTATGTTAATATACTTTGTCTAAATGTCAAAGGGGAAAGAAAATATACACGTTGACACTGGTATCAATATATCGCGTCAAAAGCACGGTGATTTAATAAAAGATTATTTACACTAGTTTAAATAGAATTTTTACTAAACCAATTTTCATTTCTGAAAAGATGAGTTTTGAGATTAGCTCTGAACTCTGTCATCTTTTTTTTTCAGGCCTTGATTTGATATTATCTTAGCGACACTTTGGTCACAGTGAGTTAAATATGCAAACTGTTGCCGCGGTCTTGAACACTGCATTTACCTCGGGTGCGCATGATATTCTTCTTCAAATTGATTAGAATCCAGGAGATAGTCAAGTGCTTTAGCAACTCATGCTTGATAAGTAGACATTGGCGTATATGCAATTTCATTTCGTCATTAAAGCATGGAACTCCGTCAGATCTCGAATTCTAGCATGGAAGCTGATTGGAGTAAGATATTGACCACATCAATCTTATGCTGCGTGGATGGACTCCCTCTTGATGGCCTTCTGTAGACATTAGACCTAATATCCTCCACTAACAATTTTTATTTTTTCCTATGAATTTATGTTTTTTCTTTATTATTGTGCATACATTTATTACAACTTAATTTTATATATTATTATCAATTATGGGATGTATTGCATTGCACTACTCCTGCATACCTTCTGAATTTAAAAAAAAACTTTATTATTATTATGATTAATGATTATTTCAGCCATTTTATTACTTTATGCATAATTTTTCTGAAGTCCTGCGATTTACTAACGTATTTAAGCTCTTCAGAAATTAACTAAATTCGTGATCGAGACAAGTCAGCGAAGCGAAATATTCATTAGAGATGGTCGATATTCCTGTCCCGGTGGCTTTGAGGTCATGGGAACGACCGAAATTATTTTTCTGTGTGCACCCCCCCTCCTCCCACGTAATCGAAAAATTCCTAGAAATGCGAAAGACACCCCACTCAGGTTTCAGTTGCTAACTAATACTTCGAGTTTTATTTTTTACATTTTTTCTCAACCTCACATTTGTGTTTTTATTTTTTATAGTGAATACCACACACTATAAAAAAATCCCAACTGCTCCCAACCATCTAGAGCCAGTGAGACTATGGCATCCACAATTGGGGTATGCTGTGAGGCGGAAGGTAGCAGGGAGAGGAAAGAGATGGGGAAGAGGAAGGTTGGGAAGTACTTGGCTATTCAGATCATGTCACCAAACACGGCTAAAGCCATTTCAAACAACGTTTCAATTCTGAATGGTGGTCTTTCATCAGGGCGATACTGAGAGTATCTACTACTCTGGAACGTGCCGCAAATATTTTATATTAATTAAATGTGTTGTGAGACATATTGATTAAGTAAAAGTTATTTGCACACCCCGGGTTTGAACCCGCGATCTTTGGATTCGTAGTCGAGCGTCTTACTCGACCACGGTGGCCGTGTGTGCTGGATGGTTCAATCTTAATCAATAATAAAATAGAACTAATTGAGAAATTAATTAATCGTAATAAAAATTAACATACTGAAGCTAAAAACCCTAAGGCTTATAGAACCTATAGACCGTTTCACTGAGCATAGCTTGTTTTGTTGTCTGACTTACTACAAATATTATTACCTACATAACAATTAGTACGGATGTTTGAAGCTAATGCAAATAGTATTAAGTTGAGGTATCGCTATAAAATTGATTCAAAGAAGTTCAATTGTTATCTTGGTTACAGTTCTCACAAGCAAAAAATGTGTACGGGTCCATGTTTATATTTTTTTTATTAGCGAAGTTTTTCATACTTAATTTTATGAATTTCATTTGGGGGTTTGTTTTATTGGTAGTTTAATGACCTACGTAATTTTATTGTTTGGCCTATTTTTTTTTTTTTTTATGCATACGTATAGGTTTATACTATAAAGTAAAGAAGCCATTTATTTTGTGCAAAGTCCAAGTAAAAATATGTGAGAGACGTGCATGTAAAAATAATAAAAATTAAGAACTTTCCAATTTTGTAATAATTTGTGGTGTTATCCTATTTTTATATGAATTTTTGATTGAAAAACCTTTGTCACTTATTTACAATTGTTTGTAGGAAAATGAGTTTAAAGGGTTTTTTTTAAGGGTATAAATAAATAATTGAAAGAAATGCAACGTGCGTTGGAAAGATGGATGCCAGGCATCACCCGAATAGATTTTAAGAGAGTGTATATTATTTAAAAGCAAACGATAGTAACCAACATAAATAGATACGTCTAAAAAGCAAATGGCAATGGACAGGACACGTAGCAAGAAGGAAGGAGAAACAGTGAACAGGATGAACTAAGACGGCTCTGAAACCTGATAACGGAAACATAAGACGGTCGAAAGCAATGAATAGAGGAGAGAACAATAATTGGACGTAGTCATGCAGAAAGCGTTCAACCCACAATTTTCCAAAATGGATTTTACATGTTTTCATAGGAAAAAAACGAGATTTCTATCTGCTGAAAGAACCAAAACTCCAAATGCAATAGATTTTTGGTAACTCATTTTTTTACCCACCCACATTGCAGATGTTTGACTTAAATTGAAGCCTAAAAACATTAAAATGTAAGATAACATAGGAAATACAATATATTTTTGTTAATAAATACATTGATAAATTATAAATAACCTATTTATAGTAATTTTAATAAAGAAAAACACTGATTTTTACAAATGTTGTAACATGCTTTTGCATTGTCATATTTTCAAACGCCTTTTTTCGAATTCATCTTTTTGGGTTGGATGCTTTTTGCATAACTACGTCTAATTTTTGGTCAACTTTATAAAGTGCTGTTTGGTGATTTGATCACTTCGAGGGAGCTTTACATGAATTATTGCATAGTGCCGCCTTTAAGAAGAACATGTGTTTTAGTTTTATTTTTAAAATTCTCAAAGCCAGTTTTTTGACCTCAGACATTATCATGCAGGTGGTTTCTAGAATGCCGACCCAACGCTCGTTAAAAGCCATTTCCCCGAACTTTGCGACATATTAGTGTGTGGACGTGTGTAAGTGTGTCACGAAACTAAACGGAAGATGCTCAAGATCTTGAATAATGATGGATCGAACTATTCTCTAAGGCGTAAGCTCCTAATAATTTGAAAAAAACTTGGGACGCTTTCATTCCGCCAACAAGTTATACCATCACAGGGTTTCACCAAGTTTCAAAAGTATGACATTAAATATGTGGACGGTTTTCATATTTTTTGTATACATACCGCACTAAAGTCGCAAATATCCGGAGCCAGTAGGACTATAGAACACCCAATTGGGGCATGTTTTGAGATTGAAGGGTGTGAAGATGGGAAAGAAGAAGGTTGGGAAATACCTGTTTACTCAGATCTTGTCATTTTAAACACGGCTTTTGAGATTTCAAGTAACGTTTTGATTCTAAATTATCCTTCATCAGAGCGATACTGAGAATATCTACCGCTATAGAATGTGCCCCAAATATACTGTAGATTATTTTATAAATAATTTGTGAAGCAACCGGATTCGTTGCCGAGGATTAATTGATGATAAAACAGCAATTAAAGTTTTTTTATTGTATTAGTATTGTCGAAGAATATAGAGGTAGCCCTTATGAATTAATGTAACAAATTACAAACAAAAAATTAAAAGCAGAAACAGCACTTTCCGCTAGTAAAAGAATTACAGAAATTTCCCGATCCAACAAAAAAAAACTGTTTTCAACATAAATTTATCTTCTAACAATGATATTATTCTTCAATCACGAAATCACCAATCTTTTTTTTAATTAAATAAAAAACACACGTTATTTAAATCCACTTTATTTTTGTATAAGTCAACTAGTTTCGACTCTGCTGAGTCTTCATCGGGACTTAAAAATATTTGAGTATATATTTTTAAGTCCTGATGAAGACTCAGCAGAGTCGAAACTAGTTGACTTATACAAAAATTAAGTGGATTTAAACAACGTGTGTTTTTTATTTAATTAATCATGTCAATCCACAAAGTGTTTGCTTTTTCTGATAATCTTTTTTTTTGTTAACACTGTGTATTTATGAGTTAGGTACTTAGGTGCCTTAAAAACGTTATTATATTTTCAAAAATATCTAATTTTAATAACAGATATCGACTTCTTAACAAAGTATTGTTAAAAAATCGGTAGGTAAATCTTTATCGTATATTTGAACACATAAGGTGGTCTAATATTTTTTTTAATTATCAGATATATAAGGGGATTGCATCTCTTACGTGGAAACAGTTCTACTTACCTATTTTGGAATCATTGTGTACCTTTGTATATTTTTTAATTCAATATAATCACATATTTGTGAAGCTCATTAAATCGTGAAATCAATAACGCTAACTATAGTGGTTGCTATACCAAAATACCGATCTAATTTGAAACTGAATTGATTTGTAACTGGTAATAAGTTACGAACAGCTCAATTTCGAATCGAGAGCAATCTATCCTAATTATTGACGGCAACATTAAATTTTGAGCTACAAGCAATATGTTCGATAAATCGTTAATCATGATATTGTCTTTACTTATAAATAAGATATATAAATAATTGAGCTTACAGTATTTTTGCATTTCTATTTACCCATTTGTATATTTAAAATTCAAATATGTTACACCTCTTCAGGCCTGAATTAATTTCAAAGCTTTAAAAAAAATATTCTCGCTTAAAAGTGTATTGTTTAGATATAAAATAACGGAATATTGAAACATGTGTATTGGATACATCAAGTCATCTAGACACAAGCGAGTAACATAACGGTTGTAACGTGTTTATCTTAACTATTAGACAAAATCTGTTTAAATGATATATTTTTCATCGTGAGCTATGGAGATTTGAAATATTCATTAATCTTTCCAAATAAATACAAGACGCTATCTTAATTTAACTTGTACAAAACGAGAAAAAAAGTTGAATTATTTATAATCGATGAAATAATATCAATAATCTTCAATGTAAATATGAAACAGAAAAAGTGAGAAACTAAAAATAATAACGGACTGAGACTCGAACTCGGAACCTCTATTCTCTCCGGGAGTAACGTATCTTCCAATTTAGCTACCGATACCATATTTGAAACCGGCATTTCAATCAATCTCCATCAAGCCATCTTTGTAATGGTTTGCAAAGCTTAACTCGAACACATATTGTATATATAGATGGTGTCTTGGATAAACCAACCATTTTTCTTTACGGAAGATCTTTTAACGTCTAGAATTCTAGAGAACAAAGTCTAGAATTGATATTTTAAATTATAATTAACTTTAAAGCTTTATCCTTTTTTATGTTTACATTAATTATTGAAACAAATATCAAAACAAAAAAGCATTAAGCTTTAAAATTAATTGTGATAAAGTATAGGATGGCATATGAATCAAGCAGAGATTTTTAAAGACAGACAAAATATACATAATAAAGTAGAAGTGGTAAGTGAAGTATAACATTAACATATAGACAAGGCCGGGTAGTAAAACTAGTCTGTACCTATTCGTACAAAAAACATATATAGCTTAAAGTAAGTACATAATTATAAGTGTTTAATCGTATTTATAATAACGAAATTCCATCACGACTTCACAGTTTCAATTAATAAATATTAAACTGAGAATATTAGCGTTGTGACCGCTTTGAAATAACTACTTCTTTTGGCAACAGTTCCTACTTCATTCATTGAACAAACACTTCAATTGAAGTCGGTAGTTCATTTTAGCATTCATTCATTTCAATAACTTCATTTAATTGAACAAATATTTCAATTGAAGGTGGTAGTTCATTTTAGCCTTCATTCATTTCATTGAACAAAACTTCAATTGAAGTTGTTTTTTTTTTCATTTGATTAACTTCATTTCATTGAAAAAATACTAGTAAATCGACTAGTACGTGATTTTTGTGGCGAGGAACCAGTTCCAGTTCTTTTCGTTTTCAAATCTCTACCGAGTAGCACGTGCTTTTTCGGCGAGGAACCGGTTCCAAAAATAACTGAATAAATAAGCGGATAAATTCAAATCTCTTTTTCGCGAGTTCGACTTCAATTGAAGTGTTCACATCGAAGGGTTCATTTTAAAGAACTAACAATTCGTGAAGCATTCACAAAACATTGAAGTTTTTCCCAACGCTAGAGAATATATATTATTTTGATGGTTTTATTGTTCGAACAAACTTCTTACATTTTTAACGAATGTATTCAACGATCACCTCAAGTCATTAAAAGTTTAAAATGACTATCTAACGAAAGAATTATACCATCAATATTTATCAAATCCTCATCGTAATAAAAATAAAACAAATAAATTAAAATCCACTATTATTGAGAAAATAGTTCCAATAAAACACTCAATAACAGTTTAATGTTTTAACATCGAGCGTGAAACTGAGTTAATTTTATAAAAAATGTTTATATCCACAACTCTTTCACTAGCATATTTGCTCTTTAAAATAGCAAAATAAATCTTTGGCAGTTTACATACTACGTGTATTCGTTAATGGTATAAACCATCAACCAAACTGACCAGCCGCGTAGTAAAGTGTCCACTAACGCAGTAAAGTTCCACTTCCATAATCAACCGTTCCACAGAATTTGTGCAATTGTTTGTAACATCAACAGCACAGCGTAAACATTGGATATTCCATATCTTTGTTTATAAACGGTCTCAGAGTAACAATATAAAGAGACCGTACTAATTTGTGACAAATCGTTGACAAACTCGCAAAATATAGCTCTCTCTTTATGCTCGGTTCTATAAGCATATGAGAAAAAGAGACAAACAATTGTTGAAACCAATACACGATTTGGGGCGGGCTAAATGCCATGTCTTCATTATTTAATCCGCACAAACTTCAGATACGTTTGAACTGTCAGGCGAACGGACTGTCAAAAGTACGTAAATAGTTAAAAACTTGAGTTATTTTTTGTGTAATATCTAGCAAAACATCATGGCCGCATGTTCTATGCTTGTTTGCTTTAATCGAAGTACAAAAGGACCAAAAAAAAACAGTTTTCACACGTATGTACCATAAAAATCGTCTTTTTTAGTTTGATCTCAAATATTTAACATCCTAACCTACAAAACAACTAGTAACTTACACCAATATGTAATTAATCTTTGGACTATTCGTTCCAATTTAATAAACTTCCGTTTGAAATGAGTTTTAATGCATTTTTTTATATGTTTTACTTAGAGAGATATACGAGAATGTCAAATAAATTTTCAAGAACGGGGAATCCCCCTTTCGTACGGCTTCCGAAAGTATCCCGGTATCTTTCTTTCTCATGATACTAACGCTAAATTGTTGGCAAACAGATAAAGACAGAATAGTGTTTATCTCTTAGTTATCTTTATGATTTCGGTTACCTCCCCAGATTCAGGGCTATGCCAAAATTGGAATATTATTATATATTTAATTATTTTTAGATTTCCAAAGGATGAAAAAAGGCGAGAAAAATGGATCCGTGCTACGAGAAGGCGAAATTGGACTCCTAAATACCATAGCACAATCTGCTCAGTCCATTTCCCAAGTAATCACTTCGACAAAACATCTCCGTTGGGCCCACTAATGGACGATAATATTTGGATACCTTCACTTTGAACATTGCCCCGTTTTTCTAGGTCCTGTATTATATAATTTAAAGATGTGATTTTTCGTAAACGTCGACGATTTGATTGTTGTAATGCGGAGATTTATTTTTCTAGTTTCAAAATTCGCGTATTACGTCAAAGTATTATATTTTTTAAGACTACCTTTTTTGGAGTATCTACGATTGGTGCAACTACAGAATTCTCGGGCGTTACGGATCTAACATCAAATTCCAATCTAATTTCTTTTTCTTTGATTTAACAAATATGTTAATATGAATTCATACGTTTCATCTGGATTTTTATACCCTTAGCTTCTAATTAATTGTTTTTTTTTTTTTAATCTATTGATGTGCACATGCACTATTGTACCCATTTCTGAACCTGTTCTCTGATGATTTATGATAACGATCATGCATTTAGATAGTTTTAATTTTGTATACATATTATATATTATTTTCTCCTTGTTAGTTAGAATTATTAGCTTAATTAATTAAGTATGAAGCGCACTTGACGTGAAATATCAGAAAACTGTGCTATATAAGTTCACTGTTATTATTATCTGCATTCGAAATTTCCTTACAAAATAACGCGGGACGGAAAACATCCCTACAATACTTAAAAGCGGTGTCATGTTTTGTGAAATTTTTTGTGTCTCTTTCTCTCTCATGGTGTACGACGTACAAACGCAGAGAAAGTGATTTATCGCAAATTTATATAGGTAAAAAAAAATTGATCTCTCTCCATATATTCTTACTCCGAGGTTAAGAAAATGATTTAACATCTGTTATCACCGTACATTTTTTTAATTTTACTTTTGTTTGTAAACTATTTTGTTGATGGAACTGAAGTTCATTTTATAATATGTATTATAAAATGTTCTGTACTAATAATTTAGTTCGTTTATATTTTTATCTATAAATAAGATTTTAATAATCTTATTGATTAATGTATCTTTGAATAAACAAAAAAATATACAACATTCATTCTTTTTAATGATTTACAACTACCTACTCACAACAAAATACCTAATTTACTTAATTTGTGACAACCCTGTTAGTGATTTTACTGAGTTTAGGCCACACCCTTTGGTCATTGCTTGGTCAAAAAGTACGGACAAAATTTCGCAAAGTTAGGTCTCTATATATTGTTACTCTAAGTAAACGGTACACAACTACTAAACAGATAATCCCTAGAAAGGTGATTTATACCGATTTGAAAAAAAAACTGATGTCGTCAATATTTATAGTATTTACATGAATACTTTCGACTCCTAGGCCCTTTAAATTTACCAGAAGCTAAGAAGAATTTAACTTATTTCGGGCAAACGGACACCCCCACAATACAATTCTATCAGTTTATCGCTTCAGTGTTCATAACCCAATCAGGAAATTAATGGTTTATATTGACCTTATTTTGAACATGCCGTGAACGAGAAATGGTTGTTCCAAAGAGTAATATTATGGAAGTAGATTTTATAAATTCGAAGAAAGTTAGAGCATTGTGAATAGAGGTAGGTTGTGAGAAGTTCTCGGCTTTAGCGAAGCTTAATGCAAGAAAAGTGGCCTCAATAAATTTCCTCTTCAGAAATCTCCTTCCCAAAAATAACTCCTGGCAAATTAGTTTTCTCGAGGATTTTAAAGGCAATAATTCACTTGTATATAACCTTCGGTTAAAACCACGATGAAATGCTTAAGTTGAATCAGTTTAAATACGATTATGACATAATTGACGAAAGACTTTAATCAATCATCAAAACCGATCATTTTAAATATATATTTAAAAATTAACAAAATTCCACAGACGTCGGGTGCACTAATCCATCCTTCTGGAGGAGCTAGGCATCCACAACAAGATATCCACTGTCTGCCTACAATGTGTTTTAAGAAATATTGAACTCGTTGCTTGCCAAATAAGAAACTCATGGTCACTGGCAAAGTGGAAGACAGGAGAAGCAGAGAAGGATCACCTATGCGTTGGGCTGATCAAATAACAGAGGCGTCCGGGACGTCCATGTCGACGCAGTCAGCCCAGGCGCCGTCAGCGCAGGACCACGAGGAGGGGAGGAGCCTACTTCACCAGGGCAACTGCAGTCAATGTCATGATCCTCAACAATGAAGCAGCGAATCATCAAAACAATAAAATGTTTTTTCTTATTACTCTCCTACGTGATCCCTCTAGCTTTTAGCGTCCAGCTTCGAACCTAGGTCTCTCTGGATGATGTCTACAGTGTTGCCAATTTTTGTCAACTATCACGCGAACGAAACGAGTAGTTTTCTTAAGCTCGTAAGACTGTCTCATCTGTAGGCGACCTTTGTTTATTTCCCAAACAAGGACGCTATCCAATTTTTTTGAGTTCCAACGATCTAACCCAATCTCACTCCAACTAAAACATACTTAAAATCGTACCATTTCTTTGCAGAGGTAGACATAGAGCTTAAAACGCCACACAAATGTTCTGCACCCACCCATTGCTCGATGCACATTCATACATCAGTTCATGTATATTCTTCTAGTCTTCCGACTATTGACACGACCCGATGTAAGTACATGATTCATTTGATCGTACCGGTTTTTTCTGAGCGTCCCCGATTTCTTCTTTCATCTGCTTGCGCGTCACACATACTCTCCTACTCTATTCCAAGTTCATATGCGATATACATGTCCTAACGTTTTGAACGTCCCATTTTCTTATTCATCGCACTTTTTTCTTTAAAAATAAAAAGACAAACATTCCCGAGTTACGAATACCTGACAATATTTTTTGAAAAACTCCTACTACCATCATTATAAACGAAAGATGTTGCTTGTGCAATGATGGAGAATTTAGCTAGCAGAGGAATTGAACCCACGACGCCCGGGTGGGAATCCGACGCCTTTGTCCACTTGGCTACTAACCGGTCTTTACCGGGTTTCTAACCGGGCTTATATCAGCATTACATCATTTTAAGATATCATTAGTAATAAGGTCGTGCATGGTTTAAACACACATACGCCTTGGGAATCTGACTTCCAGATCAAATTCAGAATATATACGCACACGTGTTCAGTTTAGCAATGACTGGTTTGACAATACCCGAATAGATTTAGCGAAATAAATCAGTTCAAGGATTTAAGAACACTCCCGGGCATTTGCTAGGGTTAATTATCGGCTTACACCAAAATTTGTCGAGATTAATTAATACTTATTTAGCTTGATTTGTATCAATGTGTGGTACTCTTGAATTGTCCATTGATAAGGTTTGATTAGATAAGATCGATGTTTAAATATTAGTCAAAGAATAAAAGTTTAAAATTAATAAATAAAAGAGTAAGATTCAGAAAAAAATGAGCGTACATGATACAAAGATATGTCATAATGTCATACCTTATGATTAAAAAAAGATCGTTCAGTTTAGTCAGGTATTTTAGCTGTAAATCCAAACACACCCCGAGTGCACCCCCATTAATGGAAATATATATATATGTTCCCTTAGATGTTCATTCAAAATCACCCCTATAAATTTCGACGTATAAGCGTTAGGTATTAGATGTGTTAGAATACGTTATTGTCCAGCTATTGTGATTGTTAGACAAAACAAAGCGCCTTGGACAGCCTTGAAAAGTCTTAATCTAAAAATTAATAGACCTTAAATCATGTTTAGTAAAAAAACAATCTATATTCTCCGCTCAATTATCTATTACGATCTATCTGGTGAAAGTAGGATGAAGGGATGATTTGAATAATTTAATTTTATCTTTTGAACCCGCCATCTCTGGGTCCAGGGACCACCGTGGGGAGATCTCAGAGCGATAATATACCAGAAGGGATAGCTTTGTTAAATAGTATAGTCTGGATTGTTGATTTTTCCCTTACTCGGATGTGGCGAGGGTTTTCATGCACACGCCTAAAAAGGCAAAAACATCCAAGTGTAGCACATGTCGACATAATGTTTTGTTTATTTGTATAACCACTTTTTCACAGTATTGTTATCAACAAAAATATAGCTTATACCCTCAAAAACTGTTGAGTTATGCCGCACAACAAAACGTAGTGGGCGGAGCCACCGGAGACGCGGGACACGGAAAACATGCTTACATACCTAAAAGTGGTGCGATATTATGTAATAATTTGTCTTGTATCTTTCTCTCACGGTTCACGACGTAAAAACCCGGAGAAAGTGATTTATCGTAATTGTGTATAGGTTGGGTAAAAATATTTAGCTCTCGCTCCATTTATATTCTTATTCCAAGGTGGAGATCAGTAAACAACACTAGCTAATGACATAATCAAAACTGTGAAAAAATTTGGAATATATTTCAAATTGATAAATAATTTTGTTAAATAAACCGAAATGATACATAAATAAAATATTTAACTTTTGAGTATTTCGTTTCTAAAATTCACTACTAAGCACTACACTACTCTATGCATTACATGTTTATCTTCATAAAACGCTGTTTTACATTCTCTCGTATCTCGCTTTAAGAAATAAATTTAACCATCTTAACATTAGGGATTATTTTTGACTTTTGATAAACCCCCTCGATTCCAACAAACAGTTTTAAAAGATTCGAAAACCAACCCCTAAAATTTTATAAATTTTATCTCCCTGATAATTGCTAGTAAGGTTCGTTTCAAATTCTTGCAAAATTATTTTTATAGACATAAAATACAAGACACGTCATATTCATGCGAATCTTACGAAAAATGTAGCAGCACTAGTAACGTCTTGTATTCCGTTTCACCCGCGTATGAAAAGGATATCCATTCAAAGAATATGTGTGTACGGATGAGATAGCTGTATGAACGTCCCAGGCTACTGTTATAATCGGGTATTGAGCCACTAGCTCTGGTTGTCTTTCACACACTTATGTATTTCTACATTCGCTATCTCACACCGTTTTCGTGAACCTTTAAGCCTTGTGAATAATTGTATTTATTGAATTGAAATAATAAGTGATTTTTGGGTAATTATGAATGAAAAGAAACTCCATGAGATATGTTTTTTACTGCCGAATGATTTTTTCACCTCTCAAGGCATTTTTTTCTCAGAGAGGAGCCTACAGCGACGCGTTTGTGGTAGATAGTGACCGCTTCTCTGTCGAACGAATGTTTGTGTGATACTAAACGTAGTCAATATGTATGTAAAGGGGTATGTTTCGCGGACTCAGTTTAGTGCATCCACGCGCGTTGTCTCAGTAACGTATCTACATTATTTAATTAATCTAAGGTTGCACGACACGAAATGATACCCCGCTTTTATTTATTATGATTCAAAAATATGTAAACATTTCTCACACCTTTATCAGTTGTTATATGTGACACGTTTTCGTGGTTTAACAGAGTAAAAAAAATGTTAAATTGTTTGATGTACATATTAACTTTGCCAAAGTTCATTTTATTTTTTTACTAAATGACTTTGCTTCCATTGTCTGTGTATATAATTTTTGTATATTTAATTAAAAATATGTTAGCAACTAATAAAACAAATTTAATTTGTTCAAAACTACTTTATGTTTGTATCGCACAACGCGTTCGGAACCCCCAAAGTCTTCAGGGAAAAATAGGTACTAACTTAACAAATTGATGGGCAAATTACATTAAGTGTTGAAGTGGGGGTGGTGGCGCGACCTTGTGGTGGGGGAGTTACTTAAAGGTTGGGGGACGGAAGAGACAGACGGTATGGTGAATGGGAACATTCAAGATAGGATTGTATGATAGATTTTATTGATTATTAATTATACTCTCATTATATTATTTGGGGAATTCTTAATGTATAAGGCTTCAAAGTCTTACCATTATTGAATGTGACAAACATTGATTCCTCCATTTTTATCAAAATAGTGTTTCTTTGAGATAATATTATATTTCAATATTTATATATATATATATATATATATTATTTTTAAAGAAATACTCCATTCCCGGGTTACGAATAACCAGATAATTTTTTAAAAACTCCTACTACCATCATAATAAGCGGAAGATGTTGCTCGTGCAATGATGGAGGACTAAGCTAGCAAGGGAATTGAACCCACGACGCCCGGGTGGGAATACTATCACTTATTATTTACTCAGCTACTATCCAGTATATGATTAGCAAAATCAGAGAAATTATTATTATTTTAAATATTTCACACGTTCTTTAGTTCTAATATTAAAAGTACGATTTGTTTCCCAGATATAGAATGAGGGACAGTCATTAAAAATAAGTATATATACCGTAGTGAGTTGAATTACGGTATTTATCTTTAGCATTTAAAAAAATAATAATAGATGTTTTTGTCTAGAAAGTTTTTAGATCACTACGAAATCAGTACAAAACCGCCCACATTTAAATTTGGGTTTATTATTGAAAATGTTTTCCAATACTTTGAAATTACATTCAGCGAATAGTCGAAACTTACCAACTTCTAGAAACCGTAATCAATCAAAGAATAATAACAATAAGTTGCTCTGAAATCCATAAACTAATAAAAATATATGAACTCACTACTTGATGTGCCAACAGACTGCTTTGTGCTTGACCTACCTTTTGAAGAAGAGAAGACTCCATTCCACGCGCCATACGCCACACACGCCACGAAGAACTCACAAATATTTATTCACTTTATCCCGTATGAATTGGTATTTATTTTTAATAACAATTTAAAACACCCTTTTTCTGACACACGCATTTATTTTTTCAATGTACAGAAAGAAAACACTGATATAACTTTGGATGCTGACTGCACGACACAATATTTACAAAAACGATTATAAAAATATTATTTATAAAATTGATAACACACAAAATTATCGAAATTTTGTTTTTTTATTATTATTGAGAAGAAATTCAAAACACTTGTGAGAACGTATTATTTTTTATGTTTAGTTAAAACACTTTCAGGAAGAAAATACCGAAATCACTTTAAGTATTGATGGCACAACACTATTACACGAAATTATATATTTTTTTAAACTTTCGAATAACTCTCATATTTTTGGCGATTCTTAATGTTAAAAAACTCATGACATATTTCTAGGTCCTATACAAGGTGTATCAGATCGAACACAACAGACTTTAACCGGCGATTTGTGAACTTTTTCGGAGATGGCATTTTGGTCTCCGGTTACATTTTTTCAATTAAAAACAACAAAATTATATAATATTTGTAACACATATTGTCACTGGTCACTCATAAATAAATACCTTATAAAACGTATTAGAAAACTTTTTTGTTTTACCTAATTTACGAAACGTGGTAAAGTAAAACACAATCAAATTGATTTATTCTAGTTCTATCCCCATTGCTTATAAAATCTCCCGCTATCCATCAGTTATAATCAAAACACAGTTCCCAAAAACCAATTAATTTTCCGACGTTAGAACTACATATTTCAGGAATTTAATACCCATCCGTCATACCATATGTAGGTTAAATATCACCTTATTCTAAACGTATAAATAAGTTTTGTAACAAAATTTTATCCCCTAGAAAGTAAAGTGCGAGGTTCAAAACAAAAGAGCTATTAGCTATCCCATTGTTACAAACTACAACGGCTCGACATCATTATTTGTATTTTAGGTGTAAAATGGTTATGCTGGATTTTATTCAAACTTTAAATTTCTAACCTAAAATATCCAACTGCAAAGTCTGAGCTTAACGATTTCTATTTTAACTAACTCTTCAAATCTCACCTTTTTCTCAAAAGATACTTGAGGTTTACATTATCATATCAATTTTTGTTTAAATATGTTATTTACGTGGGTTATGCTCATTATAATTACTTGGTATTTTGAAAACGTACTCACTCAAAAATACATTTTCAGTAAAACAGTTCGTCGCGGTTGGAGATGATTCTACGCTTAGTTGGAAAACAGGATAATATTTCAAAGTACACGAATAATTAGAATTAGGATCGTATTTGGCGGGCGGCCATGACTGTTTTTAAGTACGCGGGAAAGTTGATACATATCGGAAAAAAAGCATTCGTACATGATGTGAGTATTGTCATTATCCAACAAAATACAAATAATAGATTAAAAACGCTTACATAATTAAATTTATTGAAATGGATGCAGTCCAAGCGCTTCTCATGACGTTTATTCCTCCGAAATCTGCTTTTACGAATCCAAAGAATATTACGCTGGAAGAATCAGAGAAAATAAAGTTTATTTTATACCAGCATTCATGTAAAAGTATTCTACAATATGTATGCTTCAATCAAAGATTTAACCCATAAATCGCTGAAAGATCTAAAATACAAGCAGCCACCAAAACAAATGTATTTTTATATCGATTTCTATGTTATACTCTTTATATTAGCTAAATCACTTTTTAACGAATATCATGAGACGCTCACTATAAAGTATTTAGTGAATATAAAATAGAAATTGAAACATGGAAATCTTTATAAATATGTATTTATGTTGGGACAAAAGAGTTATATTTTCGTTTGTTGGAGACATTTTAGCTTGAATCTTTTATGGAATCATTAAGTGTGCAATTATTTTACCTGGATTTTAACGCTGGCATGGAGAGCAGTTAAAATAAATACTTTGGCCAGTCCGTCACCGATAAGCTGCTTAAATTTGCGAAGATTGATGCACCTAAACAAACTTTCTTCTGTCATTTACGACAACGTTGAGGTTACGAACTTCTTAAGGGACATCAAACTTTAAATACGAGTTACACCAACTTAAACTGTATAGCACGATAAAACAGAGAACATTTTCTAACTATTTAGATCTGCGAAATCTTTAATTAGAGTTAGATGAGGTGAGAAATCCTTAAATTATCACTTATCAGTTTATCACGCATTTTGTCACAGGAAATAACAATACGACTACAGTGCCATCTTGCGGTGAACCTGGTATAAATTAACACGGCCAAAGACGGAACTAATGACCTATTTTTTAAATCCATAGATTTCTTCGTACCTACCTATTCCCACTAGCGTCGCCTCCGGACGAATATCATAACACTATCTATGGGTTCGTTTACGAAACTTCGCCAGGTAAAAGAAAATGCTAATAAATCGAAATAAATATTTAAAACATTATTATTCATTTATTAATAATTAAAAAAAAACTAAAGCACTAATAAAACTATTACGATTTAATTCATACTCTAGTGGGATTTTACTTAACAATTCTACAAAATATAGTTACATGAATGAGTATGAAGAGAAAGAAGAATATTGAAAAAAAGAGAACATAAAATGAACGTAGTTATGCAGAAAGCGTCCAACCCTAAAAAGATGAATCCGAGAAAAGGGCGTTTGAAAATATGACGATACAAGAGCATATTACGGCATTTGTAAAGTGAATATCAGTGTTTTTTTTAAATGAAAATCATTATAAATAGATATTGTTTTTGATAAGTATGTTTTATTTGTTTGGCCACCATGTCATTATTGTTGTATGCATCAGGTGTCAATTACCTAGGCACAATGTTGCGCGTAGTGCTGCATTTGTGTATTATACTGTTAATTACAATATTATAATGTATGCTGTGAACATTTTAATTTTGAAATATTTACAGTCATCTCTCTATTTGATAATACTTTTAACATGTTTATGTAAATATTTTGTTTATGTTCCTAATAAAATAAAATAAAATAAAAAATAATTGATGATCTATCACTGTGTTTGTTTAAAAATAACAGTATTTCTTACGTTATCCTACATTTTAACGTTTGGATGCTTCCTACAAAATGTTGACATGTCAAAGAGTTCAGTACTAATGCTTCTATAAGGGTTGGATGTCTTTTATGAAATGGTTGGGTTAGGTTAGGGTGGTGTATATCTAGGTGCATTATTTTTAACTATGCGAATAAAACAAACAGATGGCATAATAGATAGAAAAAACATGCTTCAAGTGACCATAAGCTATATAATACGAAACTTTTAAGTGGCTTGGACTTTTTCTATGGCACTTTTAAAACTGACGTTTAAAACGCAGAATACGTCCAACCTACATAGATGATTCTTACAAATAATATTGAGGCAGTTTAACATAATCTCTGAATGAATTCACACTACTTGGATGTTTTTTTTTATCATTATTATCGTTAGTTGATATTTTATAAGTTAGAAACAGCAGAAATATCCAAACCACGTGAGCGTTTTTAATTTTAATTTAATTCAGATATCTGCAATTTGTGTTGATAAAAAAAAATACAAAAAATCTATAGCATTTATTATTGCACTTAGATGTTTTCAGCAGATATAAATCTGGTATTTATCTACAGGAAAACATGTAAAACTTGGTTTTGGAAAATTGTGGGTTGGACGCTTTCTGCATAACTACGTCCAAATGAAGTAGGTGTGTTATAATGAAGTTGCAAAAGATGAAACATCAAAGGCCGCCAGTAGATATATAAAACATGTTTATTGAGATAAAACATATCAAAATAAAACCGAAAAGAAAAATTAAAATTAATTGTTAATAATGGTGTCTTTACGTTCTTAGATAACGAACATAAATATATAGAATAGACTTGTAGGTAACATGGCTGTATTTATTTCCATAATGAAGTATTAGATTCGTGAAGTTTTTAGTTTTAAAAGAAAATTTCCTAAATTTACACTCAAAATAGATGGATAGATGTGCATATAGTATCCATATGTTTAGCACCGCGTCTCGGAAAGATTGATACTCTCAGTATCCCCCTGGTGAAATACCACTTTTTAGAAGGAAACATTGCTTGAATTTCATTTTTAATAATTAATACCTTACAAGAAGCCGTGCTGCTCCCAACCGTCTAGATCCAGTCCCATAGCATCCCCGATTGTTGTGAGGCTGAAGGTAGTGAGGAGGGGAAGGAGACGGGAAGAGGAAGGTTGAGAAGTACCTGGCTATTTTGATCTGGTCACCAAACACGGATAAAGCCATTTCAAGCAACGTTTTGATTCTAAATGGTGGTTTTTCACCAGGGCGATACTTAGAGTATCTACCACTCTGAGTGACTTTAGCAATGTTTGCATCAGTAAACACACACTGATCACAGATTTAAATAGCCAAGGAATTCTTAACCTTGCACTTCCCCATCTCATTTCCCCCTCACTTCCTTCAGTTTAACGATATTTCACAGATGGGTAAACCAAATTTCACTGGCTGCGGGCAGGTAATGAAAAAATGTATATTTTTAGACCATTATTAATGAAATTCAAACAATTTGGTCGAATTAACATCTCATGAATTAGAAATTTTTTCAGAAAAAATGAAAGATTTTTTTTATAAGAAGGAAAGTTCCGAGTTCGATTCTGAGTCGCATTCTTTGCTTTCTTGTATGTTTTTCTAATTAATATTTTGAATTTTATAATTATAATAAGTTTTTATTTGATTAATTTTGTTTAAAAAATTGATAACCTTTAAACTTTTAAAAAGTTTGTTTTAGTTATTTCAAAACACAAACATTGCGTTTATTTTAAACAAAGCATTTTTTTTCTATTACTTATCTACTTTAATTTCAAAGTCACCCGAATCAATTATAATAGGATGTTTAATGATCCGATATTTGTATCTCAAAATTTCTAATAATTGATCATTTTGTAATGGATACCTCGGTTAGACAGCGACTTTGTTGTGGTAACTAAACAATACTTAGCAAACAAACTAAAGTATTCGATTTCAGAAAGAAAATACAAGGTAATATTACCCAATTATTACATAGTTCCATGAAAACGTCTGAAGAGATTTTCTTGAGAGTGAAATCTAAGGGTTTCATTTTAATGGCTTGGTAGAACGTAATTTTGTTTTTACTTTCAATGGAAACTTGTTATATATAAAAGCGAAATAAGAATACCAAGAATAATTTGTCTGCGTTTTATTTTATTTCATAATGTCTCTTAAACAAATAACTTAAATAATTTAAATGTGTTTTGTACATACCTTACAGTCTGAGGTTGAAAACATTATTTAATCACATGAAAACATCTAAATAAGATGAATCGCATCTAAGGTTTTGGCATTATTTTTGTATAATGACTAATGAACAAAATTTTAATATTTATCAAATTCGACCAATTAATACTACATACAGTAGGTACTTTCCTTGTCATAATCTTCTAGTTTTATAAATCAATGCAATGAAAACTCAAATGACCTTATGATACAAGAATTCACTACGAATATTGGACCTTTAATAATGACAACATCGAAAAGTACATTGTTTTAGGAGTCACCCAAAGTGATGGGAAATTAAACGAACATTTAAGGAAGCCAACAAAAGTTATCAACATAATTGAGTAGGGCAAAAATAAATTGGGATCGGCAGGATACAACATTGTTCGCAATTTAATTTAACAAATAATCAGTGAAAATCTGAAAATACACAAAGTCTCGTATAGTTTGTTGTGTTTTCCTCCCGTCTGAAATTTCTGTCTCAACACTAGACCGAAAATTTATTTCCAGTGTGAGATTCGGAGATTTGAAATATTTATTTAACTGTAAAAACCAAAAGGAGATTTTTTTATTCCGTATTTTTCTTATTTTTTTTTCCAAAAGAAAAAGATAGTTTTGAAACTCGAGCAAACCGTGTCGTAACTGAAAGTCAATGTATACAGCTGAAATGAACCGAAATGAACTTCAAAGGCGACCTACCAATATGTATAAAAGTATACATTGTTTACCAATTCATATAAACCAGGGCTGGCCAAAACGTCGACCGCATAACTATTCCTAGACGCCCGCCTATCTGAAGCCGCATACAGACAAAGACCACAGGCGAACACACGCTAGTGAACGGAAATCGCCAATTCCCAGCGAACCTGCGTTCTCTTTCGCTTATGCATCCACGTCCACACTGCTTCGTCATTCCTTTGCGCGTATGCATTCGCTAGTTCCGGCAAAAAACGCGAGCTGCTGAAAACCACGTACTGTTTGAAAAAAATGTCCGACGACCCCAAAAATGTCCCACAAGCGTGGCGTCTCTCTATAAAGGTCTATTAATGAAAGTAATTTGTCACTTGACCAATCCATATTTTAAAAACTTGCTTTACCAATAAAAAATTTGCGCACGCATAGATATTTCATATTTGTGTAGAGAAATCATTAATGTCTGTTATTAAAACAACTGGATATTATTAAATAGGAATTGAAAATATCTATGTCCATTTAAAATATTAAGTTATTTTTGGCTTAAAATTACTAATTTTCTTATAATCACCTAACACATACAATGTTAGTAGACCGCTAATTAAAACAATTTAAAAAACAGGTCGCCCGTAGTGATCAAAAGTCTGGCCATCCTCGATATGAACGATGTTGATATACTTACACATGGCTATTAAACATGGACAACTTATCGAAGGAAATATATCCATTAACTACAAATAAAGCAAAACAGATTTGAAAGATGCATTCTATGCGACAATGTAGAGATCATCTGAAAGATCTATTAAAAAATATTTGGTCAAGGGGGAAAGCAAAGGTAACAGTTGACAGGGCAGCATGAAGTGAACCTATGGAGTTCTGTTGAGAATAATAAACTAAGTACTATTGAATGAAAAAACTCTCCACTACTGTATTACTACATTTGTTAAAAATATACCACTTCACGGGTAAAATGCAAGCCTTAGGGTCGGAAATTAGATAACGTTTTTTCAGGCTCTATGGGACTGAATAAAGTAAACTTTTGGGTTTCTGTTATAAATGATAAACACAAGAAGATTAAATGAAAAATAACGCAGTTTAGATGTAGTTTTCTCAAGCTCTATAAGACCGAATGAAGTGAGCCTTTAGAATTCTGTTACGAATGATAAACTTAGGACGATTGAATAAAAAAACCTCGGAAACTTAAAGTATCTAAACAAATTACTCCTTTGCGGGCGAAATGCGAGGCATGGGGTCGGAAATACGATGCCGTTTTCTCATGGCTCTATGGTACCAAATGAAATGATACTTTGGAATTCTGTCAATAATGATAAACTAAAGATGATTAAATGAAAAAATCTTTCAAAAGTAACATTTGTCAAAAAAATACTATTTTGCGGGCAAAATGCGACAATTGGGGTCGGAAATTCGATTCTGTTGTTGATTCTGTTTTGGACCGAATGAAATAAGCCTTTGGGATTGTGTTATGAATGGTGAACTAAAGAAGAATAAATTAAAAAAATCTTCTAAACGTAACATTTGTTTAAAAAAATACAACATAGCGGGCTTAACATAAGCCTTAGAGTCGGAATTAAAATGCCATTTTCTCATGGCCCTATGGTACCAAATGAAGTGAACCTTGGAATTCTGTTGAAAATGATGAAATAAAGAAGATTGAATGAAAAAATCTTTTTAAAAATAACATTTGTTAAAAAAATACAACTTTGCGGGCAAAATGCGAGCCTTGGGGTCGGAAATTAGAGGCCGTTTTTTCAGGCTCTATGGCACCGGATGAAATAAACCTTAAGGATTCTGTTATAAACGATAAACTTAAGACGATTGAATGAAAAATTCTTTCAAAAGTAACATTTGTCAAAAAAAATACTACTTTGTGGGCAAAATGCGAGCCTTGGGGTCGGAAATCAGATCGCGTTGTTCCGATTCTATGGGATCGAATGATGTGAACCTTTGTGATTCAGTTATGAATGATGAACCAAAGTATTTTTTTTTTTAATAGTTTATTCCAGATCTCAGGGAGGGTGGTGCAATCCCATGAGTTCCATATAATACATAGAAAGATAAGGAAAAAATAAAAAAAATACAAAGATAATAAATAAAAATAGAAAACATGATAACATGGTAATAAATAATAGCAATAAAGAAATAAAATTAAACTTCGTTTCAAGACATCAGGAAATGACTCCATTGTTTATAAACGGGGCCCTGCAAGAAGTCCAGTGCTGCCATCACAAGAGTGTTTTCGCTCGTGCCTATTCTTATTCGGTAGTTGGCGATACGTCTTCTTATTAAGGCTCTGAAACCGGGAACTCGTCCTTCTGCGAACATTTCTGAAGCGCTGCAGTACCATGACAGCCCGAAAAGCATCCGGTACGAGTTGTTGTACGTACCTCCATTCTTTTTTTAAAGTTGCACGGTTGAAATTTGTCCACAGCTCCGATGTATACAGGCTTGTACAATATGTATTAAATAGTTGCCGTTTTGCTTCTCGGCTGCATTTGTTGAATCTTCGAGCAATCATGTTTCCTCTAATGCACAGTGCTCTTCTCTGTCGCTCGATATCATCATCATCTTTGAGCTCAGCTGTCAAAATATGCCCTAAATATTTGACCTCGGATTTCTCATTTATATTTGTTCCATTAAGGCTGACTGGTAATATTTTAGTAGGTCCTGCTCCCGACTTAAACACTAGTAACACTGATTTAGTGGGGTTGTAAATCATGTTGTGTTCAGCAGCATATTTTTCGCATATCCTTAGCAGCTTCCTCATGGCTTTGATAGATGGTGCTAGATATTGAATGAATAAATTTTCCAAAAGTAACATTTGCGTACAAAAAAACTACTTTTCGGGCACAATGCAAGCCTTGGGTTTGGAAATTAGATGCCGTTTTCTCATAGCTCTATGGTACCAAATAGAATGGACCTTTAGAATTTAGTCAAGAATGATAATCTTAAAACAACCAAAGAAATAAATCCTCCGAAATCATTTTTTTTTAATAATTAGTACTTTGCGGGCAAAATGCGAGCCTTGGGGTCGGAAATTAGAAGTCGTTTTTTCAGGCTCTATGGCACCGAATGAAATAAACCTTTAAGTTTCCGTTATAAATGATAAACTTAAGACAATTGAATGAAAAAATCTTTCAAAAGTAACATTTGTCGAAAAAATACTACTTTGTGGGCAAAATGCGAGCCTTGGGGTAGGAAATTAGATCGCTTTTTTCCGACTCCAAGGGATCGAATGATGTAAACTTTTGGAATATTGTTATTAATGATGAACTAAAGACGATTAAATTTTAAAATCTTCTAGAAGTAACATTTGTTAAAAAAAATACAACTTTGCGAGCTAAGTGCGAGCCTTGGGGTCGGAAAATAGAGGCCGTTTTTTCCAGGCTCTATGGCACCGGATGAAACAAACCTTAAGGATTTTGTTATAAACGATAAACTTAAAACGATTGAATGAAAAATTCTTTCAAAAGTAACATTTGTCAAAAAAAATACTACTTTGTGGGCAAAATGCAAGCCTTGGGGTCGGAAATTAGATGCCGTTTTTTCAGGCTCTAGGGGACCGAATGCAGTAAGCCTTTATGTTTCTGTTATACATAATAAACTTAAGATGATTGAAAGAAAAAAAATATTAAAAGTAACATTTAAAAAAAAATACTACTTTGTAGGCAAAATGCGAGCCTTGGGGTCGGTAATTAGATCGCGTTTTTTCCAACTCTATGGAATCGAATGACGTGGACCTTTGTAATACAGTTATAAATGATGAATTAAAGCCTATTGAATGAATACATTTTCCAAAAGTAACATTTGCATACAAAAATACAATTTTGCGGGCACAATGCAAGCCTTGGGTTTGGAAATAAGATGCCGTTTTCTCATGGCTCTATATGGGATCGAATGAAATATACCTTTGCGTTTCTGTTATAAATGATGATAAGACGTTGAATGAAAAAACCTTTTAAAAATAACATTTGTTAATAAAATATAATTTTGAGGGCAATATGCGAGCCTTGGGGTCGGAAACTAAAAGCCGTTTTTTCAGGCTCTATGGAACCGAATAAAATAAACCTTTAGGTTTCTGTTATAAATGATAAATTTAAGACGATTGAATGAAAAAATCTTTCAAAAGTAACATTTGTCAAAAAAATACTACTTTGCGGGCAAAATGCGAACCTTAGGGTGGGAAAGCAGATGTAATTTTTTAAGACTAAGACATAGAACCGAATGAAGTGAACCGTTGGTGTATCGGACGCTTTGAGCCTCCACCGGCTGCTCATTAGAGAGATAATAAATAATTAAATATGTTTTAGCATGAGGTGTAAATAATAATGTTAAAATTTCATGTTTTGTTGTTCCCGAGCAAACACTGCCCGGGAGCTATGTTTACGCCGCTTGGCCGGACTCATCTGACGTGCCTACGCATTATAAACGTCCCACTCCACAACGATCGGAAGACGGCCGACAGCTTATGGCGCTCTACCGGCCGTTTGACAAACAATTTGACCGATCCGTTAGCCAATGAGCGCTAGGCAGAGATTCGGCGTATTTCAAAATCTTATTGTTGCGTAATTATGGTTAGGTATTAATTTGTTAACTAGATTGGCGGGAATTCAGTCATCGGTACGATAAATAAAAGTACATACATAATTGTATAAGATAAAATGTTGTGAAAATTAAGTAGTTCTAAGACAAAACATGTACCACCACCCCTTATGTAACCCCCTAGTAATTTGTAAATTGTGATTAATAAAAATGCTGGGAAGAAGTGGTTTATTGGAAACGAAAGGTCATAAAGAGAGCTGATGTTGGTATATTTTGCCTTCCCGCTAGAAAAATGCTAGCGGGAGCTGAGCTCTCAAAGAGGAGAACTCGCAAGAAACCAGGCGTTTTGAGCGCCCGAATCCCGGGTCCAGCGGATGCTGGGCCGGGGATATAATACGGGCCCAAACTTCTGACCGCTTCTAAATGCCTGGACTCTACAACTTCGTTTGACTGCTTTTCCCTGGACCATCCGCCTTCTCCGCCTTTGAACTTCGACTTGCTGCAACCGACCCAGGCCCGCTTCGCTGATTGACTTGAAGAAACTGGCCCCTCAAAATTTATAGTCAATGTGCTGACAAAACGTCTGGTACAGTTGGCATTCTTCTAAGAATGATGTATTTAAGACGATTAAAAGAAAAAATCCTCCAATAGTAACATTTGTTGAAAAAAATATTACTTTGCGGGCAAAATGCAAGCCTTTGGGTCGTAAATTAGATGCCAATTTTTCAGGCTCTATATGACTAAACGAAGTTAACCCTGAAAAATCTGTTAAGAATGAAAGACCCAAGACGATTAACTGACAAAATCTCCCACCTGTAACATTTATTACAAAATTTCCACTTTACAGGCAAAATGCGAGCCTTGGAGGTTGGAAATTATAAGCCGTTTTCCCAGGTTCACACGTAAGAACGATCGGCATTTTTTAAATGAAAGTCCAAGTGTTATTTAAAAAAAATAATTCAAACATGCATATTTATTACATTTGAATTTGAAACAAAAGATTGTTTTTTTATTGTTAAAAAAAATATAGCAAAACAAAACAAAAACGTCGATGTGCATTACAAATTTAAAGACGATTTGCCAGTAACTGGATGTTTTTTTGGATTGTTTCTATATAATTGCTTAAAAATTATGTCAGTGTGCAAAAAAATATTCAGGCTGTAATAAATACGTTTCAAATTCATGTGCATTCTCACTGTGAAAAAAATCTTCAAAATGGCTCGTATCAATTATTATACGAGAGGAGTGGATCGAAAATCCGCGCCGTTGGGTCGGGAAATAGCGTGTTCGATTACCGTACGTGAATAGTATTTTTCTTGTTATTTTTCTATCATTACATATACTTTTATAAAAGCGCCGTAATTAGGTATTATCTGCGCCTTATAAATTCGTGACTTGGAGCGGACTGCTCCAATTGAGCCTTCACAGTATCGGCCCTAAGCTTCACCCATAGAACCGAGAACGGCACGGGTTCAATCCTTTGCTAGCAATGCTCCCATAATTGCACAAGCAACATTTTCCAATTATAATAATGGAAGTACGAGGAATTAAAATATTTTAAGGTTATTTGTAGCCTAGATATTTCGTCTTTCTTGTAAGTCTTACAAATAGTTCAGAAATAAATAGCCCATTTCATGTTTCAATATTTTTTAATATTTGAAATATGTCCCAGCAATTAGTCCACGTATGATGGTTATCATTAGTGGGTGTTTTTCCCCTCAAACGGACACAATAACCCCCTTGACTTATCAATGATAAATCGCTCAGCGTCCCTCAATCATTTCAAATGGCTCTGTACCGGACGTATTGAATAATTACTGCTCACGGGGGACAACTTTTCATGCAAATATGTTTTCGTGTATACTCATTTTACGTGTTACACATTAAGCAGTTTTTTTTTGGATCACGCCCTATTTTCGTTTAGAACTTTTTATGAAAATACACAATATTGAATTGATTGGTTGTTTTGATTTTTTTCATTTATGAATATTGAAAAAAGCAATGTTTTCTAAGTCTTATGTGTGGTAAAACAGTGTGAAGATCTAAAAATAATGCAAGGCTGATATGTAAGGGTAACGAATAAGATTAAGAAGGGGACTATTAGATGGTTTGGACGTGTAGAGCAGATGATCTAGAAAGGAGCGTAAGGAGAATATATTATATAGAAGTGAATGGTATAAGGAGTCGGGAACGCCCGAGGATAACATGGGACAATCAAGTGAATCAAATGTCAAAAGTCAGATTAACAGTATAATTTTGTTTAACCTCGTCGATCTGCGTTCTGCCTCTAAAACCGATAATTTATATGGTTTTAATGGGTTGTAAAAATAATTATATTTAATTTATTTTTCGGAGTTCAAAATTGTATATAAAATAGTCAAGTTTCAAATCAACCTTAAATATGTGGTAACATTTTAAATCGCGGTCTTTCTAGTTTCATCAACAGATGTCGAGTATGGTCTCAAACTTTATTACAAACTATAGAATCTTGCTAGGCTTTGTAAAATTACTTTTCGATGGGAAAAGGTTTTCACTTTTTTTTTTAAATCCAAAAAAAGAGTAATCGAGATTAAGCGCCATAAAGTAATTTTTAAAAGTTTTAAGTACGCGGTATGAAAAAGTTTGGTATGTGCTACTATTAAACCTAAAATACCCTTGTGTCCAGAGACCAGAGAGAAGAGAGAAAACAATATTATTTAAAACTTGTACCTATTGAGATTTCAACAAAAACTAAAACATTTTTTCACCTTAACAAATCGTAGGTGTAATGCATGTTTTATACTCTGGGCGATAATTAATTTCCTTGAGTATGGCGCAGTTGTTGTTTCGTTTATTATTGATTGTGTGGTTTCGGTTTTCACTAAACGCGCTTCTTCTGGATCAAAGACCTTTAAGGGAAGCGTAGGACAGGCATTAGAGTCTACTGAAAACTTACGAAACAACAATAGCTTCAACAGGACCGTCCTATAGATATAACATTTTTAAGGATAGCTCCTATTTATTTAACTGCCCACGAATAATATTTTGCCTATCAATTCTCGAAATCTAAATAAACATTTTGAAATATATGCGATATCAACCGCCTTTTAGAAGTGTGTGAATTTTCGATTGATAAATCTTTAGAGCATCGACAATATCATAAAAAAATTAAATAAACCTGACCATCAGCCAGTCTATGGAAGAGTTAAAAATTTCGATGAATCACCACTTTAAAGAATATGATAAGTAACATTGTTTTAATAGCCATCATCATACAAATATTATTACAAATATAAATATGTATGTATATATTGTGTCATTTGTATTTGTATCCCCCCAGTTTGTTATGCCCTCAACAAATTGAATAAAACGCCTCATCGTTTAGTGTTATTTTTTAAATGATACTATCTTCGCTGGAAAGGCAAAAGGGCTTAAGCGACACTTTGTCAAAAATGAATTAAATATGCTGTTTTGATCAGTTTCCTTTTCTGCATCGAATGCTTTGACTCTCGTTTGATTCTGAAGACTTTTGTGGCCCTTCAGCCATCCAAAATATATTTACCATTTGGGAGAAGGCTTGACTCAAGCGACACAAGTTTGGGACTTTTTTTTTTGCTTTTTGTCGCTTCAGGTAACTCAGTAAGTACTAATGGATTTATTGTAAACTTTAAATTCCTCCGGTGTAAACTTCCCAAAATGGCGCTTCAGTCCTTTTGCGTTCCCGGCGACTATATGTTGAGTTTCTATCGTAATGTTTTTTTTTATCAAAAGTACCCACCTACCTAATCAATACTTTTCTTGGAATAGAAGATAAAGACAAAATGAATATTACTCGTATGTTCAATTGTTTATGGGCAAAAGAAAAAAAAGGGTTTTGGATGCTGGTTGATGTATTGTTGTGCATTTTATCGTCTTGCTTTAAGTTAAAGAAGATATAAAACGGATAGAAGTGTGTTGTGGTTTTGTCCATCTGCCATAAAATCTACAACTGATGTTATAATTCATGATGGGATTATCTTTAATAAATATTATGTCATAATGTTATTGTTGTACATTTCACAAAATTTATTTAATGGTGTATACCAAATGTTGGTGTTCGCATACAGTTTCAATTGTAAAAACAGGGTTTTTAGGCAATCTTACCTTTTTTGCATTTATGATTATTAATGTTTAAATTTACCCATATCTTGATAAAACTGTATTTTTAAAGAAAATTTAAACGAATGACGTCACTAGGCTTTTACAATTATTTAAGAAAAAAAGGTCACATGGTTATTTTTAAAAGTTGTTAGGATGTTATAATAAAATTAATATTTAGTAACGTATTGAAAATGAAATAAAGAAAAAAAAAAAAAATTAAAAAATTTTTTTTTTTTTAATTTTTATGGCCGACCGGTTTTGCCTAGCCTAAGCATCATTAAGGTACAAAATTAAACTGATGAATTGTCCTGATGATGCTTTGGCTAAGCGAAACCGGTCGGGATAGTTCATAATATATTTAAAGGAATTACAAGAGTGAACTTTCTAAAAAAACATTTAATATTATGCATTATGTAGTATATGTATTATTTTATGAACACCGCCAGACAAATAGCTCACCAAACAATCAAACTGTATTTTATAGATTTATTCATCGTATCCAATAAATATTTATTAATTTATGGCTGATAAATATTCATTATTATATATCAAGTGTTTTATGCTGACTTACGTAAATCTATCTTATCCATCTATTGGTTAAAGAGGCGAACACTGCCTTAAGCAGTATAAATATTAAATTCAAAGAACAACATAAATGTAGCAAAAAGCCGCACCGAGGTTTTAACAAAATATTAACTTAATAAAAATAACGTTTCTTTAGTCACGACACAAAGTAAGTGTAAAGTTTGTTACAATCTTTTTATCAATGCTCTGAAGAAAAAAAGCACTACAGAAGTAAATGAAAATGATTTCCTTCCTTTAGCTCCAATTGTTTTGAAATCTAGATCAACTCAAAGCTCCTGAAATGATTCTTGACTATATTCACATTTTTTTAGTCATTTCTTTTGTCTGTTTTTATCCGCCTGACTTATGCCATTCGTAGTTGTTTTTCCTTTGGTGAGAAGCCATCGCGGTTTCCTTTTTTGCCGCGTGGGTTCCCTCTCCTTGTTCTTTTTACTAAGAAATTCATGTTGAAATAAACAAGATTTCTGAGATAAACTTCAATAACCACCGCTAGTTTCCCGGCAGGGTAGGTAGAGAGAGTGGAATACCACCCTGCTCTATTACATATACGTTTTATCAAATACCATTTATAATTAAGACCTTTAAATGAGCAGCCCAATATTTTCTTCCACTTGATCGTGTTATGTCTTTCAAAGATAAAGACTTTTTTACGCATCTTCTTCCGCGCCGTTTGAATTCGATGACACGTGGTTTTATACACGTCATCAGTGGCGGCTCGTGAGTTTTTAGTGTCCTAGAGTGCTAAGATTGAAAAATACGACGTTGTTAGTGTTGTTGTAGCCGAAAATAATTTTTAATTTTTTTCAAGATTTTATTTTTTGTATCAAGATTTTCAGGATTTTTCAGTTTTGGTGGTGCGCTGCACGGATTTCTGAAAAATCTTCATACAAAAAGTTTAAATTTTGAAAAAAAAAAAAAAATTTTTGGCTACAACAACATCAATGATGGCGTTTTTTTCAATCTTACCACTCTAGCACACTAAAAAGTCACGAGCCGCCACTGCACGTCATCCCAAGCAATTCATTTCTATTTCATTCAGTCTACTTTTTTACTTACTTTCCCCCAATTCCATACCGTAATTTCATTCTTGACGGCCTCCATGGTCAAGTGGTAAGACGCTCCACTACGAATCCAAAGGTCGCGGGTTCAAACCCGGCGTGCACCAATAACTTTTATTTTATCAGTATGTGTCATAACACATTTTAATTCATATAAAAATATTAAAAAGTATATTTGCAGCACGTTCCAGAGTGGTGGATACTCAATGTATCGCCCTGGTAAAAGACCACCATTCAGAATCGAAACGTTGCTTGAAATGGCTATGGCTGTGTTTGATGACCAGATCTGAATAACCAGGTACTTTCTAACCTTCCTCTTACCTATCTCCTTCCCCTTACCACCACCTTCAGCCTCACAACATATCCTATTTGGGGAAGCCATAGTCTCACTGGCACTAGACGGTTGGGAGCAGTTGAGACTCTTGTGCGGTATTCATATAAAAAAATCTTATCAGAACTTCGTTGTGGACTACCAGGCTCGGTTCAAAAGCTGTTCTTTTTTATTTAGAGTAAACTCAAAACATTTCCAGGAAAATAAAAGCGAAAATGTGTGGGAAGTATTAAAGCGGCTTCGTGAAACCAAAAATCATTTGAATGTGTTTTTGATAAAGCCCCGGAATTACCTCCGCCCACCCCTGGTCACCAGGCAACCGGCAACCGGCACCCAGCCAATTTCATTTATAAACCTGGTTATTTTGAAATACGAGTCTCAAGCTTAAGAACCCCCGTTTCTGTCAAAACAGTTTATTCCCGCTGGCATTTTTTAACGTTAATTGAATACGAGAAAATATGTTGTTTCTGTCGCTACAAATCAGTTCTGAAAGGCGAGAAAAAGTGAAAATCTCTCGTGCAAACTGCCAGGGAGAAAGAAAAAAGATCAAAGTCAAGCGTTTCACAGTCGCTCGAGACCGATGCCAGCTTCCTTCCGTCTCTTTGGGCTTTTTGTTTTCCTGCTAATTTTCCTCTTTCAGGCTTTTTTTTCCAAAAGGAGCCTTTTTGAAATCTCTAGGAATAAAATCTGAAAATAAAATTAAAACTGCGGGTAAAGCTTGAATTCCAAACCCTGCGCACTATATAATATAATATGCATGAAACTTTTCAAACCTTTTTTAAATCTCACATTATGACTCTTGGAGAAAAGGTTAAGTTTAATTTAACACCGCGACTTTATAACACAATTTTTTTTTCAAATCTTTTAAGATGAGATATAGACTAACATCACAATTAACTAATTACTTTTTAACATTAGTAAAGCGTCATAAGGCTCGAGTCATATTGACTCCAATAAACATGATTCGTGTGTGATTGACTCGTGATTTCATTACTGAAATAAGCCCTTTAAATTATTATAAAACTATTTAAGTAGAAGGAAATCGTAGTTTTACACACAGGCCCGTATTTGCTTCAAGACCTTATATAGCTAAATAACGATAAAATTAATACTTTTTAAGACTTATTTAGCAAACATCAAATTAGCTTAGTCACTATTGAATAACTCCACACAGCATCCCAAAGATGACATGGGTCCTGAAGGAAATAATTTCCGTGTGAAATAGTTGTGGAATTAATATAAAAACAAAAAATATTTTTAGTCGCCCTAAGACCTGATAACATTCAAAAACATTGATTTTTCACTGTTTTCATCGATGATATCAACATACATTATATTATATTAATTTTATTGGTTTCCACGTATGCATTAGTATACATAATACATCAGCATCCAGAAGCTCTTGGATAAATTTATTAAAGTTTCTAGAATTTTAACGGTTGTATAATATTAACGTGATTCTTGCAATATTCCGTGATCACGTTAATTAAAAATCTTTTTAACTTCCTTTTTTGGATTCATTTTAGTAAAACGTATGAGTTAGTTCAAGGGGTTGTGAACTCGTGTAAAAAAATCTTTGAAATCCGGATTAGTAGCCGAGGACCTTAACCGTTCATCCACGAAGTTCGTCAATATAGGAATCGAAATGTAACCAAAGTCTAACATTAACGTTGTGAGCAGTCATTTTTGTTATCCGTGAAAAATCACGAGATCCATGTTGACCCTATTCAAATAGAAATATGTCCGATTATTTTTAAAATTCGATAAATTCAATTAACATCAGCTCTTAATATCCAAGTTTTAAAAGTCAACACTCCACGTACGTATTACACACTCACAAAATAAATTATTTATGGTTGATAATTTATTATTTAAAGTTTTATAAGTTATTAATGCACATAAATAAAAATAAATATAGTTTTTTAACTGGGCACATAAAAAACAAGTAAACAATTCTGTGTGGCGGCGAAAATATCAAAATTGTTTAATTTCAACGTAATGTTATGATAATATTTATGGGTTAGTAGACGAGTGGGGTGAAGCGTAGGATTCAATTCTCTTGCATCCATTGTAGCACAAGCTACGTTTTTCGTTATGATGGTAGTATGAATAACCTGGGGAATGTTTGTCTTTCTTCCAATAATATTTTTATAAATAAAAAGAATCGAGACCAAGTAAACGATTCTATATTTCAATAATACATTACATGAACGGGAGTTATTTGGTAAAGGTACCTAAATAAAAAGGAAATGTATTTATTTTGAAATATTGAATAAACATTTATATTAATTAAACATTTGTATTAATCTAGAAAAGAATAATGGAATGAGGAATCACTGATTAATTTTCAAAATGGACAAAGATTTGTAACTCGTGTAGGCCTAAGGATACACAATAAGATTAATTTACTTCTTAGAAACTGGATGGTAAAAATATTTCAAGGACTTGTGGCAATGGAATATTCAGTTAGCAACATAAATAGGTGAGCATCAATAAAATACATTAGTACTGCTTCAAGTTATCAAACAAAATAATTACCTTGTGAGTGCGTACGTATATATTGCACAATATAAACAATTTATTTGTGAGTACGTATGAGTGTGAACTTTTCAAAATTTGAAACTGAAGTTAGGTGAAATCATAAAATTTAAAAATAAAATATTCTCTAATCCCTACCTACCTAATAAAGTACCTACCCACCATGTATTTTAGCAGAAATTGTTCTATATTTGAAATGGAACTAATATTTTATTATATCAAATTTTTTTCTTGACAAGTCAGTGTAACTAAAGTTATTTGATTGTATTTATTGTCACATTTAGGAAGTACGATTTGAGTATTACAATAAAAACACAATCTCAAAAAGAAATTATAATAGAGCTATCATTACCTTTATTCTTGATTTCTTATTGTGTTTGAAAATTTAAAAAATGCATGCATTTCTTACTTATTTACAGAATAACGAAAAATTCATAGTTCATTATGGAAATGGTACTGCTAGCTATACCTATATATACGAGTAAAGTAATAAATACCCAGTTAGCAACGCAATGTAAAAGTTGGAACAACTCGAGCGGGAATGGGAGGCTGACGTTTCTAGGTAATGGAAAGCTGGCTTAAAACTAACTGAAAACCAGCAACTAAAATACTGCCAGTAAGGCAGCAGAAAAAAAGCATTGTCCGTAGTAAAAATTCTGGGAACTGAAAAATCAATCTTCTCTCCTTTTTTTAATGAGGATTAAAAATAATTGACATTGACCTTGAAATTACCAACAAAAAGTATTAATTAAAAACAACACGTGTACCCCTACTTTCATTCGAAAAACGCCAATTGTTTTTACTTCATCTCTGCCTGGAAAAACGAATTTTGATTTCCGAATCGAAGGATCGAATTTTGGTACTTTTTTAAGGATTTTATTCTCCTTATTTTATCATTCTTAACAGGATTTAAAAGGTCTGTTTCATTTGGTTATATTAGAACCTGAGAAAGAGGGATCTAATTTTCGACCCCAAGGTTCACATTTGGTCCAAAAAATTAATGATTTTTTCACAAATTTTACTTATGGTGGATTTTTTCATCGAATCTGCTGCAGTTCATCATTCTTAGCACAAACCAAAAGTAAAATTTATTCGGTTTCCTTGGAGCCTGAGAAAATGGCACTTTATTTCCAAATGTTGCTTTTAGAGGATTTTTTCATGTCACCGTCTTAAATTTATCATTCTTAACAGAATTTGAAAGGCTCACTTCATTCGGTTTCATAGAGTCTGAGAAAACGGCAACCAATTTATGACCCTTACGTTTTTTTCGTAAAGTGTTTTTTTTTTTTTTTTAATTAAAAAACCATTCTCTCCATATACGGAAATCGTACGGCGCGGAATAAAAACCCACAACCCTTTTCTTATAGTTGATAGTGTGTGTTAAAAAGAGACAAATTTATGCAGAAACAAGCAGTACAAATGAGAGAGCTACTGGCGCACATTTAGTTTAATGAAATAATAAGACAGCGCTTTTTACGAATGTATAGTACTTCACATTTTTCCAACAATGTCAGTCATTTTGAATTAAGATTTACGATGTTTTTTTACAATGTGAATGCACACGAAGTTTGAATGTATTTAAAGCAGCACAAAGATTGTTTTAGCATACTTATATAAATGTTATGTTGAGATATAGAAACAATGTAATCGAAACACCTAGCTACTTGCAAATTATTTTAGAATTTGTTACGCACACTGTCGTTTCAACAGTTTTATTTTTATTTTTTAACTATACACTCTCATTATGTTCAAACATTTTTTTAAGTGTGCTAATTTTATTATTTTTACATTGTATTTTTTTGGATTTGTTTATATTTAGATATTTTCGGAGGGGAAACCTGCCAAAAACATGTGGTTAATAGTGAAAAAAATCTTTCTCTTTTTCTTTCTCTATTAGTTTTTTCTGCCTTCAGTTTCTGTTTCAAAACGTCATGTACCTCTACTTAATTCAAAAAGAAAATAATTAATAAAAGACGGCATTCCGATTGGTTAATTAGTTTTTTTTTAATCTAATTTACAAACACCATGTGGTCAAACGAAACGAATGATATTGTTAAGTTAATGCCATGACCTTATATTATATTATTTGACTGCATTAGGTTGGTATAAGTTATAAAATGTCTTCCAAACATAATTTGTAAGGTGACAGAAGTCACAAACACGTTTAAAATTAGAAGGTACTTAAGTTGTCAGAAGTACATAAGGTGCCACGATTTTGTATATTTACTGGTGTTTGGGTAAACTAAATGTTTTTCCAGCCTTTTTAGACGATTGTTAAGTTTCAAATGAGTCAGTATCCTCCTTTTTGATTTATTTAGTGACATTTTTCGTTATTTTAAGGGAAAACTTGGAGTTAAGCTGTTAACGCCGGCCGTTGGCAATAAAACGGAGAAATTACAGAAATGCAATGACGTTACAACATTGCAGGTATTGTATTATTTTATTCTATGTAAATTTGGTAGCAAACAAAGTATTTATTCAATTCATACTATAAACAGATTTTATAACGAAAATGAAAACTCATTAAATCGAAGATGAGTTATCTAACTTAAATGGATTTTTTGTCTTTAATTATTATGAATGCGACACCATGGTGACGACGTTTGTAAATGTGAGTTTTATTATGTATTAATTTTTTTTATTTTTATATTGAAATATCATCATTACTTACGGAAAAAGATAATGAAGTGAAAAACAACAGTCCATTCTTTGGTAATAAAAAAAATATCATGTCTGGATGGCAAACGAAAGGTTGTAATATCTAGTCAATGTTACCAAAATACACGATTTTGAATATCATACTATACAGTTAATTTTTTGAGAAGGACTTATAAAAGGGAAGAATTTTTATAATTTTTCATTTGGTTTAATTTCGAATTCTTCTCACGGTGACCCTTAATTTAATTCGCGACAAAAATGAGGATGTTTCGGGTAGAAACCGTCAGAATTCTAAACAGATTATTTTTTTTAATAACCACATCCTGGCCGTGTAGGAAACCATGTTTTATCGTGGACAACACCTTATTTTACCCCGTCCACACAGAGACTGAAAAATAATAAGATTGACACCATCAGACTATAAATTAATCGCATTAATAAAACATGCAAACGCCAGCCTGCGAATTGTTATTTACTATGGAAATTATTCGTTGCTACGCTGGAATTTGTAATTTTCCGCGACGAATAATTGCGATATAAATTACATGGCTATTTTGAAACGTCAAAAATAGGTTTATTTAGTCTGGCTTTTTGACGGAATTCAGCTGTTTTGTTTTTTTGTTTTTTCAAGAAATATATCTACCAAGACTTTGCCGGCTTAAAACCTCTGAATTCAGATGTTTATGAGCTGACTACTTGACTTCCTCTGCAGCGTAGTGGCTAGACAACTAATTTCAGATGTAGAAATTGTGTGAATTGACAAAACTTTTTTAAAAATACCTGAAGGCTTATAATACAGATCTTTTACTAGGAATAACTTAGTCTGAAAAGATCTTAGTCTGAGAAATCGTTACTGACTGTGAGTATCGTTCTATCCGTCAGGCTATCGACCACCTCTTAATAAATGCTAATAAAAAGTTTTAGCTTTATAGATTATACATATATTTAATTCTGGAAGGTATGCCATGTTAGTGCATTTCAATACCTCCCATGCATAAGAAAAAGCAATAAAATATTATTTTTTTATATATCGCTGTACTAGTTCAATACTACTAGCAAAAAAAATATTGTTTGCCTTTTTGGTGTTTTATGATTCATTACAATATAAGGAATCAAAAGACACTTATAAGTCAAAAAAAATTTTTTTTAAACTTCTTATAGTATTGAACTAGCACAGCGATTTATAGAAAATTGTGAATTTTGTGTACTTATGGAGTTTTTTTATGGTCTCCAAAGAACAGTTGAGAGGAGCTTCATCTATTGGCTTAGTAACTTTTCGGTAACCATTCAAATTACAGATCATGAATGTTTGAACCCTTGTACCAAGAAACACAATATACTCGTAGATGCTTTTCTTTGACAGTAAAAAAATCTTGATTATCATAACATTGGTTTTTTTTTCATTTTTAAAATACCAAGATATAAAAAATATATATATATAATGATTCTTCTCATAATTATAAGGCTACATCCCTACCAACAAAATGTTGTTCAACTAACCATTTCCAGTGAAATATGAGCGACACGAAAATGTTTTTTTTTTTAACTTACGAAAAATGCTCGACGTCCCAGCTTTAACCATTAAACCAAAATAGTACCAGATGTCACATGACATAAATATTATAATTTACGTCAAATAAATTATACACTAAACGCGAAAATAGTGACGAACATTGTAGAAAAAAAAGGGAAAATATAATTTTCTAGAAAAGAAACGTAGATCGAACAATAGGAAATATTGTCAAAAATATTTATAAAAGGAAAAACATCAAATTATTTAGTCGTGCGTATTTTGACATGGGTAACATTCACACATTAATCACACTTATTTGCTTTGCTTCTTTTGTCATTAATATATTTTTTAAATAAAATGAACAACCGCCTCTATCAGCGATAATTATAATAAATACGTAGTTACTTTAATAGTGCCATTTTTGTTGAAGATGTCCTTGAAGATCCTGAAAAACCATTAAGTTACTGAATTTCCTTCAAGAGGACGTACGTACAAGTGTGAACTTTTCTGTTTTTTATGTGACACTTCACAACAGCGACAACAACTGTACGGTGTAAATAAAGAGAACTAATATATCGCCACCCGGCTATCAACGTGTGAGGCGGTTCAAGGAGAGGGGGGCTGTGGGAGGGGATTTCTTAATGCGGGCCTCGATAAGGACGGAAATTTAAAATTATCAATTGAAATTATAAAGTTTTATTAAGAATATTTCAAATCCCTACCTACTTAACTAAAATTTATTTCAGTAGACATTATTCTTTATTTGAAATGGGTGGAATAAAGCAAATAATATTATTTCTTGGCAAGTCGAGTTGTATTCCGTGATTTTCCAAGGGGAGCAACAAATAAAACAATAAATTCCTAAAAATTACTGAACGATTACGATGAACTAAAATCGTAAAAAAATAATAAAAAATTACGTGAATAGCGCACAAGAGTCTCGACTGATCCCAACCTTCGAGAGCCAGTGAGACTATGGCATCCCTAATAGAGGTATGTTGTGAGGCTGAAGGTAGTGGAAAGGAGAAGGAGATGAGTAAGGGGAAGGTTGAGAAGTACGTTGTTGTTCAGACCTGGTCACCAAACACGGCTAAAGCCATCTCAAGCAAAGTTTCAATTCTGAATGGTGGTCTTTCACCAGGGCGATACTTAGAGTATCTACTACTCAGGAACGTGCCGTAATGTATTTTATATGAATTAAATGTGTTATGAAACATATTAATTAAATAAAATTTATTTGCGTACGCCGGGTTCGAACCCGCGACCTGTGGATTCGTAGACGAGCGTCTTACCACTCGACCATGCAGGCCGTCATTTAACAAAACATTCCGAGAAATATATCGAAACAGGTATTTTTTTAAATTATGGATACGTCATCAATGAATTGTGTACCAATGCAGGTTACTGTGTGTATGAGTCCTTTTTTTTATTTTGGGACTAAATTAAATGAACGTATAGTACAAAATACAATATACAGAGTATTATGCTTCAGACTTATAATTATGTTTTTTAAATTAACTCCTAATAAATCTACATACGTATATTATAATATATTACTTTGAATCTTTTTTATGTATCACCTGCAATTGTACAGCGCCATGACTAAAAACTTGCCTGGATTTATATATTAGGAGATGCCGATCGTGAAAAGATAGTTCAGGTTTTAATTAGTAACTGACAAGATTGCAGTTCTACTTAGTTATTCTGAACTGTAAATTGCAGGGTGAAGATTAATTTAATTTTAATGAAGCGACAGATTAAAAAATATATATATATTAATTACGACCACTAAACTAGGCATATGCCCGTATTATTGTGGTCTGCATTTCATGTAAACTATCCTATGCGATAAAGGATAGTTCAATAACAAGAATAAAACGGCCTCCATAGTCGAGTGGTAAGACGCTCGACTACGAATCCAAAGGTCGAAATCCGGCGTGCGCCAATAACTTTTATTTAATCAATATGTGTCATAACACATTTAATTCATATTAAAATAATAAAAAGTATATTTGCGGCACGTTCCAGAGTGGTAGATACTCTAAGTATCGCCCTGGTGAAAGACCAGCATTCAGAATTGAAACGTTGCTTAAAATGGCTTTAGCCGTGTTTGGTGACCAGATCTGAATAGCCAGGTACTTCCCAACCTTCCTCTTTCCAATCTCTTTCCCCTCCCCAGTACCTTCAACCTCACAACATACCCTATTTGGGGATGCCATATCTCACTGGCTCTAGACGGTTGAGAGCAGTCGAGACTCTTGTGCGGTATTCATATAAAAAAAAAATTATAAAAATATATTATTATCAAGTCAGTCCGGGGATGACATGATGGATTACAGCGATTGTAATATGACAGCAAAATCCAAATAATCGGCTTATCGTAGTGAAATCTTCTTCGTATAAGCTTCCTTGAAGGTTTCAATTATCCGCTGTCAGTAGAATGAGCTGTTTTATACGGGGCTGATTGCAGGGGAGATGACCTATATTATCTTCGTGTTGAACATGATAGTCGGGATGTGACCGGTGTTAGGAAATAGGGATGGTGTAAAGGATAATACTTCCTCCAGGTACCACAGGTTTACGTCAGAGTTAAGCGATAATTCAGTTTATGAAACACAACCTCCGAAGAGGCAAAAAGGAAGTAGACTGAAAAAAAATCACAACTGAAGAAAAGGTTTTTCTTGAAAACGTTTTTTTTAAAAGACCATGTTGAATTATCGGCTATCACTATAATTTTCGATTTCATTGATAATGGTAAATGAAAAGCTTAAAGTTCACGTATATTTTTTCACCGATCATTTTTGGTTTCTTATTAAACTATGAACACAATCACTCCAATATATTTAAACGAGCAAACAACCAACATAAACAGCCGACCACTTCCGTTTTTTTTATTAAAAAACGTTTTTTTCAGTATATATACTTTGCTTATTTACCGTTGCTAAATTGTAAAATATTCTAATTATTTAAAGTAAAAAACAAATAGACAATTTAAATAATACTTATTCATAACCTTTCTCTAGTGAATTTATTTACTTTACTCATTTCATGATTAACAAATAGACAGCCCTGATTTACTTAGCTTAATTACTTTCTATGTACCTAACAGATCCACTCGATCCAAAATTATTTTTAAATGTAACAATAATATCAGGACTGAGTCATTTAAATACTCGCTTGTACCTAGATTGCATGCAGTGAGTTATTCTATCGCTGAAATAGTAGATATATTCAACTGCACTGAATCTAATTACAAGAAGGCTATAATGGCATACCTCTTTCAAAAATACTAGTGTTAATTAGCATTATAATATTTCTATCAACTTAATTATGTTTTTGGGTGCTAATCATTGTTATTTTTTATGTCACTATTATTTTATGTTTTATATCATATGTTTTGTAAAAGCCCACGAGGGCGTATATAATTAAATAAATAAATAAACAGTAAGTATAGTGTATACTGATTACCGACGACCATCTAAACATCTGTCGTTGTCGACTCGGCGCCATTAAAACCAAACAATGATTTTACGAGTATTATACGAGGTATAATAATTATGTTTACGCCAACATAGCTGATTGGATCTCGACTCTACTGCATTGATCATACTTTACTACATTCTTGAAAAACCCTTTTTTTACTTAAATGTAACAATATTGTATTTTTGACTCTATTCTGTACCGTAACAATAAATAATAACTTCTCGGTAACATAATTGAACACGCATCGAAACAACTGGATCAAACAGAGGTGAAGTCATCTCCGCATTTCCGGATGCTGCGTCAAATTTATGTATATGGAGTCTCGGCAATTTATAATATAAACAATTTCGTTATTTGTGAGCACGAAAAAACATTAAAAGAAAGGTTTCCATTATTCCCAGATGGCAGAATTCCACTTCTGAGCCATATTTCCTGGAAAGGAACTACGAGGAAAAACACAATACACGTTTTATAAACATGTTTGTGATGTACCTACAGACTGCTTCATTCGTGGTTTATTAAAACAACCCTGGTATGGCTGTGACAAGTTATTTTACTTTCTATATTCGTAAAAAGCATTAACTTTGTGGCTTGCCATATTTATAAATAGAACACATACACTTTGTTTTTAACCACTTTTTTATTTAATATTTTGTCTACCGGTTTCGGAAGTACCCTTCCATCATCAGGACAATATTAAATTAATCTTTAGATAATAACTTCATCTCTTCTGATACTTCAAAACATACATTTTTTGATCGTGTACAGAATTTATCTCCACATATGTTTCTTCCAGAAGAGATGAAGTTATTATCTAAAGATTAATTTAATATTGTCCTGATGATGGAAGGGTACTTCCGAAACCGGTAGACAAAATATTAAATAAAAAAGTGGTTAAAAACAAAGTGTATGTGTTCTATTTATTTTACTTTCAATTATTCGGTCCCTTGTTCTGTGATTCATACGGAATTTAAATTAGCCTTAAATTCTAGAATCTAATTTGGAAATAAATTATTGCAATATTTTATGTGTCCCGAAGACTATGATGGGCTAGGATACCGACTATAAGGGAACCCGAATAGAAGCGACTTAGAGGTAGACCGAGAAGAAGTAGACTGGAAGAGAAGAAGACTGGAGCAGAATGGAAAGGCTTGAGGTTTGGAGATGAGTGGCTAGGGACCAGAGAAAAACGTTGATGGAGATAGCCTAATTCCACTATATGATACACCATGAGCTACGGCGTGATGAAGACTGTGGTTCACTTTTCTATAGAGAAAAGGGCTATCAAAATCGTGTGCATTAATAATAAGTCACCTACAAAATATGTCTTTAGGTTGCTTAAAAGGCATCTCGATAATGGCAGGTGAATGTTTAATTTGCAAGTGGAAGTAAAAATAGTAAACGATGTCAACATTAAATAAATCAAATACTTGAGGAGGTTCTTTTTTTTTCTTTAAAAAGAAAGACAACAATTCCTCGGGACTTTCTATTGCGAATAACCAGACAGCATTTGTTAAAACTCCTACTGACATCGTAATAAACGTAAAATGTTGCTTGTGCAATGATGGAGGACTTGGCTGGCAGAGGAATTGAATTCACGACGCCCGAATGGGAATCCGACGCGTTTGTCCACTCTACTACTAACCTGTTTGAATGAGAACATTTTGTTATGTTTACGTCTGCTAGTAAAGAGCTCAGTAGGGAAGTGATTCGATATCAGCTATCTTCTTCTGGTCTTTCCCCATCATTTTTAAAAAATACATTCTGCTCTCTCTCCCAGCAATATCCGATGAATCTCTATTAATAACAACACACCTATTTATTTTACCTCCACACCATAAGAAGTATGAATATGTGTATCACCCTTTGTAACACTTCCTTACTTAAAACTTTCACCTCGTCCATGAACAAATTGTCAGATAAAAATACAACTTAAAAACAAAATGATCAACGCCTTGGTTGCCGGCAACGATTTTTTTTTAAAGAATTTATAATGAAATTCAAAACTTGTTATCATACAACGATTTTTTTTTTAAGAATTTATAATGAAATTCAAAATTTGTTATCATACATTCGGTTATCTCATTAACTTGAACTTCTTAACATATCTGTACTGTGTTATTATCATATTGAGTGAAACATGACAGACTTATAAGTGCATAATTTGCTCAATCCTGCTACAGTACAATTATTGTTTTATAATATATATGACGTTTAGTGTTTTGAATTGTTTCTAACTATTTTCTTGGTGTTCAGTCAAAAATAAAGATCACCGTACAGCACAAGTCGTAGGTAGTATATACACTTATTTTTTTATTCATTTATCTATGTTATTATATTGTTTTTATTTTTGCGTGGAATTTATGAAATTCTATTCTGTTTTGTTTTAAAATTTTTGTACTATGTTTGATTCGTGGCAGAGGGAAATGAAATGTTTTCGAATAGCTGTTTGTGGTTAAAAGAATGGAAAATGTTAAGATAAACAGAAATAAGTAGACGAAGGCGAAAATAGACGAAGCCAATTTAATCTATAAAAAGTTCTTCGAGCGTTGTCTTCATGTATTCTATTTCATTTTTCATTGTTCATCTGTAATGAGATGTCAACAGCAGTCACTTTTCACTTACCTTTTTTATGTGATACCGCACAAGAGTTCTTACTGCTCGGAACCAGTAGTACTATATCATTTCCATTAAGGAATGATATAGTGCCAAATAAAGTGAGGAAGGGAGGAGAAAATATCGGTTGGGGGGGTGCTTGACTATTCAGATCCGGTTACTAAACATGGCTATTACCATTTCAAGTAACGTTTCGATTTTAAATGGTAGTTTCTCAATAGAACTAAATTGATAGTATGTTCAACCACGGAACGAGGTGCCAAATATATACGATGCATTGTTTTATTTAAATTCTACACTCTCGACAGCCTTCGCAGTCGAGTCGAAAGACGTTCGACTATGAACCCACAAATGGCGGGTTCAAACCCGGCGTGCGTACATATTTTTTATTTAATTAATATGTTTCATAACACATTTCATTCATGTGACAAAATAATACATAGTATATCTACGGCATGTTCTAGAGTTGTAGATACTAATCATCGCCCTGGTGAATCGAAACGTTGCTTGAAATGTTGCAGATCTGAATAGCCAGGTACTTCCCAACCCTCTTCTTCCTCATCTCCTTATCCTCCCCACTACTTTCAGTATTCTTACTGGCTTCAGACGGCAGGGAGCAGTTGAGACTCTGGTGCGGTATTTACTATAGAAAAAAAAAGAATTGTGCTTAAAAAAATGAAATATTTATCCACGTTGGGTTTCGAACCCGCGAATTTTAAGTCTTACTTATAGATCTCCGTTGTCAATTAGATTTCAAATTTTATTTTTCCCTGGACGCTTAACGGTCCTCCTTACTAGCGATGAAATTGACGTAAAATTAATGAGTAATATATGATTTGATGGAAGATTGATGGAAATCGTAAAAAAAAATGAAATACAACTCTGCCACCCTAAAATTAACGCATTTTCCCGTCGATTTCTATGTTTTAATTTCTAATTTTAATTCGCTAAATACTTTTAAATAAACATCTTAATATTTATCTCATTTAATCGGCTTATCGGCAAAGTTGTTTTTAAGATTTTTTTTACAATTTATTGCTTAAATTTTCGATTAATCCATAAAATGCTTAATACTGTACTGTACTTGTGACTAACTCAAAATCTAAGTATTACTACTGTACCGTAAAGTTCATTATGCTTTTTATTTTATTCAAAATAACCTCCATAAGTATATTACAAATGACAAACCCAGTGGACAAACAAATATTGAATTGCTCAACATTTTATTTGTTGACCTTTGTCCAAAAGTGATTTATTTGTCCGGAAGTTTTAAAAAATACGAGCGTAGGGTTTTCATTTATCACCGCGATGTATTCCTCGTGTGCGTATCACTGCTCCAACCGGGAAACAGAGTTTGCACCGGAAGATAAATAACAGGGCTGGCACTGTTTTCAGCGACAAAGCGTTCTTAATTTGGATCAAACGAACGGATGAGGCTTTGTTGAATTTTAGTATTTAAACGAATATTTATTTTGCTTTAGTGTTTTGAACCCAAAAATATCAATACAGAAGAGAATAATTTACAGAAGGGATGATACGGAGACCGCTTTGAGTTTACAAAATAATAATAATACAGTCAAAACTATCTGCTAGTCTTTCTAAAATTTAAAAAAACAACGGACCAAACACATTATCCAGTTCTTTTCGATATAATAAAATGGTGATTTGAATCTCCATAGATCATGGTAGAAATGACAATGAGAGCTGAAAGTTGTTGCCTTAGAAATTTCACACAAAAAAGTTGTCCAATTCTTCAAACTTTAACTCTACTGAAAAATATGTACCAAATGTCTGGTCGTATTTTATAATGAAACAGATTGAGATTTCAGAGCTCTATAGGACATAAATGACAATGGAAGCTGAAAATATTAGTGTTCCCATAAAAAAATCCACATAATAAAATTGCTTTTAAACGTCAGAGCTCACGGAGTTTTTACTTGGTCATGCACACAGATTATCTGTATTAAGGCTCAGCACCCAAAATGGCGTTACACGTCACTTTGTAGTATTTTTATACAAGCTCTATTACACATCGTTTATCTGTAAATTCTACATAGGCAGTTAAGAAAATGTCTAAGTTTTGCAGTGAATATATTTTTTAGCTGTGATTATTTAAATTCAATGATAAACACACTCAAACGTCAGTAAAAGATGCAGTTTTAAAATCAGCGCAGTCATTTTTTTTTACTTTTTGCCTAAAATTCTAGTGTGCATTGAATAAATAATTTTTAAAAATCACCGTTTAAAAATTGTATTTACTGGAAACTTAAGACATTTCCCTTACCACTCCTATAAAATAACAGATACATCATTCGTTGTACTGATTACATTGGATAGCCAGAAAGTGTGATTTTTTGTGTGCTGAACTTTAAAGAGCATTATCATTATGAAATAGAACTATTTCTAAATGATCGATTCGTTTTCAGTAATTGAAAATTGTGTTTATATGATTAGATCAATAAAATAATAGTGCCTATTCAGAGTAACGGAAACTGACTTATTCTCTAACGATGTATGAATCGCCCGGATTATCACCGTCGTCGTTTTATTAGGGAACATAAAGTTATGACGTCGTAATATTCACGACAACCAAATCGGCCAGTTTACGTCCGAGCGATTATTTCGGAAACTGCTGTCAAGATTTTGCTCATCACTAATAAAACTACTTAAAATTGTTAAAATATGAATCGCCAAATCTTCCGCTGGAGATTCAATAATTACTTTATTTTCACTCTTCAGTCCCAACTTCTCAAAGGCAAGGAAGTGTGGATAAGGAGGTGATAAACGAACCAACCTTTATTAGATGTTGTTTTACACCATGATGTTGGACGTAAAATTCGTTATACATGTTATTACCGGTATGCATGCCTTAAGGGTCAGCACCCATAATACGCCCTTTTGGCTTTCTAGTATAAGCAAAACTACAAATTATTTATATGTTAATTATATACTGGGAGATAGAAATATGTCTAAGGTTTCGAGTGAATACAATTCTCAAACACTAAACTTTTTAAATTCTTTATGAAATCCATAATAGAATTTCAGGTAAAACTTTCAAACACGCCTTTGATGATTTTAAAAATGCACCTTTTACTGAAATTTTCGTATGTTTTTCATAGAATTTAAAGGATTTCAGTTTAAAAAATGTATTCCCTGGGAACCTCAGACATTTTTTTAACTACCCATAGAAAATTTACAGATAAATCATTTGTAGTATCTCTTGTATTAGAATGCTACAAAGTGACGTTAAGCGTCATTATTGAGTGCTGACTCTTAGGAAAGGAAAAATGGAAAACAATTTTATGAAATAACGGTGTTGATTTATTGATCAACACCGATTGATAAAATTGTATTTTCCACCATCTGATTGTTGAATGAACAGAAAAATTTTCACCGCCTCACTTTGTTGGCATCTTTAGCTTCTGAACGTTGATTTTTTTCTTTATTTGCATAAAAATAAAATGAGATACCATATTGTTATTTTAAAAACTATTTTTTTGGTTTATCTAAATATTTGACACCTCTTAAAGTGCGTTAAAAGTCGAGTAAAGCCGGAAAGTCACTAGTGAAGTGATACCGTATAAGGAAATTCTAACGGAGGGTTAAAATATTAATTCGATTATTAAATTGTACTAAAGATGTTGATGTATTTTTATTATGCTGCACAGTACATCATTGTATGGTGTAATAGTATATCAATGTTTT